>CM023859.1:4265000-4865000 GCA_013389735.1 Phaseolus lunatus | reverse complement strand
AAAAAATTATAATTTAATTACATTATGGTATATCAAAAAATTAGTTTTAGAATTATTATTTTTATAATTATATTACTAATACACAATATTCATCCACTACAAAATCTCACTAACAATTTTAATATTTCTCTAACTATCTTTTTTAACCTACAAATATAATAACAATTATTTTAAAAGTTATCTTTAATTAATTAATAATGTAGAAAAATTAACAAAATAGAAAAGTATAATTTAATTACACATTACCAAATACAATAAAGTTGACTTTATAAATTACATACCCACACAAATAATTAATTTAAGGAAGAACTACAATAGAAAGAAACTCAATGCATTCCATTATTAACAACAATTGTAGTAGAAAATAGTTTTATTATTTCAATACATCCTTAAGTAGCCACGTGTATACTGTGAAAATTTTCACAAAGTTATTAAATAAGAGATTTATTGGAAAATTATTAAATAATGATGGAGTACAGCTAAAGAAGAAAAAAAACCATGGTGAGTTAAGTTGAGGTTGCACATGGGTGGCTGTGAGTGACTAAACGAAATAGGTTGACAAATTGAAGAAAAGTGGAACCGCAAAAGACCTATCCTAAGAGAACACGACACGACTTAATGCACACACAACACAACATAACCCGAGACTGCAACAACCACGACAATCAAACTAGAATAAATCATTATTAATGTTGGAGCCACGCGTCTCATCTTCCTTTGCGGGATCTTCCCCGACACGTGGCAATTGGTCTGTTTCCATCCTCCTTTTAACATGTGTCCTTCTCGACAGCAATCTCATCTTACATTAAAAAATCATGTCATTGTCGCCACATGGCACCCACGCGCCCTTCTCTCACCCTACCCACTTGTCTCCCCCTCCTCACTCAATCCATCACATCCCAGGGGTACTTTTGTCCTCAAATAAATATTATTCCTCCTCTTTCACTTTCTTTCTTCCTTTTCTCTCTTCCAACAAAACAACACCTTTTCCTTCTCTCCTTTCTTCTCCTTCTTCCCCATTTTTTTTCCTCACTCCTTCTCTTCACTTTTCTTCTTGAATCATTCATAATTAGTTGGTTCTTTCTTTCTTTCATCGGTTTCACACGTGTAAGGAAAGAGGGTAAAAGGAAACTGATTTTTGTTGATTGTTTTTTTTTGTTTTGTTTTGGGTGAGGATTGATTGCTGGCTGGAACAATTAAAGAGGATTCTTTCTCAATTAATTGCATTAATTTTCGACTGTTTTGAGAGAAAAGAAAGTGTTTTTGCAATCCAGGTGTGTTCTGTGTGCTGTTTTTGGCCTCATTTGATGAAGAGGCATGTTTCGTGTCATGGGTTTTACTGCTGATTTGAATTACTACTACTCGTCACCCCACCAAGGTTTGTTCTTTTCTGCTGCACACGCGGGTGGTGTGAAGAACATGCGTTAGAACAGGTGTTACTACTTCACGATGTTCTATGTTGTTGTCTTTTTGTAACGGGCATTGATGATGGAGGATTATAAAAACCGTCACCTCCAGCAGCAGTATCAACAAAACCATCTTCAGCAACAGCAACAGCGGAATCAGAACCACGACTCTGAGAGGATGGAGAGGTACCCGAGGGATTTGCTTCAGGGATTTGTCATGAGAGGTGTTACTGTTAGGGATGATAACATGAATAACGTTATCCCATCGCAGCATAATCATCACCATCAGCATGAGCAACAACCACACCAGGAAGAGGATGAAGAAGTTGAGTTGAACCTTGGTCTATCTCTTGGAGGAAGATTTGGAGTGGACAAGAACGCAAAAAAGAAGAAGCTTATGCGTTCTTCTTCTGTGGTGGGGACAATGCCTCTGTTCAGGGAGGACGATGCGGTGGCACCGCCGCTCGCAGCGTTCCCTTCGCTGATGAGGACGTCCTCACTGCCCACCGAGACGGAGGAGGAGTGGCGGAGGAGGAAGGAGATGCAGACTCTGCGCCGGATGGAGGCCAAGAGACGCCGGTCTGAGAAGCAGAAGGGCTCCCGGGAAGGCGTAGTTGGTGGCAGCGCCACCCCCGAAGAGACGGAGGGTGGCAGTATGGCGACAATGGGGTTGACCAGATTTGGTTCTGCAACTTTGGCCCCGCCCCCACTGGGGTGGGGTGTGGCGGCGCCAAAGCAGGTTGTTCTTGGTGATGTGTTGGGGAAGGGAAAAGGTTTTCAAGGTCTGTTTGGGCAGCCATCTTCTCAGGGATCGGCAGATTCACAAGGTGGAAGCTCTTCATCGTTGTCCGAAATGGATAGCAAGGCTTTTTTAGGTAAACTTTGATTACTGTATATATGAGTTGATTTTTGACTTGTTTAGAATAGAATGTAAACTTTTGGTGTGGCCAGTTGAAGTTTGACATTGTGCTGTTTTGAGTGTGTGTGTGATGGTTCATGAGGCCTTGTTCTGATGTGTATTTGTGACTTGCTTGTTTTGAGTGTATCCTTTTATACGTGACTTGCTTGTTTTAAAGTTTTAATTGATTCTCTTAATTTTGTTGCCATTTGTTCCTTGATGAGTACCTATGTGACCATAGTACTATTATTATTTGCTACTTAGTACTATTATTTGCTACTTGTAAGGGGACTTAATGTTTTGAAGATTCAACCATGGAGAGTGTTGCTTTACTTGTATTGAATTTTACTTACTGAAGCTGTTAACTTATTAATCTCTTCCTTTTTGTGGTTTAATATTTGGAATGATTATAAACCTTGGGGCGATTCCCCTCCAATTCTCCCCTTTAGTCTCTCATTGTTATGCATTAGTCCCTTTCTGTATTCTAGTAATCACCTAGAAGCCACAACACACTGAAAGGAATTATTTTTCGTATGTATGTGTGTGTGATTGTGAGGTTTTCTTTTTCACCATTTTTGCATTGTGAAACAGTCACTTTTATTGTCACTTGGGAGTTTCTCTTGCACATGATACCATTGTTTGAAGCTTCATATTTGAATTAACTATGATACCAAAATGGAAGAGAAGATGCTAGCGAGCTTTACTAAATAAAGCTCTTGAAGAATATATTGGATGTTAGTTGAGATCGATTGCCACTGTAAATGTTATGTTTGCAATAGTATGATTTCACAGGTTTTCAAGTTAATAATATGCACATCTTTCTATAGTAGCATTGAACTGAATTCTGTCATCATTGGTTGCTGGACTGATAATTGATAGTCAATTATATTGAAGTCATGACTCTCTTAATCTTATTTGTTCCCATTTTAAGCTCTAGTCATTTAAGATAAGCCGTTAAATACTGAGGTTATTGGTTTAATTTTCCTGTTATTGTTTGGAATCTGTTGTTTATTTTTCAAGGAATAAATGCTTATCTTTTAAAAACTTACTCAAGATACCTAATATAAAAGTGAACTATGTATTATACTTGGGTGGGAAAAATAGTATTTTAGACAATATCTTCTTATGTGAGTTTTATTGAGGTTTTGACTCTACATCTAGATGTCAAATGCCCTTATAATGCTGACTCAAGAAAGTTCAAAAAAACTATATTGGAATGATTACTTCTTGCACTATTTTTGGCTGTTGAGCATCACAAGACAGTTTGAATGTCATGCTAGTTTGTACCAGATGGTTTGTGTTTGTGCATGTGCATGATATTGCTAGCTCACTTCAATATTAATTTGACCTTGTTTGAAACAGATTACTTTGTCCTTTTTCCCTTTATTCTTCCTCATTTTTTCTTCCCGTGATGCAATATGCGGGAGCCATTGACTGGGTTGAGTGGATTAGAAACCATTGCATTAGATATTGTAAGAATTTTCTTTTTCCTTTGTTGTTCTCTGGTTTTTTCTGAATCTTACTGGCGCAATTCTCTTGATCTATTTCACTTGGTTTAAAACAGATTATTCTCCGTAGTATGATAGTTGCAAATTAAGTATGTCTTGTGAGGTTTGATTGACTTCACTTCTGAACAAAATATATTTTGTTTAACATGTGATAATAGCTTCATTCACCAAAACACACTGTTCGATTCATTATGGTTTAACATATATCAACTAACTAGCTAATGTTAGTGGACTATTTTTGACATGTTTAGAACACAAAATATCATTCTGGATAAATAACATGTTTCAGGCGTAGCCACAAAGGGGATGAATATCAACCTGTAACATGTGGGTATGCAGCCCATAAATAGATCCTTACTAGTTATTTACTTTGTAATTTATTATTGCCATTGCTGATGGTATAGGAAATTTTTTTATTTCATTTAATGACTGAATTTTCTGTCCATGGCTAGCTAGACACTGCGTTTGTTTTGAATCCAATGTGTGCATGCATCTGGTTCTGTTAGAATAATTTATTTTTGCTGGATTTGTGTGTTGGATATACAAATATACAATAAATAATTTGTGTGGAATGATCAGAGATGAACTTAACCTTTTTTTGGACTGTTTCTTAAGTTCATTCATTTACTTTCTAAATATATGCTGATTGATGTTTAAACCCTTTCATGGTATTAAAAGGATGTTCATAAATTCACCACTTATTGCAGAATAAAACAAAACATAATTTAGGAACAACAAAGGATCAAAATGAGCAAATATACTCTTTCTTGCATTTGATTCCTAGGTAGATTTGTTTCTGAGCTGACCTTTTGTTTGAAGCATTAGTTGTGTTATGCAATTGGAATTTGTTATTTCATGATATTAGAGCAAGTGTGCCTATTCTTTGAATGATGGAATTTGTGGTTGTATATATTCCATAACTTAGCTGAGAATGAGGGAAATGATAACACCAAACTTAAGAAAAGGAAGATTTGATTATGTAGTTTGCTTAAATGACAGGATCAAGTAGTTGTGGTGAAGCAAGCCCTGCAAGTAATCAATCAGCACAAGAACGAATCAGCCAGGAAGCTGTGGGATTAGGGGCTAAGACAATTGAGAATGTGGCTAGAACTTCCAAAGCTGAGGTGGAGAATCCATCTAAGAAATCCCATCCTTCCCAAAACATAATGGGAAAGCAAATTGGGACAAACTCAATTGAAGACATGCCTTGTGTGTTCACAAAAGGGGATGGTCCTAATGGAAGAAGGATTGAAGGAATCTTGTACAAATATGGTAAAGGAGAGGAAGTGAGAATCATGTGTGTGTGCCATGGAAACTTCCTCTCTCCAGCTGAGTTTGTTAAGCATGCTGGTGGTGGGGATGTTGCTCACCCCCTTAGGCACATTGTTGTGAACCCTTCTGCTGCACCCTTTTAGTTATGGACTTCCCTCTTTCCCTTCAACTGGAGGGCTGTAATATAGTTTACATTGAGGGAACAAACATTAGTTTGGCAGCTTCTTTTCTCTTTTTCACCATTTTTGCTTAGCTCTTGAATGAAACAATATTAAATATAGACACATGCCTCCCTTCAGAAAGTGAAGGGGCATTGAATTCCCCATCTTTATCTGGTTTTTTCATTTTGTGTCAAGTTTATGGTTAAAGGCTAACATTTTTTGAGGTATAGATAACTGAAGGAGGTTTTATCTTTAATTTCACACACTTCGAATTAAACCTTAGTTGGAACATGTTTAAAAAACCATGGTTTGACATCTTTCTTTGTTGGTAAACCATGTGTCAATTATTTAGTGATAGGTAAGATATGATTTCTTTATTCTCATCATTGTCATTACCATTTTCATTGTAGTAACTATAATGCATAATCATCACTGTTATACCTTTATTGTCTTAAACATTATCACTTTCATATTTTTATTTTCACCATCATAGTCATTGTTATTATCTACATGTAGATCTGTGCAGTGTATTTTTTTGTTATATTAAAATAATACAGTTTCAAAAATATTTAATTTTATAAGGACATTATTAAAAAGTAATAAAATAAGAGTTTAAAAATATATATGATTTTGTAAAAATAATATTAAAAATATATGTGATGATTATTTTTAAGAAAGTTATGTAGTTATTTTTTAGGTTGTTTAATTACTTAATTAAATGAATAAAGAAACTATTTAATTTTTATTATAGTGTATTTTTTTATATTATATAATGACACTATGGTATATTCCAGGGTAGATTTCTATTTCCATCTTTGCGATCATTTTTACTATAATTGTTATTATTCTTATCATTGTACACATCAAGCATGTGCTAAAATTAATATTTTTCTTATTTTTTTTATCCTGTTTCTATTTTACTTTTGTATCTTCTTCTATCAGAGTTTTTAAAAAGAGTTTTTAAAAAGGTTTCTTTTATTCAATTTTTCTTAAGGGTTGTTTATATCTAAATTTTTATTATTCCATTTTTTAAGACCTAATTGACTTTATTAAATATTTAAAATTAGTTTTTTAAAATATTTTTTTTTAATTGACAATATGTTATATTTCTTGAAATGTAATCCATAAGAAAGTTTTATTTATTTTCCAGTAAATAGTATAGTTAACACTCTAATTAACTTACTTTTAAAGTGAATAATTAAAAGGTTTTTTTCTTATAAATTATAAGTATTTTCTGTAGTTGGAATTTAGTTACTTGCTTAGAAAATCATATTAAAAATAAAAATATTAAATGATTTCTTGGTAAGGCCAAAAAACTTTAAACAAATATTATAATTATAATGAAACAGAGAGAATATAGAAAATGTTCAAATACATTTTTTGAATTTATTGTTTAAAATGGTTTTGATAATGTCATGTAACATGCATCACACCCTCTTCTCTGTTAGTAAGAAATTACTTAAATATGACATGATGTAACATGTTACATTTATATATGTGTGACATCACTCGATAATATACAGTGACAAATCATTTTCAAAACTATACTTTTCAAGATTAAAGTTAATGATTTTTCTATGAACTGATTTTCAATTAATTATATTTGAAGGGAGATTAAGAAACATTATCTTAAGAAGTAAGAGTATAAGTTTGATTATTATCAGGTCATTTATGATAATTAAAGCTAAACAGTAAGTTTGAATGTTATTTTATATTTTAAATTTTACAAAGTTCAATGTTGTTCAATTTTTTTTCTTAAAAACTGAATTTGGTCACGTTTATTTTTTAAAAATTATCCTAATTTATTTAAAGTAATTAAAGATGATAATTTTGATTTGTTTAGAACATTTTTTTTTTTAAAAATTCAATATGATAATAATATATATAATTTATTCAATATTTAATATTCAATATACATAAAACATCTCTAAAATAATTTTTTTAATAAAGATAATATAACAAATAAAAACAGTGAATCGTTTAGAAAAAAAGTTAAAAATTATATTAATTTTTTAAAAAATTTCAAAACTAAATTAATTTTTAATCTTTAATATAAAAATTAAAATGATAATTAAGCCTATTTTAAAACATCCAAATGCAACAATATTGACTATTTTAAAATGTGGTTTTTCTAAAAAGAAAATATGAAAAAGTTATATTATATACACTACACTTTGTGTCCTTTTCCCTATGCTCCTACCCATTAATCTTTTGAATGATATAAAGCTACTTCTTATCAAGTTGTGGTAGCTGGGACCAAAGTTTTAAACTTTGGCAGTGTAATTAATTACTTGTCCCTTGGCTTCACACTGAAGTTGACAAGAGCTTACACAAATATTCATCTCTCCTATCTTCACTTAGATCTCCTAATGATATTATTCACCTTCACATACTCAAATAATATCTCAATCATGGGTTTGGAAAATCTAAAGTTGGGATATGCATTTTCTTTGTTCTCTACTTCTTGCATCATTTTCTAGATATGACTATATTATATGTATTTTTTTTATTAAACTATGAGGTACGAAAATGAACTTTCTAAAGTGGTGGCTCAACATCATGCATCATATTGTTGTGCTTCTTGCTTTAATTCCCTAAGGTCATCATCACCATCATTGGCTTTTTTTGTGTAGAATATTTGTAAGATAGAGACAGTTTTTTAAAGAAAGCTTTTCCTTTGCCATGGATGTTACCTAATTTTCAGGTTAACATGGGATGATACGATTTTAAGAAACTTTAAAAGGAAGGTTCAGGTGGGTTGGTGTTTGTGCATGAATGTCGAATAGAAGAACATTGAAGGAAACCAATTAATTAATTCAAGGAGAAAAGTTGCTCTTATAGAAGGTTGTGCACTATGAGGATTGCTTTTGAGCTTTGACTCAACATAACACTCTTGTCAAGTTAGCCATTTTTAATTTAAATTAATAATTTATTTGTTGTTTCAAATTTATTAAATAAAAATTAATTTCAGTGATAAAAAATAATTCGTTACTTTATTAACTAAATTAGAAATTATTTTAGAGACTAAACAATTGGTATCTAAAATAGTTTTTAAATTTTTAAACTAATTTTTAAATTGGTATCTAATTAATTATACCAATTATCTTAAATTTTAGAATTGATAGCTAAAATTTTAGTTTTTTTTTTAAAGTTTTCATGCTAGGTATTACTATGTAACTTGATACCTCAACTAGGCTGACACTTCAAGTAACAAAAATTTTGTCATCACATGAAAAAATTATTTATTAAAAAAAATAAAGAAAATATAAAAATATGGAAGGACTATAAAACTTTGGTAGTTAAATAGATACCAATTAACTAATTATATACTAATTTAGAAATTAGTTTATAAATCTAGAAACTATTTTAGATACTAATAATATTTTAGTCTCTATCAATATAGTAATTAATTAATTTTTATCTCTAAAATTGATTTTTATTTGATAATTTTTTCATAGTGATTATATAAAATCAGTGATGAGAGATATGTGTTCCTATGATCCGTAGAGAAATTCAAGTTATAATGCCTATATATATAATATATATTTTGAAACGAAACTGGATACTCTAAATTAAATTAGATTAATAGAGTATATAGTATAGAACTAATGTATATTATATTGTCTTTCTTATAATTATATATGGCATGTATTACGAGTCTACACATTAATAGCTTAACACAATGTTTATATAGGATTTTACTCCTAATTTTTATTTTTTTCATATAATGATTATAAAATCAAAACATTCATTCTTTTATTAATATATAAAGAATCCTTTGAATATGATTGGAAGATATAATAACTATAATGTAACTTGTTATTTGTTGCATAAATATATTATGATAATTATATCTTATTATTTATCATATGTTGCAATAATAGTGTATTTGTTATATTAGTGATAATAGTTGGGTTCAAGAGAATATGATATATATATCTCAATTTAAATTAAAATATAATTATTGTCAAAGAGTTATTGCTTCAATTAAATAAATAGGGATTGTGTTTCATTTTTCTCACTCTTTTGTATTTTGATTAACATGATAATATTGTGCCCTTTGATTGATATTAGTGTCCGTATAAAAATCATTTATATTAATTTCTCACATATAAAATTATTAAGATGTTTCTTAAATATTGATTCCTCGCATATTTATAGAAATAACTTATCTTTAAGATAAGACGTTGATAGCAATTAATATTTCAAATCTATTCCTAACATTCAAATATGTTAAGTATTATCATTTAAGTTAGAACCTTATAAGTACTTTCCAGTCAAATTTAAGATTCTAGGTCATGCTAAATCAAGCATTACAAACAAAATAATAATATCAATCATCAATCAAGAACAGAATATTATGTTTAGATATCACCTTAATACATAAGAGTTTGAAAAAATTACTCCAAATCCCAAAGGATAGAGTTAGTCACACATGATGACTATTACAAGCAGGGAGAGCATGAAAAGAAGATTCAGGATGTTCCTTCTTGATGACTGCCTCCTCTAATGTTTCTCACACCTTTTATTCTGCCCAATTGGGTTACAATTCATTCGATGGTGTTTTCCTCTCAATCTTGCACCCTAGGGTTGTGCCTCAAACCCCCTATTTAACCTAAATGACTTGGGTTAAATGGATTCTTACTCAAGCGAGATTGAGCTCGCTTGGGTGAGTAAAACGTCGAAACACCCAATGCTGCTGGAGCAATCTTGCTCAAGCGAGAATGAGCTTGCTTGAGCGAGATGCTTTATTGATGAGGTGGGCTTGTGTGATCTTGGTGCGTGTCGGGCCTTCCACCTTTTCCTTTTTAGCTTATATTATTCTTCTTCTGTCCAATCATCTCCATTCTTCCCTAGAATCTTGAAATTAACACAAGATTTGGGAAGAAATCATTCTTATTCAAATAAAAATCACAAAATATGTAAAAAGGTATAAATTCATAAATTAGGGATTATTTTATACTTATTTTAGCAATTAATACTAATAAGTGCCTATATTTTAATATGAAATATTACTGAAATTTGGCACTTATCAATTAACCAAATGACACCAGATCTTAGTTTTACAAAGATATCTACCTTCTCTGAACATTGTGTATAAATCAATATATCCTCGTGTGTCCACCCACTCTTCCAAAAAAACTACTATTTGGTCATCATAGGGTTGAATTTCTGATTTTGGAATCCTCATCTTTTTGAAAGTTTTTCAATATAAAATGTCGACTGAACTGCCTTGATCTACCAGAACCTTGGTAATGGCAAATTTGTCATCTCTACTGTGATGACCATAAGGTCGTCTTGGGATGGATCAATAACAGTAAAATTATCATTTGTAAAAGGAATTGGAGGAATCCACGGTCGGTCCCTAATAGTAGTTGAATGGATTGATTGAATAGTCCAAAGGTGCTTCTTACGGGCGAAATTAGAACATCCTCTGCATGCAAATCCTCCTGCAATTGTATTTATTTCTCTACCAACGCATTATCCCGAACGACATCTGGAACTTTTGCTTCTTGGTGAAAGACATTTGTCATAATGGAGTGATCGCTCTTCTTTTTGACTGTAACCACCTAGTAGAAATCCTTCGGTGATCGTGTTTATGACCTCGCGAACACCACGTCTTGAACGGTTGTCATGTCGAGGATTCTCACTCCTTCTTGAACGATCACCTAGTTTGCAGCTTTTGCTCCTCCTTTGTTGTTTCATAGGGCGTCGGTCATCCTCGAAACATCATGATTTTTCTCGACCACCTTTCGCATGGAAGTTTCATCACTCTTTACCAATTCCCCAGCAAATGAGGTCACTATGTCTACTTTTTCAACCTTTTTTTCTTCTTTTCTTCACTCTTCTCAATTTTTTGTTCTCGTGGTGTCCCAAAATTTGTTGAGTTTGGAGGAGATGCTGAATCAATATATATTTATGAAGAATCAGAATATAGAGTTGGATAAAGAAAAGGCCATGTTGATGCAAGAGAAAAATATAATTCAAATGTTGTTGCAAGACAAGTAGAATGCTTTGGACAGTTTCTTTGCAAGATCACCTTTAAACCATTATCACAAATTATGCAGTTGTTCCTCCAATGTAATATTCTAATATAAATCCTTCAGGTTGGTACAATGTTTTTCTAGTTGTTAATGAATTAAAATATTGTTAATGTTGATTTCTGCATTTTGAGTTCTTTTCATCTTTAACCTATGAATTTATTTTTTTACCTTTTTGTTAGTTGCGTCTACTAGTACCGTTTTTCCTATGAAAAACATAATGGTGTTGCTACCTACCCATGGACAATGTAAGCTTGTCATCACCTATGATTAGAGTGTTTGACAAGAAGAGAAAAGATACTCCAACAATAGACAGTAGACGGGTCTACAGTTACAAAGAAATCTCGTGGTAGACCACCCAACCAAAAAAATAAAGTCCAAAGTACAAAATTATTTATGTTTATGTAAAGTATACTCTAAGTTTTCATATGTCATCAATTATATTTTTTACGTTATCCTCATTTCAAGGTATAAAGACATTGTTACCATCTCCAAATAACAAAATAGATGTGATTTCAACCAATAGAGTTATTGTTGAACCTATAAAACAAATGGTTTGTAAAGAAGACAATCATGACATTTCTCCTATTGAGGCACATAGTGATCAAACAAATAAGGAGAATATAAACGAGACAAGTAAGAGAGATACAGACAAGACACGTATGAGAACATTGGACAAGTCATTTTCAAATGAGATTCCTACTTTTGAGTCTCATAAGAACACACAGGATTGGGCACACCTTGATTTTTTAAATAGGATTGGAAGACTGGTCTAAAATTGATTTTTCAAACATTGAAGTAGATGACTAAAATGTCAAGAGATATGAAAATTGTAACAAAACATATTTAAATTGGTTTAGCTTAAGCATACAAAGAATATACTTTCATTGATGAACCGAAAAAATGCACAATGTCCTATATATTTGAGACATCGAGGATTCTACTTGGCCCTTTAGTGTAGTATGTTTAACAATAGAAGATAAATTAAATTTAATTGTACTTTTAATCTTTATATTTTGAAAAATTCATAATTTAAGTAATTTAGTTTTCAATTATTTTTATTTTATTTAATTTTTCATCTACCATCTTATTTTTTCCTTAATATAAAAATTAAAATTATTAGACTAAAATAAAATATATTTGTTGACACATATATATTTTTTAATATTTTGGTCATTTAGATAACATATCATACCCTCACAAATACAAAACTCTCCATTAACTATATTGCCTTGTGTGCATTGCTTTGTATTTTTTTTCCATCACTTTTCTGAAATTCCCTCTTTTATTTTTCTTTGTTCCTATTTTTTTCTCATCTCTTTGTAGAAATGTAACCCACTTATATTTGGCCTTAGGCATTCAATCTTTATTCACCCTTTATTTCTAGGATATCTCTTATCATAGGTTGTTATTTTTTTTTTTTTCATTTTGGATTCACATGTTAGTTATTCTTTCTTTGTTTTTGACTTGCCTTTTAAGTTCTACAAGAAAGAAAGACAAATTGGAGAAGATACAAGAAGATAAGTTTGTTCCTCCAAGATAAAATACAATGTATCAACATAACATGTAGGTAAGCATAATCACGAGTACAGGATGCAATAAACATTTTTTTTCTATTAATTAGTATTAAAAATAATATTTTTCCAATTTCACATGTATTTCTTTATTTTTCTTTCCATTTTTATTAAGATTTGCTTATTTAACATCCTCACTAGATTTTTTTTTTCTTAATTGACTAATGGAAATTTAGTGATGAGGGTTTTATCCTTTGCTTTTTTAATAAATTAATATTAAGTAGTTTTTAATTTATTTATAGGGTTAAAAATGTAAATAACATGTTATTTATTTTAATTATATTTTTTTTTTAGTTTTTATAATAGAGATTATCATAGTTTTGTCTATAAAAGGTTGTAGTATTATTATTGAATATACAAAAATCACCGTAACTGTATACAAAGTTTTTTTAATAAATATAATAATAATATTATTATTATTTTATAAATATAAATAATTAAAATTTCAAATCATATTACTCTATTAATATTTTATATTAATTTGAGATTAAAAAATATTATTAAATTTTTAAAATAGATTAACCTCACAAACACATTGAACTTCCATTATTCACGCGTTAAAAAAAAAAAAACATTTTCAAGTAATTTTTTATTTTTATTAATGGAAAGCATGAGTGGACAAGTATAACTTGATTCACTTCATAAGTCTAGAATAAAGGAAAATTGAATTCAAATTTTTCTTTTGATTCTTTCCTCAATGGTTGGTCTCCAAGGCTATAAGACTATCCACTCCTTTGTAAATTGACTTTAATGAAATGTTGTCCAAGTTAGCAATCTACTTGTTCTTGTGTCACCTTATGAGAGCCTCCTAAATTTGGCTATCCTAATCCATCCTTTCTAGAAGATTTGACCTCACCTCTCTTGTAGAATCCTTCTACTTATTCAAGTTCTTCCATCGAAACGTCTCCTCCTTCCAAGCTTCCGCAACCATCTTTCCATATCCAAGAATTTGAAGATTATCAATATTTGTCGCTCCTTTTGTCTCTATCCGTCTCTACCCTTAGTTTTTGGTAGTCATGCCAATAACATTAGCAGTCCATTGTCTCATACTCCACACCTCATTTTTTGTAGACAAATTTTGTGTCAATCCACTTGGTTTGAATAAGTGGGTTATTTTTTTTTACTGAATAACATTTATCTTGAAAGAAATTTTAGGTTTCTACAAAAGTTAGGATTCAATTGCAAGGTATGACTTAAGAGTTCCACACTAAATTATGGGATTCTAGTATGCATTATCTAAAGCTTTGGGCTCTTTATCTAAAACAGCTAGTTATTGTTCCTCCAAGGTTCTTTAATAAAAAATATATAAGGCAAAGTAGCAAACAAATAACAATTTTTTCTTCAAGTATTTACTTTTAGTTTTAATTTAAAGTGATTGCTAAATTTAAAAAGAAGAAAAAGATAGACCAAACATTGTGTTTGGCTCATCTATATATATTCTCCTTGCCACTTGACATGTAACTTAGAGAACATGTAACCATGTCCTTACTACCCAACTAATTTACAAGATTAGCAATGTAGACATTGTTGTATTTACCTTATTCAGTGTCCCTTGATTAGATTTGTTAGTCCCTCGTGGCAATCCTTGTAACATCCCGCCAAATCCTTTTCATATTTATATAATAAAAATAAAGGTAAACAAATATATTGAAGTGAACATAATTATATATATGTAATGAAGTTTCTCCTCACAGGGAGTTTAATACATACTCGGTCAATTTTCCAAAAACGTAAACAAAATTACAGTAAAATAGAAAGTCAAGCGATCTCCTAACAGCAAAAGGCGATCTCCTATCAGAGAACGGCGATCTCCTATCAGAAAACCGAAAAAAAGGGGTGATCGCCTAACGGAAATAGAACCGGGCGATCTCCTTCCGGCGACCACTCACTGAGGAGCTCTACTACCTGCAACCTCGTCTGCTCCCGTGCAAAAATACACGATCATCACAGGTTTAAGAAAACAATCACAATACCAGATAGAAGGGTAAGCTAGATGTTTTAAAAACTTTAAATATGAAACTTTAAATCGATAGAAAACATAAATCTTCACACCATTCATAATCCATATCAATTTCAACCATCAACATTCCCATATTCCACAAACTCGTCAAGTGTCTATTCGCTACTTTCAATATTCATGGTTCACACGTCAGACTTTCCACTGACTCATAACATATAGACACATGACTCTACTTCCGGAAGACTCGTGCGTTGACTCAGGCTCAGAGATCTGCACCTGTCATACCACACCACTGTGAAATCCACACAGGGTCGCTGTGAAATCCACACAGTCATGCGCATACATAATCTCAATATCATCACTCTCCCGGTATGACAGGGTTAATTCATATAATAGGTCAAGCTCGTTCTCTTTCAAACAACTCACCCATACATATGAACCTCCTTCGACTCTCCACAACTGAATAACTTCATCTATGTGATTCCATTATATCAGCAGAGTCAGGATATCTCCTTCTAGACAAGCCCCTAGTCAATACACATTACACACAATCTTACACGGTATTTTCTTTCCTGAAAATACTATGCCTTGATCCCACATTCACAACATTCAACACGTCATACAACACTTAATGAACGATTCCAGTCACAGCAAAACTCATGCCAAGGTTCAGATTTTCGAATATCACATTTAAATCTCAAACAGTTTCAAACAACACCAAAAACAGGGGAGTTCGAAAAACAACGCCAAAACCGGCGATCTCGTTCAAAAACAGGGGATTATGCAGTAACAGTTGAAAACCGGCGACCACGTCGCCCCATCATCTCAATCATCTAATATAAGGTTTTTCGTTGGAAATAAGGCTAGCTTCCCTTACCTGGACTTGCGCAAAACACTAAGAGCTCCAAAACCCACCGAAGCTTAAAGGTGCCTTAGCTCTGTTTTTGCGTCTGGTTTGTAGAACTTGCAGAGAACCTCCCAGGTGCTCTAAGGGCAGTCGTCGCTCGTCGCACTGGTGCTTGAGGATGCCTGAATCGCAGCGCGAAGGAGAGAAAAGGAGAAGAATGAAGGTAAACTCACTCTTTCACTCTTCAACCACTGCAACGTCCTTTGCCTCTCAGAAGTGGGTTTTTGAATCTTAAACCAACTTGTCCACAAAAGCCGCTGCCACCACCCACTCTGCAGGGAAGTTTGCGTGTACGCTTCCCTGAACAGTACGACTACGCGTGCCTCTGCGCAGGCCAACACTCTGATGTCACTATTCTGAACCACCCTTTTTGTCTACGTGTCGCGCGTGCAGTACGTCTGATGCTGAGAGCCTGGGTCCCACCTTATCTGTGTGAAACTCGACATCGCGCGATAACCTTCCACCGATGACCGCTCGCGCGATGACTATCCACCGATGTCTCATCCTGGAGGACGACCGATGTCTCTCTCTGGAAAACGACCGATGTGTCCCTCATCCTGGCGATGACCGTCTGTCTCCCATACCGGCGATGACTGATTGCCTCATCCCAGTGATGACTGATTCCTCATCCTGGCAGACAACCGATGTCTCACCCTGGAGGACCACCGATATCTCACCCTGGAGGACCACCGATGTCTCACCCTGGAGGACCACCGATGTGTCTCCCATCCTGGTTGATGACCGATGTTCCTCTCATCATGTTGGCGATCTCTTATCGTCCTTGTGTGTGATGAGAACACATCGCCTTACTCTGGTCACCGATGTCACATCGTCACACCTTGCTGAAGGTTCTTCATCCCACTATGTTACGTCCAAGGTATCATCTTCACATGACTTGGTGACGTCGGTAGCTTCACATTTCCAAGAGTAGATCAGTAATACTCCTCCTGCGCCCATGCATGCAACACTAAGGACTATTTCTTATGCTCAAGCATAGAGCTTCGCATGCACAGCGTATCTGGGGCTTCACCCACAGTTTGATACGCGTGGTTTTGGAACCCACTATGGTTAATCCAGCATCTTGACCACATACTACGTGCACTCCCGTCGATCACGTACACCATAGGCGATTGGCGATCATGTCTCCTCTAGGCGACAGGCGATTATGTGCCAGAGAAGTCGGAGATCGCCTCCGTCTTCACTAACGACGATCTCGTAGAAGACTTCTTAGCTACACTTTTCTTCCTTTACTCTTCTTGATCCACATGTCAGTCGACCGACCTCTACCAGCTTACCCCAGACCTTGGGCGACGTCCGATGTCCGACTACTACGAAACTTCATTTACCAACTCTTTGTATTTTAAATAATAACATCTTCTGAAATTATTTAAATATAACACTTTTATTCCAATTAAAGTTTCTAGGTCCTTACAATCCTTCTCTTACATTTTTTACATTCTTACAAAGTTATGAAGTAGTAACTCATTGAATTCTTTGCACGTTCTAGAATATCAGGTGTTGCTTTAGTCTTGTGCTAATCGAATCCTGTACTTAATGATGGTCATAGTAGAAATGAAGGAGTCATTGAAGGAGTCCGCAAACAGTTTGTAGAGAAAGTTGTTGCTGGTCACGAAGAAGAGGGTGATGATTACTCAAGTGATTAACCGTTTTTTGTTTGTCTTTGTTGTGTTGTTTTCTTTGGAGGAATGTGTGTTTCCAACTATCTTTTGGTCTCACTTTTAAAATTTTACCTAAAAAATATACACTAGTTCTAATGTTAAACTATCTTTTTTGTATAGTCTAGTTTCATTCCAAGTAATGAGATGATTTTCTCAGGCACTACATGTATCAAAGTGATTTACTTTTTTTGTAAATGTGTGAGAAGTTATGGACTACTGAATGTATGTAAGATTTGTTCAATTGAACATCAAAACCTTGAAATTAGTTTGGATTTCAAAACAATGACGTATAAACCACGAAGCTCGGACACGTCTCTTAAATGATGTCTTTCCGTGTCTGACGCGTATCGTAAAATAGGTATTATTTATTTATCTTAAAAAGAATATAAGTATTAATTGATTACAAATTTTAAATTTATTTTTTTTATCTTAAAAAGAATACTACAAATTTAAAATAGAGATTGAACATTTTAGAGAAATGAAAATTGAAGAAAAAATTTACTAATTCAAATTAAAATTCATACATATTCTTTAAGAACTATAAAACAATGATTTCAATTTTTTTAATGATTAAAAAATAAAAAGGTTTATAGAAACCCAAAAAATAATTTGTTACTTTTATAGGAGCTAAAAATATATTTAAGTTTATATATATATATATATATATATATATATATATATATATCAAATGCTAAAATGTATGTATAATAGTTGTTAAAATAGTTATATGAAAATGGTAAACGTGAGTAATTTTATAAAAAAAAAAAATCAATTTTTTCGGAGTGAACTTAGCAGAAATTTGCGTAAGGGTAGGGTGAGAAAATAAATGTATTTATTCATAAATAAATGCATTACATCTGTCTATTAAAAGGTAAACAAAAATCTCTTTACACTATTAATTTATTGTGAAGCATATTAATGAAATATAGCTTCAGTTTCTCTTATTTGTTGAATAACTATTAATTAAATTGAGTAGAAACATTAAACATTACTACTACCACTTAAAACTATTAAAGAACCATTTTTTATTTTGATTAGGATTAGAATGTTAAGTAAGTGCATATTAAAGTGAAGTATATGAATCCAAAATCTAATTGAGGTGTTAGTGAAATGGTAAAGTAAATAGTTCCATATATTATTAAGAGAGCATGGACAAGTGAAACTAAATATTTATGGTTCAGGGTCTAATTTAGTTCTTGATTGATTTATGTGAAATTTCTGACAGATGTTTAATTCTTGTTGGTTAAAAAAAATTCTGGATATATGATCTCTTCTTAGTTGGTTTTATAACTAGATATGACAAAAAATATATATTCATTCTGGATGGTTATCAAATGAAATCTCCATGAAATTAATTTTTCTGAATCCATAGATAACTCCTTAGAGGATTTGATTTCCAATCCTAGTCATACATGCCATGGGAGTCAATATGCTGTCTGTTTGTAAAGCACTTCATTAACCTAATTTCAAACATTTTATTCTTGTACTGTGGAAATGCTAACAATATGTTAATTCATTTAAGTAAATATAACTCATAGCAAAGTTTTAATTTATCTAAATTCGTTGCATCTACTATTGTGTCGTTGCTACCTAAACCCATGAACCATGTAAACTTCTTATTGTTTTAATTTATCTAAATTTGTTGCATCTACTATTGTGTCATTGCCACCTAAACCCATGAACCATGTAAACTTCTTATTACCTATGATTAGACTAATTGACAAGAAGAGAAAAGATATTTCGACACTAGATGGGTCTATAGTTGCAAAGAAAAATAAAGTCCAAGGTACAAAATTTTTATGTTTTGTTAAAGTATATTCTAACTTTTCATATGTCATCAATTATATTTTTTACTTCATCTTCATTTCAAGGTATAAAGTGTTACCATCTCCAAATAACAAAGTAAATGTGATTCAACCAATAGAGTTAATGTTGAACCTATAAAATAAATGGTTTGTAAAGAAAACTGTAGTGGACCAGAGCCCATAAGGACTATTTGCGGTTTACTCCTTAAAGATAAAAGATACTGTTCCCAGTGATATTCCAGTTGAGATTTTATTCTCTCTGGAGTGGTTGCATATGTTATACATAAAAGTATGTAAACATACTTGAAACAGATTTAATCCTGGGGAACGATATCCAAGTTGGTATCCAGGTGGTTATTCTGTTGCACTCCAAGGAGATAGAATTCCACATAGTTGTGCTGTTAAGATTACACACACCGTAACAGAATTCTCTCCCTTTGAACATTCTCTCACTAGAGATAAGATTCTTGTATGGGAAGTTGGTTACCAGTGGTAATCTAATGACACTTTATAAAAGGGTCTTAAGGTCCCAGGTGAAGGTAGGCAATTTTGAATACACTTTTTGAATATTGAAGTTATCTGTTTCTTATTCTTTGATAAGCCCTTACTGACTTAAGCGTCGGAGTGTGACCGGCCGTAAGGGCACCCTTTGTCTCAACAAGTGAAGCATCCAAACAACCAAGAGAAGTGTAGATTTCAAAGAAGACAGACAGAGCCTGAACCAGTCTTCGGAGTCAACCAACGACCAAGTCAACCGGCAAGAACAAAAACAATCATAGCATTTCTCCTATTAATACACATAGTGATCAAACAAATAAAAAGAATACAAACAAGACAAGTAAGAGAAATACAGACAAGACAAGTAAAGAGGACATTGAACAAGAAATTTCTAAATGAAATTCCTACTTAGTCTCACAAGGACACACAGAACCTGAATTGAAATAGAAAATCCTAGCCTGCAATAATCCACAAAAAAAAAAGTCAAAACAAATTTCACTACAAGAAAATTATCAAATAGAAACTAATTTTAGAGACTAAAAATAAATACTTACTATAGTGACTAAATTAGAGACCATTTTAGAAACTAAAAAAAAATTGATTTCTAAATTAGTTTATATTATTGTTAAATAGTTTTTAAATTGGTATCTAGTTAGCTACCAAGATTTTTGCTACCAAATTTAGAAACTAAATAATTGGTAGTTAGAACCTTGGTAGCTAATTAGATATCAATTTAGAAATTATTTAACAATAATAAAAACAAATTTAAAAACCAAAATTTTTTTTAATTTCTAAAATGGTTTCTAATTTAGTCACTATAACAACTAATTATTTTGATCTCTAAAAATTGGTTTCTATTTGATGATTTTCTTGTAGTGTTTAGTTTATTCTCTTCACATGGCAAAAGTTATTATTCCTCTTAAAATAACAAATTGTTATCATCTCCAACTTTTTAGTTATACCACTTAAAGTAACAAGTTCAATTTCCCTACCAAATACAATTTACAACATGAAAAAATAAGTATGTTTGCAAGCAAGCAAAAGCCATGTAAGAAGGAAAAAAAATTAAAACTGAAAATGTATTCAATTCTAGTATAATATTTTATCGAACTCCTCTGTTTCTCCCTCAATTTCTTTAATCTTTGGTCATCTTAAATTTACATCCTTAGCAGTAAACATATCTTAAACTTTGACCTATCCTAGATTCAAAAAAGATTATTCAAAATAAATAATTGGTGCCTCTACTTTCAGTTCAATGAGAAATATATACAGCAATAACAAATTGATACGTATACTTCCTAAATACATTATCAAGTTTTAAAAATATGTAGCTGCAATAAAAATCTCACATCCAACTATTTCCTGTTGAAAATCTTTATAGTCAAAATTCTAAAAATTAATTACAAACAAGAAAAAATTAATTTCACCCAAAATAAATTTTGCAATAATAATGTTGTTACTGATCAAAATAATGAACCAACAAGTTACAATCCAACCTAAAAACAAATTGAATGTGGTTTCAATTTGAAAAAGCTACCGTTTCTTTTTCTTTATCAAAATATGTTAGTTCAAACTGATAAGTAGAAATAACAATATAAGAATGAAAATTATTCAATCCATGAAATTCACATCCCAAATCTGTCTAGGAAAAATGTGAAAGATTGCCTTATTTCATTCTTTATAAACCATGTTGGAGAAATATTGGAAAAATGTCAAAATTGCCTTATTTCATTCTTTATAAACCATGTTGGAGAAATATTGGAAAAATGTCAAAATTGCCTTATTTCCTTCTTTATAAACCATGTAGGAGAAATATGGTAGTTCCCAACCAATTACTTGTTGGACCATCTTTCCTTTTCATGTCAATTAGTCTAGCCATAGGTGATGAAAAATTATTACATAGCTCATAGGAAAGCTTCTTTGCGAAAAAAGTCCCACGCTTGAAAGAAATGGTTGCGAGATCAATAATGAAGACAACTTAGTGCGGAAAGTTACCTTTCACAAGTTCATTGCAAAATGGTTTCAGAGACATGATAAAATCAAATAAAATAAAAGAAGAATACCACAATCACTAAAAAAAATACAGAACTCAAGACTGAGTTCTTGGACTCTGTAATCAAACTTTTGACTTCCAACTTTATTAATACTTTTTTAAAATAAAGATAATATAATAAAATTACAAACCTTGAATCGTTTTTAAAAAATTTAAAGTTATATTAAATTTTTTAAAAATTTCAAAACTAAATTGATTTTTAATATTTAATATAAAAATTAAAATGATAACTAAGCCTATTTTAAAATATCCCAATGCAACAATATTCACTATAAGAATATTTATCCATCTCAAACCTATCTATGTTTTTTCTAAAAGAAAATATGAAAAAGTTATAGTTATGTATAATTTGTGTGCACTTTTTCCTATACTCCTACCCATTATTTTTTTTGAATGATATAAAGCTACTTGAAACTCTTAAACTTTTAAGAGTGTAATCCATTATTTATCTTTTGGCTTCACAATGAGGGTGTGTTTGAATTGGGAGGCTTCACACTAAGGGTGTGTTTGAATTAGGGGAGGGCTTCACATTGAGGGTGTGTTTGAATTGGGGGAGGGCTTCACACTGAGGATGTGTTTGAATTGGGGAAGGAATGTGTGAGGATTTGAGGGAGTGGATGTGTGAAGATGTGAGAGGAAAATGTGAAAAAAGTGAGGATGTTTGGATTGAGGTATATTATAGTGTGTTTGGATTGGAGAAGAGATTTGAGAGTATGGATGTAATTTGAGAAGAAAGTAAGGTTCTTTGGATAAAGGTATGTTAGTAAATTTGTCAAGAGAGTTTATTCAAGTTTGTGAGTAATGTAATGGTTGTGTGAAGTTTGTGGGTGACTTGATAAATATAATAAATTTAAAACAATTATAAATAATTTAATATAAAAACTTTAAAAATTAAAATTAATAATAATAATAACAGTAGTAGTAGTAATAATAATAATAGTAATAATAATAATAACAACAACAACAATAATAACAATAGTAATAATAAATAATAATAATAATAATAACAATAATAATAATACTAATAATAATAATAATAACCCTCAATCTCACATCTCTCTTAACATAAACACTTTCTCTCTGTCACATAAATACTTTCTCTCACATAAGCAACATACCTGAAGCCGTTAGGTGGGACTTAACTACCAATTTGGATATATTTTAAAAACTATAGGGACCAAATTGATTTTTTTTAAAAACTACTATGCTAAATTGAATATTGATCCCAAATGTAGGGATGAATAAAGTAATTAAACCTTTATTATAATATAAAAATATATATTAAGTATTATATTTATATTTATATTAAAACATAAATTTTATATATAATCAATTTATATATAATTAATTTTAAAAAAAAAAACAAATTTCTTCACAAATCTCTTCACATCACCAAAATAAATTTGAAAGAATGAAAATACATCGTTTTTTGTGATTTTCTATCATTTTTTTTTTCAACTTTCCATTCAATATTCTCATTTACCCCTTTCTTTGTCTTTCTCCTCCTACAAACAAACTAACCCTCGGGATTTGTTTGCTTCTCTAGATATATTGTTCACAGACAAAGAAGTGAGAAGATATCAACTATTTGGATTCATGATTTTGTGGGGAAGAGAAGAAGAGGATATACCTGTGAATAATAAATATTCTCTCTCCTTAGAGTGAAGAGATATAGAGGAAAAGTCATGTCAACATGTGTTATTTTCGAATTTACCCTCATTTATTCTATTGTTATAGTATTTCTTATTTTCCATTATTGCAAGATTTTTTAATCTTAAAAAATAGTTTTTATTTATTTATATAAGATGTGATTTATTTTCCAATTTTACAATATATGTTTAATATTTTAAGAAATTACTTAAACTTCTCTTTTTATTTAATTTGTTTTTGCGTTTATATTAATATATTTTTGTGTATAATTATTATGTTTATGATTTATAATTTATTTGATTATAATTTTTATAAAATTATTTTCTATTGTTAATTACATTATATTTTTATTGTTAGATTATTTTTTAGTTTTCATGACTACATGTTCTTAATATTAAAAAATAATATTTTTTTATTTATATAAGATCTTATTTATTTTTCAATTTTATAGTACATGTTTAATATTTTAAGAAATCGTTTGAAGTTTTGTTTTTATTTAATTTGTTGAATATATATATATATATATATATTTCTAATTATAATTTTTAAATTATTCCTATTTATATTTAATATATGTTTATTTATTAATTATAATTTCTAAATCTACTATGTGAAAGTTGTTTATTTCTAAACAAAAATAACTCAATTTTATTATTAATTTTTTTAATAGGTAAAGGCAAAATTGTAAAGTAACATTTTATACTTTTAAATAAAATTCAAAATCCTTTCAGAATCATCCTATCACTCATAATTTCCCATAAATTTTCTTCACAAATCCACTTTAAAGTTTACAATAGATTACATAAATATTCATCTCTCCAATCTTCACTTAAATCTCCTCATGATATTATTCACCTTCACATACTCATACTCAAATAATATCTCAATCATGGGTTTGGAAAATCTAAAGTTGGGATATGCATTTTCTTTGTTCTCTACTTCTTACACCATTTTCTAGACATGACTATATTATATGTATTTTTTTTATTAAACTATGAGATACCAAACTGAACTTTCTAAAGTGGTGGCTCAACATCATGCATATGTTGTGCTTCTTGCTTTAATTTCCTAAGGTCATCATCACCATCATTGGAGTTTTTTGTGTGTAGAATATTTGTAAGATAGAGACAACTTTTTAAAGGAAGCTTTTCCTTTACCATGGATGCTACCTAATTTTCATGTTAACATAGGATGATACGATTTTAAGAAACTTTAAAAGGAAGGTTCAGGTGGGTTGGTTTTTGTGGATGAATTTGAATAGAAGAACATTGAAGAAAACCAATTAATTAATTCAAAGAGAAAAGTTGCTCTTATAGAAGGTTGTGGACTATGAGCATTGTTTTTGAGCTTTGACTCAACATAACAACACTCTTGTCAAGTTAACCACTTTTAATTTAAAATAATTTTTTTTTTCAAAATTTATTACTTAAAAATTATTAAAGAAAAATTAATTTAAAAAATAAAAAATAATTCGTTATTACATTAACTAAATAAAAGACTATTTTATAAATTAAAAAATTTATTAATGTCTAAAATAATTTTTAAATTTTTAAATTGGTATCTAATTAGTTATACCAATTATCTTAGATTTAAAAATTGATAGCTAAAATCTTGGTAGTTATATAGATATCAATTAATTAATTAGATACTAATTTACAAATCATTTTATAAATTTAGAAATATTTTAGTATCTAATTTAGTCTCTTATGATAATTAATTAATTTTATCTTTAAAGTTAATTTTTATTTAATAATTTTTTCTTAGTTATTATAGAAAAGTAAAATCAATAATGAGAGTTGGGTTCCTTGTGAACCAATGGATGTAGAGAAATTCATGATATAATGCCTATATATATATAATATATTTTGAAACGAAAATAGATACTCTCAATTAAATTAGTAGAGTATATGATGAATTACATGTAGTATAGACTAGGAATTTCTAAAATATGGTCCACAAAATTTTGTGCTGAAGAGAGGTTTAAAGTGAGGAGACTTATTATCTCCTTAAAATTTTGTCTTATGTATGTGAGAATAACTTATCTTCAGAAGAAAGGAGTTTAATAGAGCTTAAAATGATTTCAAAAGATTTTTGAAAGACATTATCGGTAGACACTATGATGAAATCATATGCTAGTTCAAAAAATAAAGTTTGGAATTTTTTCACTAAGCTTGTGAATGGATAATAAAGCAAAAGCGTGGCTTTATAAAAAAATTCAGAAACATATTTCAAGGCATGATTTAAAAAAAAATTAAAAACATACTTCAAAACACAATTTTAAGAAAATAAAAAAAAAATGTACCTCAAAGCATGATTTTTTTAAAAATAAAAAAAATGATTTCAAAGAGAAGTTTTAAGAAAATCATAACATACTTAGAAGTACAATTTTAAAAAAAGATTAAAAAAATTAATATGATTTTACTATTTGAAAGAAAAAATATGTTTTAGAATACGAGTGTAATTCAGTAATTTAGAAGTGCGATTTGTTTGTTTTGAATTCATAAAATTTGTAAATTTTTTTTCCATTTCAATTAGGGGTGGCAAAGTGAGGCGGGCTATGCGGGCCAGTCCGCGGCCCGCTAAAAAAAACGCGAGGACGGGTTGCATATTTCAACCCATTGGTCCGCTTAGGCCCGTCCCGCATAACCCGCATAACTTTAAAATGTATAAATTTTTTTTCTGCATCCCCATATTTTCTTTATGTATCCTCATTTTTCACATTCCGAAATTTTTAATAACATCTTACTACGCATGTCTCATGAAAATAATATTAAGAAACCATTTACCTAATACATTTAAATAAAAAAAATTCAAATTTTTATTCAAAAAAGTATTTTATTTTAAAAATATTTCTTATGCGGGCTGGCTCGCAGACCCACTGACCAACCTTTATGCGGGACAGGCTAGAAAAATCAGCCCGCAGATTCTCTGCAGGGCGGACCAACCCGGTTCGCTTTTTGCGGGCCAAGTGCGGGGCTGGGCAGCCCGCTTTGTCACCCCTAATTTCAATAATAACATCGATGAATTTCACTATTTTGATAAAAAAGAAAAGGGAGAAGAAAATCCTTAGGAATTAGAAGAATTTTTAGATATGACATTTTATAAACCTTAAGATAAGGGCAAACTTAATGGTGATGTGACATTTAAAAATTTTAAACTCTTACTTAACTGGATAATAACCAAATAATTATCATCTCCTTACATTTTTTTTTTCTATAAATGACTTTAATGTTGTTTTTAAGTGTTTTTTTTTTATTTAATTATCTTATTCATCCCTATATTTAAAAGTTAATATTCAATTTAGTACACTGATTTTTAAAAAAAATCAATTTGGTTCTTATATTTTATATATATATATATATATATATATATATATATATATATATATATATATTTAAATTGGTCATTTTCGTTAAGTCCCGCCGTGTTGCTTATGTAGCAAAGATAAAGTATTTATGTGATAGAGAGAGTTTATGTAAAGAGAGAGATTACAGGTTATTATTATTATTATTGTTATTTTTATTATTACTGTTATTCTTATTATTGTTGTTATTATTATTATTGTTGTTATTTTTCTTTTTATTGTTATTAGTATTACTATTATTATTGTTATAATAAGAATAAGAATAATAATAATGATAATAATAATGATAATATTAATAATAATAATAATAGTAATAATAAGAAGAAGAATAATAATAGTAATAATAATAATAATAATAATAATAAAAATAGTAACAATAGTAATAATAATAATAACTCTCAATCTCACATTTCTCCACACAAACACTCTCTTTGTCACAAAAACATTCTCTCTCTGCCACATAAGCAACACCTAACACATTAGGTATGACTTAATGAAATTGACCAATTTAAATATATTTTAAAAAATATAGAGATCAAATTGATTTTTTTAAAAACAACTGTACTAAATTAAATATTGATCCTTAATCTAGAGACGAATAAGATAATTAAACTTTTATCTTACAATACAAGTGATTTCCAAATACTTTCTCTCCGTTGAGTATATATTTCTATATATATATATATATATATATATATATATATATATATATATATATATATATATATAATATCATATTAGTTACATTTTTAGTTAAAAATAAAATTATAAATTTTATAACTCATTCATGTGTGATCCTATAGTTATAAATCTAGATACCAAAATTTTGAACTTTAAAATATAAATAAAAATTAACATTGTTCTATAAAATTTATAAATAATAAATATTAATTTATAAATTTAGTTTTTAGTCTCCATGTACACGTTATGGATGTGAAAAAATAAATGGCAAGAAATCTATTAAGCTATGAAGCCAACTAGATAATTGTAAGGGACATTGCATTCTGCAACCCATATTTTTAAACCTGTACCCCGTGAGAGGGTGAAATGACATGTCTATATTTGAAAAAATACGTTATAGATTAAATATTTCAGTATATATTTCTAGATTTATAACACATTTGAAAATATACATAATGTGTTAACATGGAATTTGCATAGTCCAATAATAACACTGAAATGCACATTCCAAAATGTATTTACAAATCAAAAAATGTATTTCATAATAACAATCCAGAATGTATATACAACTTGGAATGCACATTTTGAAATATATTTTTGAAACTAGAAATATATTTTTGAATATGCATTCTGGAATATATTAATACATTTTATATTTCTTATTTTAGAATATATTTCTAAATTCATTAATACATTTCGAAATCACAATCCAATATACTAAAGGATAAAATTGAAAATTCAATTTTTATGGGAATGGAGATGCTTTGTAGAATAGTTCAATTATTTCAACTTGGTGGCAGATAAAATAGTTCAATTAAAATTAAATGGGTTTGAGACTGGGATATGAAAATGTGGTTTTGGGATTAGAATGGTTGGCTGGAGGTTAGGAAATATTAGGAAATAAGCATGGAAAATATATGTTGGAAGGGAAGGAATATTGTTAAAAATATATCTAGAATTGATTAAGTCAATCACTTCCATTCCAATAATCCAAGGAGTTATTGTGGATAATACCTTTTAATTAAATGCAAAATCACATCTATAAATACCTTTTGAATAACTAACTTACAAATAATCTGTATTTAACAAAAGAAATCCTACTATTATCAATAAAAAATGGATTGATCCAAAAACTACAAAAGGAATATGCTTTTCAGGTAGCTATGTCATGTACACTTTGGTCTCCATACATGATATAGTATTTAGCAGCAGCAGCCAATAACAAAGAGCTGACAACCCAAATTTTGACCAAAGACAAAGAATCTGACCTGTTCCTTTTGCCCTTGTCTGCTTTCAAACCTGCTTCAGAGTGGCTAGGCAAAGCTCGAGATGAGGTCTTCATGAAAGATGAGTACGAGTCGATTTCTTCTTTTGTTAACGCTGGTTTTAAAGAACTCTTTGCAATCTGGAAATGGCGGTCAAAAACAACCGCAGCAGATATGTCTTGCCTTAGAGCTACAATTCCAGCTTCCTTGCATAATCCCTCCAATTCAGCACCTGTAAACAGCTCTGTGTTTTCTGCTAGCCTTCTGAGGTCAACATCATGCCCTATTTTCATCTTCCGCGTATGAACACAAAGTATCTCGTATCGACCCTCTAAATCGGGTGGTGGTACATACAGAACCTACCATTTTATAGAAATAAACGTGTGTCAGACAGAATATTTGATCAACTCCTTTCAACATGCTGAAATTAGTGTCAATTGCTTGAGTGATTTGTGAAATTCTTCTACTAATGTACATGCACAATCATAAGTATATTTTAACATGTAGAATTCAAGTTACAGGCTGAAGGCATTGTAGAGGGTATTATTTTGTACCTGATCAAAACGCCCAGGACGCATAAGTGCAGCATCAATTGCATAGGGGCGATTTGTAGCTGCTAAAACAAGAATTCCCTGAAATAAAAAGTATATGGTCAACAGGCAGAAAAGAAGAATTTCAGTAGAGAAAAAGGACGGTTAAAATACCATTAAAACAAACAGCAAAAGAAGAAAAAGGCACACATACTTTTGCTTCTTCTAAGCCATCAATCTCAGTTAGCAGAGTGGATAAAAGTCTCTCTCCAACTGTAGCACTATTGCTTGAACTGTCACCCCTACAATTAGGGGAATACTCAATATAATTTTATACACTAAAAAATATTAAAAAAAGGTTTATGTTCCCATCTTGCAAATCATAGATGCACATAACATTTTTTAAAAGAAAATTGACCAAATACAGTTCAGTTCATGTGGTCTCATGAATCCCACTTTACAGGATGCTAAATATTAACTAATCACTGAGCCACCGCACAGACGTTACTACAGACGGCAGGTAGTGATTTTCTCATCGAACAATGAGAGACAGAGGTCAAATAGAATCTCTTTGATACCAACTTGAGAATGAAAATGAGAAAGAATGCTTCACAAATGATTCATCTCTCTGCAAATTCATGTATTATATATATGAGTCCTTACACCAAAGATACACTAAGATATGAAATGACTACACCTAGGTAATAGATAGGAACCACAAAAGTAACCTTTAGCTTTCCTATAAATAGACAAAAGATAATTTAACCTATTCTAACAGGTTAAACTATTCTAAAACCAACTTGAAAAATTATCAGAAAAAAAAAACAACGATGTTACTTTTTTCTATAATATATTTCAAATAAAGAAATTTTACTAACCGTTTGCCAGCTACCACATCAGCCTCGTCAAAGAATATTATACTGGGTGCTGCAAGGCGTGCTCTCTGAAATGTTTTGCGAAGTAAAGCTTCCCCCTCTCCAACATACATAGAATACAATTCTGCACCACTAATTCATCATTCATTACTAGTAAATTTTTCCATTATTTGAAAATCAGTTTCTTATAGGAACTGAATTGCCAAAAAATAGATGTAAAGAAAAAAAATACATATTCACAGAAATTAGAATGTTATTGTTAAATTATAGGAAAGAGAGAGACACTAAGTGGGAACCATATCTTTCTGAAACAACACTGATGCTTTATTTATAGAAAAAAGGAATCAATGCAATAAATAGACGAGACTTTATGCCCTCTAATAATAAAGATATGATACCGGAATAAATAAAAACATTTCTAATAATACATATATAATCTAGATACAGATATTCTTGATTACATAAGATGTGCTCCTCATTTCTATAATTATAACAGTTATAGAACTGTAGAACTAGAAATCTAGAATATATCAAAGCATAGCATCACCAATACAGAAAATAACACAAGTCCTACTAATCAGCAGAATGGATAGGAGATGATAGAGGAGGTGTTAACAGGGGTTTAAACTTTCCAAATAGCTGCGCATAATATAATAACATTAGTTTACTCATTTATTAAAGACAATTATTTTGTTGGATTCCAAACTAACTTTGATCATTTCTTTGGCATCATGTATTATCCTACAACTCTTTTCCTTTCTTTTATGAAAACAATGCATCCTATAATGATTTGGATACTCACTTGAAAAAGATGAATTTATATTCTGAGGGAGATCAAAATAACGAGAAGGGTTTGAAGGGATTGAAAATAAAATAGTGGGTCCTAGCACAGAAGAGTGTCTTTCTCTCTAAAATGACTATCAATTCCCTAAAACAAGGAAAGGATCCATTTCATGTTAACCTTCAACTTGTGTGTTATAATGCCAAAACCCATTTTCTCCCAGCAGACTACAAATATAAAACTTTAAAACATTAAAATTATTAAAACCTTAAGGAAAAGAAAGATGCTTGGGCAGCATGTGCAGCCGCTTTGGCAAGGGTAGTTTTGGAACATCCTGGAGGCCCATGGAGAAGAATTCCGCGTACAGGGGATATTCCTAATCTTGAAAATGCAGCAGAATGCTTCATAGGCCATTCAACAGCTTGCTGGAGTTTTTTCTGTTCAAGGACAACAGGTATCAATGAAGATTCTCACATTCAAATTCAAATCAAATGCAAATTTTAACAAACCTTTAACTCTTTTAATCCACCAATGTCTTCCCAAGTCACTTTGGGAATTTCCACAGTAACACCTCTTGTTATACTTGGACCAACAACAGACCTTGCGTTCTTCCAATCTTCCATTGTTAGACTGAAATTACTAGCATCTTTTGCATTTGAGGATCTTTTGATTGCAAACATGGTGGATTCACGACACAAAGCCTCCAAATCAGCTCCAACATAACCATTGCACGACGCAGCAATAGACTTTAAGTCAACACTGGGATCCAAGGGAATTGTCTTTGTATACAACTGTAATAAGTTCGTATGGAAACCACATAAATACATGCTACCACACACACTTCAGCAATCAAGACTTCTATGAAATAAGCAAAAAAAGAAAACATTTTAACATTGAACTCTCTTCCTAATCAACTGCTGTGAGAAATTACACTAACAAATTTGAGTGGAGAGCCGTGTATGCTTTCATATATGCAACACATGCCCCTCATAGATTGAAGTGTGGACAATGCACAATCCCACTTTAATTAGCAAGAAAACTTTATTTAGTTATATGTAGGTTGAGCAGTAAATGGAGATATTGTAAATTACAAGTAAATTATTTGTGTATATCATGTTTGAAATCCCCGAAATAAAGGGATTCAGTTTAGGAGTCTGTCTAGGAAGTTATTTCCAATTATTAGGAGATTCTTTCTGATATTTAGTGGTGAATTGTTTCTGCTGGAGATCCTACCATGAAACTACGAAGCACCAACACCTCTGTAAAATAGCGTGTTGCTGTATCCGACACTTCTTGGCAACAGTGTTATCAATTGGAAATATTAGAGACCCCAAACATCCTTTATGAAATTATAACGGAGACATAATGGATTATGACAGAAGCATTGCGGTCAAAAGAAATATAACATATACATATAGATAATTTTAAAAAAGTACAGAAATATAATTGTAATGCAAAAACAATGAAAGAGTCAGTGGCGGCGAGCAGCAAATGGCAGTGTCAGCAACGGCAAACAGCATCATCGGCAAGCGGCAGCGGGATTGAACAACAAAGAAGGAGAGGCTGCTGTGATGTGGGTAGAGTATTAGGTTGATTTAGATAACCTTGCTTTCTAAACATGAAACTTGTAGAACATGCCTCCAACATGCGTCCAACACTCCTCAACCATGTCACAATTAAAAATCATTTTTTCAGCTCAGCCACCTCTTCAACACATCTTGAACACCTCAAACCGCTTGACCATGACTAAAGAAAGTGAGCTGACACCTATTCTTGGTTAAACACTTCCTAGACACTACTATAATAAAAAAAAGCGAAAAAAGAAATTGAAAGAAAACAACTTATATTATTAATAATGCATGACAATTTTTAGGTTTGTTTCCACAAGACTTAACTAGTTCTTTTAACTATTAAGAAACATGTTCCTTATTTAGAATTCTATTGTGAAGGATGTTATTACACAAAAATGTAAAAATTAGCGTGAATATTATATAAATCTTAATTCTCAATAATTGAGATATTTGTCACCTTGATAATATATGAGTGGTGACAACGAGTTGTATAACTAAGACATTAGTCATGTTCTAGTGTCAATGTTATGTCCAGTGTCATTGTCGGAGCCTCATAGGCTATAAATACTTGTGTAATGCCATTTTGAAATTATCCCTGAAAATCATTTTTCTCTCTCTTCAGATTGTGATTTTCCACATTACATATTGAGAAAGAGGTAAGGACTCCAAAATACCTTGGGTTGGTATAATCTGAATAACCAAATCATCATAAAAGAGACAAATATTTTATATCACTAAAAGTTACCTTCAGAATTTGATAGCGGTCCTCTTCATTTGGGACAGTAACTTCGATTTCAGCATCAAAACGTCCAGACCTTCTTAGTGCAGGGTCAATTGCATCCACTCTATATGCAGAAACCAGATACAGGAAATTCATCAGAGAAAGTACTCAAACACCAGCTCAGGTGTAGGTTAATGACTTTAAGCAGTGTTAAGAAAGACCTGTATTATATTATTATATCCATAAATTTTAAGAAAACATGAAAATCACGAGATAAATTCACAGGTTCCAGACATCATCAAAAAATAAAGGATCAAATTTATGAAAGAATATCACATCAGCACAGCGCTGTTAATAACCGATCATACAGAAAACAACTTAAACCACCCACTGTTCTTATTAATCCATCAGGAAAATTACAACAACTTCAACCACTCACTGCTCATAAACAATAATAATTTCTTTAATGGCATGCTATGAAAACTTTAAAGCAGTGTTATCAGGTTTCTAAACATAGTTTACAGGTTTAAAAAGCTGGGTGTGAACATTGAATTTCATAAGAGAACCAATTTGCATTCATTCCCAATAATTTATATTTCTAAAGATTCATAAATAATCATTGAGAATGCAGCAGTTAACCTGTTAGTTGATGCAACTACAACTACACCTGGTGCAGAAAAGGCTGGCTTATTTGAGTCCATCAGAGTAAATAGTTGAGAGGCAAGTCGAACATCTTGCTCCCTTCTGCATGTAGACAATTTGAAATAATGTCGTAATGAGATTGCTACACATATAAATAAATTCCTACTAAACTGTATCATTACCCTAATAAAACTCAAAAAATTCACTAGATCTAGTAGACCCACATGTTTCACTTTATAATATGAAGGAACAAAATATTGTACAAATGCAACAGAAGTTCAAGACAACTTCATACAACTGGTCCAGAAATAGTGAATAATTTGTATTATTACTGAAATTCTGCAACTTGTAGGGAATTAGTAGAACTCCTCCGCACTCAATAAGACACACAGCGACAAAGTATATAGAATATCCCAGACAACTCAAGATGCCCGTTCTCTCCTACCCTGTCCCAATCTATTCTTCTCCAATCAAAACCTCAAATAGAAGTCACATTTCTAAACAAACAAAAGAAACACATGACAAAGTATAGAAAATCAAGTGCAAGGAAGTCATCTTGTGAGTTAAGCTAAGCAGCAAATGATATCATTCTGATAACTTCCCTTCAAAAGAAATCAACAAATGAAACTTTTCATTATCATCACTTAGTACACTTGACCTAGAACATCCAACACTAGCCCATTTATTGCCAATGACAACAAAGGAAACACCATACTGAAAACTTTAAATAACTTTTTTAAGGATTGTAACCTTTTATCCATTAAATGATTTTAATATTTCATTGCATTCGTGGCTATTTTTAATATGCATGTGTAGAGGGGATCCACTTACTTTAGGAATAACTGTTATACACTTAGTCTGCTCATTATCACATTATAAATATTAAATTTCATCAACCAACCATTGAATTCTGTCTCATTACCTCAATGACCATGTACACCAAATGTTACATAAATTCAACCTTTATAGGTATGTAATCTAAGAGTCAATATTGACCTCTTTTCATTACAATGAAGTTATTTCATAAAGCATCAAATAGATTTAAAATTTCATAATTTTTTTTGTAAATTTAAGCTACTTGATGAGAATATTCAATTTTACAATTGGATTCATGAAATTTAATGTCTACTGTGAGAATATATTAAATGAAGTATCACAAGAATTACTTCTAGAGTAAGTGGATTTTCCCCCAAAATATATTGACAAAAATAATAACCTAGTTAACAAATATCAATGAAATCATATCAAAATAAAACATTTGAACTTCTGAATTTTGATGACACTCTACAGACAGACAGGCTACAACCTGTCTACAAATCAGGCAAATGTAAAATGTTTAGGGCAACACATAACCAAGTTAACGAGAGGTAAAAAGATTATAACAAAGAGAATCTAAATTATGCAAGATTAGAGAGTCTCTCGCGGGAGATGTTTTAATTTACATTAGAGAATACCATCATCAAAATTGTGTTCACAGACTAAATTTATCTTATTTAGCATATACGTCATCAATTGTTTCATACTTGGAATCCCGGCGAGCACACAGTGCATCGATTTCATCTATAAAGATAACTGATGGCTTGCCCCAGGCTACATGAGAAGATGCCTCTGAAAAAGCATCACGGAGAATTCTCTCACTTTCACCAGCATGTGCTCTGCGAACAGAGTGTGGACTGAAAAATACATAAACAGACAAATAATGACAAGCAATTGATTCAACGTTAAAGAACTTCCAAACACTAGATCAATTAAACTGCATTCAAAAAGAAGAGTACCTGATAATTGTCAAATGTGCCCCACACTCTCGAACAACTGCTCGTACCAAACTTGTCTGAATAGAATTCACCATACAGGTAGAGATATAACTAACTTTACATTTCACAAACCAAGCAAAACGTAAGTTTGACTCATAACATGATTGCACCATATTAAGACATCAAATCCAACCCTGTATTGTTTTGTCTATCTGTTTTTTGTCATTTTCATTTATTCACATTGACAAATCTTGCCTTTATCCCTTCAACAACAGTTCAGGACTTTACCAACAGATTGTCTATAATTGGTATCTGTTAAACTCTAGGGAAGAGAGAAACATTGAACTGAAACCATGTGTTTCTGAAACAGCACGGGTACTTTATTTATATCGAGTAAAAGAAATCAATACAATAAAAAGAGATATGTTATATCCTCTAATAACAAAGATATTATACAGAAATAAATAAAAGTGTTCCTTGCCGAACATGAAAGCTTTATATCAAATAAAAGTGTTCCTAAAGTGATTTCTCTTTCCCCTTCAAGTTTAGCTACTACGGTACTGGTTCTATAACTAACAATATATTGTGTTATTAACATGAGGGCTATACCCATGTACTAATCAGACTGGTCTCAGTGGATTGTTGTCAACCCGCTCAGTATATGATGTATGATAAGTACCCAAGCCCAAGTAACCTAATGCAAAATGGAGCAGCTGATCTGGTAGCTGCTATGCTTTCAAACTATACTAACTACAAGGAATTATATCTAATTAAATAAACAGAAAAGGCTACTTGGAAAATAAACAAAAAAATTGCAGTATATTCTCTGTTCCATGTTAAGTTAAAAAGGGGATAATTTTTCATAAGAAATCACCTTTCCAGTGCCTGGTGGACCGTACAGCAGCAATCCTCTGGACCACTAGAAGGAAATAAAAGAAATAAAAAAAAACAACAAAGGAACATAGATAAATTGACAGTTACAAAGAACAAGACCCACTGATTAATGAAAGGAAAAATATACTGATCAAAGGGAAAATTTGAACCTTAAGGCCAAGGTTCTGCGCCTCTTGAGAGAAGTGCAGAGGGAATATGATGAGTTCTCTAAGGGCCTGAAGAGCTTCAGCATTGCCACCAATGGCTTCCTCGGCTCTCCAGTGATTGTTGTTGTCACTGCTGTTGCTGGTACAGCTTTCCATCTCTGGACAAATAACAGGCTGATGAGTGAGAGTGGACAAGTCAAATATTTGCCTTGGAAAATCAGGACCCAAACCAGTCCTTAACTGATTCATTGTGACCAGGATAAGTTAGGCCACATTTTAAATATCATTGTCAGTGCTATAAAACTCAATCCAGTCATAGAGTCAATCAAGCTATTGGAAAAAAAAGGTTGTGTAACCAAAAGAAAAGAAGGACCACAAAACTACTGAGTTTATCATACAGAGTTGAATGAAAGGGAGAGAATGGGAGACAGAATTTATCCAGAAACCTATATGGGCTTCTGCTTTGGGTTGCCTTTAAAACAATTTTATTACTTATAATAATGATAATTTGAAATATATATATATATATATATATATATATATAATTTTATAAAAAAATTATATAATCATTATTTTAAAATAAAAAATTTGACATTTGAATTCGACATTGAAGGTTTTTAAATTTAAATAAAATTTACAAAACAGAATATAAATTCTGTCAAAATTGCCTAACTGCATTTGAAAATTAAAGAGTTAATAATAGGGTTAAGGAAACGACACATATTAATGGGCGTAAATGTATTCACCTATGCATCTTTTTGTCTTTTTTTTAGTGGTTTATGCTCGTGATCACTGATTATAATACTCAAAACTGGAGTCTGAGTGTTGACCATTTTCTGGAAGGATTTATTAAGATCATTGTGATTAAGTTATAGGAAACTAACTAAATGAATTTTAATATTATAGAAAAATGTGGAATGCATATTATACTACCTCCTAATTGTGAATATTTTTTCTACTTGCTTCTTCAGATCAGCGAATATTGGAGTTTTTGTATGCTTAAAATGCTGTGGTGTGCACAGAAGTCTTGGTTCTCATATATCAAAGGTAAATTGTTCCTGACCCACTTTACTTAAGAAATAAGATTTTACTTTTGCCAAGGAGTGTATAAACTGAGTTCCTTCTTCTTTTGTCTAGAACAAGATGAGAGACCAATAATAATGAAGAAACATTCTATGGAAAGCGAAAGCAGAAACAGAGTGAAAAGGTATATAGTGAAATTGATAGATACAATGGCGCACAAAGCAAAAAAGCAAACATTCTAAGATGAAGAAGTTTAGATTGGAAAACCTGATGTCGCACGGCTTTGGCGGGACAAAGAGCAAGGCGGCAGACGGCGTCAGCAACAGTGGCACTTTCCCTTTCGCAACACTAATATTCTTGCAGTAGGGTTTTGGAGTGTGATGGGGATAGTTAGTCGTTATGGCGCTTCGTCTGGGTAATTGCAGAAGAGGAAGAGCAGGGACATTGATTCCTTGTTTTGTTCCTCATGCTGCTGTTGCTGTGGCTGCGCACCCTTTTGATTATCACAAAACCGCATTTAAATTAATGAGAGTCAAAAGTTAAATATGCAATAAGAGGTTTAGATTTAAAAGGAATGTTTGAACATCAAGCACTACTTTTACCAATATCATATAACAAAATAATAATATGATGATGCATAATTATATTTAGTATTTTATTATACACAAGAAAATAAATATGTATGTGTTTGTTTCAAGTGATGTACTTAGACGAAGACGGACTTGGAGTAATCAATTATTGTATTTATATCATCTGATTTGCATGAATTTGAGAGTTTGAAAATGCTGATAAAGTGAGTTATTTTTTTTATGCGCATGTGAGTGAAGATTTGGGGAAAAAAAATCATATAAACTTGGGATATTTTACTTTGTTATCCTCCATTTTACTCAAGTGATAATTTAAGATTTTATTTATTTAAAATTTTGAATAATTTAAAAAATTTATTTATTTAATATTTTTATTGAAATAATCCATTAAATAATTTAGAATTTATATTTATTTTGAATTTTGAATAATTTAAAAATTTTATTTATTGATATTTTTTTTAAGTAGGACATTGAATAATTTAGCATTGTATTGATTTAGAATCTTCAATAATTTAAAATTTTTATTTATTTCAAACTTTTATTCAAATAGGAGATTAAATATTTTAGAATTTGTATTTATTTAAGATTTTGAATATTTTATAAATTTCAGATTTTTATTTAAATAGAATATTAAATAATTTAGAATTTATATTTATTTTAAATTTTGAATAATTTAAAAATTTTATTTCCTGATAACTTTTATTTAAATAGATTATTAAATAGTTTAAAATTTATAATTTATTTAAAACTTTTAATAATTTAAAAGAAATATTTCAGATTTTTATTCAAACAGGATATTTAATAGTTTAGAATTTTTATTTTTTTTAAATTTTAAATATTTAAAAAATCTATTTATTTCAAATTTTTATTTAAATAAGATTTTAAATAATTTAAGATTTTAAATATTTTAAAATTTTATATATTTCAAATTTTTATTCAATTAAGACATTAGATAATTTAAGATTTGTATTATTTAATATTTTAAATAATTTAAAAATTTTATTTATTTAAAATTTTTTAAATATAAAATTAAATAATTTTTATTTTTATTTATTTATTTAATGTTATACTTTTATTTTTTTTTATCATTGTGTGCAATTATTTACTAGTTGTCTCCAATAAATATAAGTTTTATAAGAATGACGTCTTCATCTTCAAAGAAAAAGCTGAGTAACCAATAAGGTAAGAAAAAAAATTCATTCACAGTTTTGTTTTATATATATATATATATAATATAATATGTTTAATATTTGTTATGCACGTATTTTTTCAAATGAATTTTACTTAACTCAAAAGTTAACTGCATTTTCACATGCATTTTTTTTCTACACAATTAAAAATTTATTTAATTTAACAGAGTAAATCTTTTTACAATCATAAATACGTCCTAACTATTTCACAGAATTTGTATTTTTTGAAAAATTAATTCTTACACAATATTAAAAATAATGTTTTAATATTGAAAATAATATTTTAATTAAAGATAATTATAATTCACAAATATACAATCAAATTAATTTTTCAATAATTTTTAAATATAAAAATAAATTTATAAACTTATATTTTTATCAATTAAAAAAAATACAATTTCAATCATAATCACTGTATCATTCACAAATTTTCATAAATATTTTTTACATTTTCACTCTATTTTAACTTAATCCAAAGAAGCCATGTTTGTGTGGCCAAGGTCCATATGAAAAACTGGCAAAGGCTTGCTCCTAAAAGGTTAAAGACCAGCTAAATGAAATAATTTTTTTTAGTCTACGTACAATAGCCTCAGGACCCAATTTAGTATACAAAACCCTTTAGTTATAAGTGAGGAAGTGACAGATAACAAATGACAAATACCTAGCAGGATACAAAACCCTTTAGTTATAAGTGAGGAAGTGACAGATAACAAATGACAAATACCTAGCAGGATACAAAACCCTTTAGCCTGAGGTACAGTGAAACCAGGAATTATCCAATTGCATGCATGAGTTTAGAAGAAATAAATTTCTTTGCCCATGTATGATTTGCCCAAATTACTTGCTTACACTGCAACATGAGTGGTCTTAGTCTCATTAACTGAAACTATGCTAGTCTATCTTTCCTATCCCTTAAAGGAGTATATTGTAGCTAGCCACAAAACAAAACCAAACAAGTAATCAGAAATTTCTTTCAATGTACAATCCAAAATAGAAAATTTATATTCTAAATTGTCCAACTTTCTCCAATACAAATTTTATATTTTAGATTGTATAATTTAAAATAAATAAAAAATCACAATTTTAACTTTCAAATTCTATACTTTAGAAAGTTGGATTCCATATTCCAAAATTGAAAAAAAAAAAAAAAAACATTCAATGGAAAATGTAAAAAGGTAATTATTTTTTAAAGTATGGGGGTACAAGAAGAACCGCATGGAGATGCGGGAAGAATTTGACCACTAATTGATATAAAAACTGGCCCTTATGTTAAAGTTCTACAGCAGGCAATCATCAAACAATGTGGGGACTGTTTGACAATTTGCATATTGACCAGGATTAAAATCTAAGCAGGCAGATATTATTTTCCAAATCCAGAAGAGATCCAATACGTTTGCATATAGTATTGTTTTTAATATCTACCAGTCAGTCACCAGAATTTAGAAGATAAATACCACGGGTAAGGAACCATGAAACAAGAAATTCTGAAATACATTGTCAGCGGCGACGAAATGAAGGGCCAGCAAAAGAGTAACGAGAAGAAACTGGCAACCTGTCTCCATGATATGGCCGCAGTTGATGACGATCAGACAAAGCATCAGGAGCATCATAGATTGGGTAATGCCTATCTCGTTCAGCCTCTCTCCTTGGCAAGTTATCCGTCCCAACAAAATGTCTTCGCCTATTCAAATAAGAGTTTTCCTCCCTACTTAAAGGTCCCAAATATGCATCCCTAGGTGAAACACCGTGGCGATAGACATGATAAGGATCCCTACTGTCATTCAAATAAAGATGATCAGTTCGGACACTTTCTACATGAGCAGGAACATTTCTCGGGTAGCCATGGTCCAGGTGATGAGGTTCATAGTCTCTGTCATAAGATTCCAATCTAGGATTAACATGAGATGTGGTAGCCATATTCCTTCTATATCTTGGTAGACTATAAGATCGATTGTTCTCCATTGGATACAGATCATGAGCAATTTCCTCTCGTTGGTCAATTTGATGATCCCTATAGAAAGACTGCACGTTATAGTGTTCCCTCTGCAACTGGGACCATGATCCCCTAATACTGTCGGGATTTTCTCTATCTCGAATTATTACTTTTGGCTGGGAGTGGACAGGGTGCACACCTGAACGAATTCCAACTGGTTGGAAAAGTTGAGTGAGCTTCCTCACCTGAAACAGAATATTTCAAATAGCATTCACCATAAAAAAACAATAGAAAAAGACATATAGACAGGCCACTAGAGGTAACGTTCAATTCTTACTTGTCTAACAGTAAGTTCTGTTCTGAACTTGTTTTTTTCATTATAATTATCCTTGATCGCTTTTTTGAAAACGCTCTCAGGTAGTGGGAAACAATCAGCAGCAATTTTGAACCGCACCTGAAGGTGTCAGCCATCAGCATATAAACAAAAAACAAGATCAGAATAATTAGACATGAAAATGAAAGTAACCTGAGCAGGAAATTTGCCACCAAAAGCTTTGGGTTCAAGCTTCATGCTACCAGAAGATGAAGCCTTGTAAATACCATACAGTAGCTTCAGATCAAAATCATAAAGAAAAAGCTTAAGCCCAGGTTTGATTTGTAAAACATCATCCTTTTTACCAGCTGGAACACCCATGACACGATAGCGGAAACAATCAGGCTTTGTCTTTGCATTGCACATAAAGATGAAACCACCAAGCTTTTCACCCTTCTTGTCTTTCAATTGATTCCTTTCCATGCCACTTCTCATAACTTTGTATTTTATGCTCCTAGAACCCATGCGTAAGTCCATATGTTTCTCTTCACTCTCTAGATTTTGCTCAGTATTATCCTTGCGAGCCTGCTGGATCTTCTCTCTACGACTTTTGCCATTGGTGCTCCTGTTTTGGCTTTCTTTTACTTTTTTTTCAACCTCCTGACTCTTACCCTTCAGTGGTTCATTATCAGTTTCCTTCAGGTGGCTACTGTCTGAAATTTGTTTCTCATCTGCATTATCCAACACTTTTTTGGAAATACTAATTCTTCTTTTGCGATGAATCTGCTGAGTACCACTGTTCTTCAATGATTTACCAGCCTGAGATTTCTTAACAATTTTATATTTTGCCTTCAATGATTGTGGAGTATTCTTGTCACTCAACTCTGGTTTACTAGATCCTTCAGGAGGATCAGTAACCTTCAGTTGGCTACTGTCTGACTCTTCCTTGGGACTTCTGTCAGCAGTGCTCTTATTTTGGCTTTCTTTTATATTATTTTCAGCCTCCTCACCCTTACCCTTAGATGGTTCATCATTAGTTTCCTTTAGCTCACTAAAGTCTGAAACTTGTTTCCCATCAGCATTATCCACCACTTTTTTAGAACTCATAATTCTTCTTTTCCCATGAATCTTTAGAGAACCATTGTTCTTCCCCTGAAGTTTACCAGCTTGAGATTTCTTAACAATTTTAGATTTTGCCTTCAAAAGTCGCAGGGTATTCTTGCCACTCAAATCTGGTTTACTAGTACCTTCAGGAGAATCAATATCCTTCTTTCCATCGACTTCTCCAGAAGAAGGATGACCTAACGTCACTTCAGGAAGATTCTCACTGTTCAACATATCATGTTTTCCTGGTGACAGAGGACTAGAAAACACTTCACTGGGATTCACAATGCCCATCATGCCATCTTTTCCTGACGTTGGAGAACTAGAAGACAATTCGGGAGGATTCTCAACACACTTCTCATAATCTTCTCCAGACGACAAAGCATTATCAGTGCTCATGATATCATCTTTTATCAAAGACATAGGATTAGAAGACACTTCAGTAGGATTTACAATGCCCACAGTACCATCTTTTGCTAATGACATAGAATTAGAAGACACTTCTGGAAGATTCTCGTTACCCATCACATCATCTTTTCCCGAAGATGGAGGATTCTCGTTACCCAGCATATCATCCTTTCCAGATGACAGAGCATTCTCACTGGTTATCATCTCAGTTGTGCCTGATGCCGGAGGATTAGAAGACAGTTCAGAAGGATTCACAGGGTCAATCTTGCTATCTTCTTGATCCATATTACATAAGCACTCTGCACAGGATTCCAAAGGAAAATTTTAGTACATCCAGTGAAGATAAGAAAGCCAATCAATGACTTTAAAACAGATTGATTTTTCACATATATCAGAAAAGGCAATAACATTTCAACTAAAGAGAGGCTGAGAATGAAAAAGAAAGTAGTGCCAATGGTCACAGAACCATTTGACCTAAAAACTGGAAAAATAAGGGCAATGTATATGGAAATTTTGTTAATGTGTAAAGCCCATTGGAATTGAAATAAGGAATAAGAGCAAAATTAAAATCACTTGTACAAACAAAGACCATGATTGCGTTGAAATGTTAGTAACCAGATTCGTATGCATGAATCGGACATACACAAGATTGCTTTTCGAACTAACCATGGGCATTATGAATCGCTAGTTATGTTGTTTGGGCTAACTAATGCACCTGCTACTTTTCAAGCACCACGAATAACATTCTTCATTCTTACTTGAGGAAGTTTGTGCTGGTTTTTTTCGATGATATTCTGATCTACAGCAAAACATGGGAGGAGCATATGACACAGTTGAAAGAGGTTTTAAAGACTCTCAAACAACACCAATTTTACGCAAATCACAAAAAATGCAAGTTTGGTAAACGGGAAGTCCAATATTTGGGGCATGTAATTTAAGGAGAGGGAGTTCAGATGGATCCTCAAAAGACTTTAGTTATCATGCAATGGCCAACTCCCAAATCATTGGTGTTGAGAGGATTTTTGGGCCTCACAAGTTACTATAGAAGATTCACCCATAACTATGGAAGAATGGCGAGACCCTTAACACAATTGTTGAAAAAGGGGAATTTTGCGTGGACAGAAGAGAGTACGAATGCCATGCAGCAGTTAAAGAATGCGGTCACTAATGCCTCGGTGTTAATGATGCCAGATTTCAGCCAACTGTTTTGCATTGAATGCGATGCTTCGAGCATTGGTTTGGGAGCAGTGTTGTCCCGGAATAAAAAACCTATTGCGTTTTTCAGCAAGGCTTTGGCAAAGACTTATCTGACAAAGTCTATATATGAGAAGGAATTAATGGCCTTGGTGTTAGCGATTCAGCATTGGAGGCCTTACATGTTAGGACGGAAATTTACGGTATCAGAAGAGTCTAAGTTATTTACTAGAACAAAGAATCACCACCCAGAACCAACAGAATTGGTTAGCAAAATTGTTGGGATATGAATTTGATTTTGTGTACAAACCGAGAGCGTCTAATAAGGTGGCAGATGCCAAGGTTATCAGACTCGAGAGTCTACTCAGACTCGTGGGAGCCCTGTAAACCCGACTCGTAGACTCGTAAGAGTCTACTTCACATAAAAATTTAACAAAAAAATAATAATTCATGATACAAATCCATAATATTAAAAGTAGCTTGAACACCATCAGGTGATGAAGATTTACTTTTAAACATCTTGCTAGTGATACTTTCACTATCTTCCTCACCATCAGTTTGTTCAAAACTATTCAACTTTCTTTTCTTCAATGAGGCATCTTTAGCTTATGAGACAACTTTCAACATTAAAACTTTGACTTCTTCTGGTACTGATATACACAAGGTTCAGAGTCATATCTTGTTCCGGCAAGATGATGTTTGAATCTAAAAATTCCTCCATTAAATATTTTTGAACAGTAATTACATTTCACTTTTTTTCCATTCCCTGAAGCATCAGTTCCATGCTTCCATCCAATATCTGTTCTATTTCCAGCAGCATTCTTACTTCTAGGTGGCAGTGGAAATGCTGAATTTGCTGAATTTGAATTAGTTCCAGACATCTTACAATACGCCAAAAATTTAAAAAAAGAAAAATCAATTAGCCAATCTATCCTAAAATTAAAACAAATTTGGCCTAAACCCAATCAACAAAAATCTGCCCTAAACCCAATAAAAAAACCCCAATCCATTTTTAAAAGCTCAAACAACCCTAATTTAAAAAACCCTAAACCCTAAAACCCAATCATAAGCACCACAACAGCAGCGTAGCACATACCTAGAACAGCAACTTCGCGAACGGTCGGCGGCAAGGGCGGCGAGGATCGCGGCGGGGTGCGGCGAGGATCGCGGTGGGGTGCGGCGAGAGGCGCGATGAGAAGCGAGCACCGCGTTGTGAAGAGTGACGCAGTCAACGACGAGCGTTGCGGTGCGGCGAGCGACGACCGGTGCGGCGAGCGACGAGCGACGACCAATGAAGAGCGGCGCGTCGCGGTGGAACTGTCAACGGCAGTGAAGAAGACGAAATCGCAAGCGTATCTAACCTGATTGAGAGGGAACGGCACCGTTTTGGGTTTTTTTGGCAACTCGCTGACTCGGTCTTAAACTCGCAAGTTTGACCGAGTCAACTTCGAGTTTACTCAAAAACGAGTTTGCTCCCGAGTTGACTCGCCAACCTGCACCTGACTCTTAAACTCGTAAGGGTTTACGAGTTAACCCTAGAGTTTGATAACCTTGGCAGATGCATTATCATGAAGGCTAGAGGAGGAAGAAGATGAGGGTGTGGAGATCAATCTTTTATTCAAATCTTACTAGCGGGACATTGAGTTAGTAGAGGCAGAAAATCAACAAGATCCGGCTTTAAAGAAAATCAAGGAAGAATTAAGGAGCAGTCTGGAGTCACATGGGAATTATACCTTGGAAAATGGAAGACTCCATTACAAGGACCAATGGTTTTATCGTCATCTTCGAGTTGGATTCCCAAATTGCTCCAAGAATACCACACTACACCTATGGGAGGACATTTAGGAATTTTCCACACTTACATAAGAATAGCTCAGTCCTTGCACTAGTTAGGCATGAAGAAGACCATCACTGAATATGTCCAGGCCTGTGCGGTGTGCCAACAGAACAAGAATCAAGCATGCTCCCCACACGAATTGCTTCAACCATTGCCGATTCCAAAAGCAATTTGGAGATAAGTATGGATTTCATTGTTAGACTTCCTAAATCATGCGGGAAGGATGTGATTTTGGTGGTAGTAGATCGTCTTAGTAAGTATGGTCATTTCATTCCTCTTAAACATCCGTATTCGTCTAGATCAGTTGCAGAGGTGTTCGTCAAAGAGGTGGTGAGATTGCATGGCATTCCAACTTCCATTGTCAGTGATAGAGACTCAACGATTATAAGTCTGTTTTGGAAGGAATTATTCAAAACTGCAGGGGACAACGCTAAGGATGAGTTCGACGTATCATCCAGAAATGGATGGTCAAATGGAGGTGTTGAATAGAATGTTGGAAATGTACCTTCGTTGCTTTAGCTCGGAGCAACCCAAAATGTGGGCAATTTTCCTTCCTCGGGCGAAATATTGATATAACACCAGTTTTCATGGGGCAGCAAGGTGTACACCTTTTGAAGTGGTGTATGGACGACCTCCTCCATCTCTGGCCTGTTTTGATCCGAGGGAAACAATGGTAGAGGCAGTGGCACAAGATTTAATGAATAGGGATGAGGCCTTTACTCAACTCAAATTTCATTTAAGAAGAGCGCAGGATCAAATGTCCAAGTTCGCTAATCGCCATAGACAGAAAAAGCTCCCCAATTAAAGTAGGAGATATGGTATACTTGAAAATTCGCCCGCATCGACAACTATCTATGCCTAGTTGATTGCATCCTAAACTGGCAGCCAGATATTATGGGCCTTTTTCAGTTCTAGCAAAAGTGGGTTCGATGGCTTTTAGACTACAATTACCGAAACAAGCTCGAATACACCCAGTTTTTCATGTGTCTCAACTCAAGTTAGCAGTGGGACAACACCAAATATATCCTAAATTGCCTCAAGAATTTCAGGGACAAGGTGTGAATTTCTATACAGAAGAAATTTTGGATAAACGTGAAGTAACAGCGCAAGAAGCATGCGTTCCACAAATCTTAATCAAATGGAATGAAGGGGATAGTGATACTGCTACATGGGAGGATGTGGCAACCATCAATGAGCAATTTCCAGATTTCAACCTTGAGGACAGGGTTGTTTTGGCGGGGGGGAGTAATGTTAGGTAGGAAAATAAGGACAGTACTTGGAGGGTGTATCATAGCAGGAAATTTAAAAATAAGGGATAAGGGGGTTAGTAAGTTGTTACAAGGGTCTTTAAATAAAGACCAACCTGCTGTGGGGGGAGGTTAGCTGATTTGTTGTGCAAAGTTTGACAAGATCAAACCTATGTGAAAGGAGCTATATTCCTTTGTAATTCTTTTGTGAGTTCTGAACAATGCTGGAATAAAACAGTTTTCTTTCTTTTTGCTGTGTTCGTGAGAGATTCTTTGTTTTCCTTTTGGGAACCTAACATACATTGACTACAAAGATGGCTTTAATAGAGCCTAGAAAATTTGGCAGTACTTACATTATAAGTCAATTTTATGAGATTGGGCTAGAATATGTCTTAAGAGATACTAAGATAACTTTTATGTTCAATCAGCTCTAACAGTATTTCAAAAAATCACTTCATACAAAATCTCAATTTAAGCTGAATTTTTTTTGTTCAATAACTACTCATCCTTCATTTGCCAATTACTAATCCTATTTATTGGATTTATATAAATTATTTGATGGTAAATATATGAGATAAGATACTACAAGTAGAATATTTATATTATATTAAATGACTAGGCATCCATTGCATTTTATATTGAATAGAGGAAACGTATGAAAACAGTTTAAGACAAAACCTCCAAAACAATCAATAGTTTTGTGCATAATAGAGGAAGCTTGAAAAGAATAAACTTGGCCAGAAAATGAATGGTTTGGCTGGAAAAAAATTGGTTAGGCAAAAACCAAGTGAGCTCAACCAAACTTTTGACTGGAAAATGGAGAGGCAGAGGTGCAAACAATGAATCGTGGCACTCTCCCTCCTCCTTGATCTGGCCGCTTTTTGCATAACACAAAAGCACAAGGCTATCAGTTTCCTGCAGCAACCAGTAGCCAGAACCATACGGTCCACTACAGTGCAATGGCAATGTCATTTGTAGCAACCAATAATTGCTGTTAGCAGTAATAAGTAATAGTCAATGATATCAGTATTCAGAAAGGTTGAAGAGGTCGTTGGGGGAGAGGTATTCTTTGCTTACTGTGACAGCTTCTTTTTTTTTTATAGTTTTTTAGTTCCTTGGAAGTTATGGAATAATGTTTTGGAGTCTATTAAGGATATACAGTTTAGATTTTCACACATTTTTTAGGAGGAAAATAGGTGTGCGGATAGGTTAGCTGCATATGGTCTTAAAACTTTAATTTTTATTTGGTGAGATGGAGTGCTTCCTTGTATCATCTCTGAATTTTGCAGAGATAGATGTGGTCTCTCACAATTTAGATTCTCTTGGGTTTTGGTTTGGCTCCCCCCACTTTGTATTTCTTTTTCTATTAATTGTATTAAAAATGCTGCATAAAATCGGTACAGAATGTAGCGCTACCCTGGTTACGATTGCAATCTGTAGAGTGATGCAATGCAATAGAATTCTTTACTTCTGATTAAAGAAAAAGAAGAAATAACCAAAGAGGAAAGGATATTTTAATCCAAAATAAAAGAAAAAAGACAATATATTCCATAATCGACTCAACAAATTGAACTGTAAAATCAAGTTTGCCCAATTGTAAGACCCTATAGCAACCCTAAATAACTACTTACATTAAAGCCCATTTAAGAATCCGATCATTCGCTATAATTTAACAGAACATACAGAAAAAGGCAATGCTATACAGAGTAGACAAGAAAATAAAAGTCATACAAAATGGTAAAAGAAACACAGCAGAGGATGAAAAATATATTCTTTAAAACCCTAAAAAGCACTACCAGTACTGCTGGGCCATAGAATAAAAAATAAAGAAATCAAATCTTAAACTCATGCACCCATATACTCCTTCACCCCAAAACAACCAGAGATTAAGTTTGAGAAAATTAACAGAAGCAGACATTCTTACAGACAGAAACTAAATGAAGAAATAAAAATAATAGACAAAAACAAAAATTATGAAATATATACCTTGAAACTGTTTGATTGGATCAATGTGAAATTTTCAATTCCTGAAATGAAATTCAGCCTCTGAATGAAACCGCGGAAAGGGGAAATTGTAAAATCATGTTGGAAAGACCTTTGAAATCTGAGTGAAGTGTTGGAGGGGTTGAGAGAGAGAGAGAGAAAAAAGTTGTGCAACCAAAAGAAAAGAAGAACCAAAAAAATTACTGAATAAATGTTGAATGAAAGGGAGAGAATATGGGACACAGAATTTATCTACAAACCTAAATGGGCTTCTGCCTTTAAAACAATTTTATTACTTATAATAATAATTTGAAATATGTATATATAATTTTATAAAAAAAAATTTAAAATTACATAATCATTATTTTTTAAAAAAGAAAAAAGTTATTCAAATATTTATGTTGTTAAGTAAATTAATTAATTAAATTTTAATTATTAAAAATTAAAGCTTTATAATCAAAAAATGACGCCAACAAAAAACTAAATAACATAATGAAATTTGGCTGTTCACAGTGATTTTTTTAGTTTCAAATTTTATTTTTAAATTGATTTGATTTGTTTTTAAAATATCTACTTATACAAGCATAATAACTTTTTATTTCTTCTACAGATGCAAGCATATAAATTCAATTATAAATAAAATAGGACTGAGAATTAATTATAAATTATAGTCATCAAAACATTAAAAAAACCTAATATTGCAGTAACTCAAGAAAAAAAATCAAAAAATGCTACAAATTTATGTAGAGAGATTTCCCAATACATTTTTCTATTTTTTTTCTTTTCACATTCTTGATATCAAATCAAAATAAAATAAATAGAATACTTTAATTTGTTTTATTCCACTAAAAATATTTAATGAAAACTATGTGGGTTCCGGGTACAACTTTTTAGTGTCAGATCTAATAATCTAAATATCATTACAACAAATTTCGACATTTGAATTCGACATTGAAGGTTTTTAAATTTAAAATAAAATTTACAAAACAAAATATAAATTCTGTCAAAATTGCTTAACTTCATTTGAAAAATTTTTAAAAATTAAAGAGTTAATAAGAAGGTTAAGGAAACGACATATATATTTAGTAAATTATTTATAAACCTGAAATATTTTTTTATTTAGAATCAAATGTCAATTTATCTCAAAAATTATATTAAAAAATAGAATGAGATTGGATTATCTTGAAAGATTTTTAAATATTTTTAATGTGTCTCAGTCTTATATATTATTACACCAAAATATGCATGTGAATTAATTTATTTTTAAAATGTATAACCTGAGAAAGTCGAGGACTAAGAAAAATTCATACATAATAAATAAATATCCCAATGCCACAAAAATTTAGACATTTACTATGATGTATGAAAATTAATTATTTTTTGTTTGTTTTAATACAACTAATGACATAAAATAGAGTTATACAAAGAATGAAATTTGTTGTAAAAAAGTTGACTACAATTAAATTTTAATTGATTACAAACTGATTTTTGCAGAAGTTTTTTTCTTTAAATATTTTTAGTGGAATAAAACAAATTAAAATATTTTATTTTAATTTATTTTGATATTCATTTGTTTAAATTTTATTTTTATTTTGATCCATATTTTATATTTTTTCAGATCAAATATTCATTCTATTAAACAGATTTTAGAAATTAGAAAATTCAAATTTTCAATCTAAATTTCACTCTCTCAGAACCCTAGTGAAGCTTCTTCCCGTTATTAACCCACCGTCGGCGTTCCGTTCGTCGAATCACCGCCGCCGTTGTGTCATCGAATCATCTCCTCCGACATCGGCTTCCTCCCTCGCCTGACATTGGTGCTTCGACGCTCCCAGCCTTGTCTCAGTGAAGCTCCGTGCCGTTACTGGTGCGTTCTTCTCCTACACCTTTCGCATCCTCCTCAGCCAGGTGCGTGCTCCTCCGACACTGTTCGCGTCTTCGCCTCCTCCTCAGTCAGGTGCGTCCTCCTCTGACACCATTCCTATCTATATTAGAAACATGCATTTTGCTTTTAATGGAAGTCCCGACAATAATTGGCCAGCTTTCTGTAACTTAGAAATTAATTTTGAAACTGGTGCTTTGCCTCATACATAGTACATCTAGTTATTGATGAGACTTTACTATAACCGAAAGAATCCAAGTCCTTTCATATTTTTCAAATTCTAAACTGTTGTTTCTCTCAATTTTTCATTTGGTTTCCTCTTTCATAATGTTCTAAATTATTATTTTTTATTTAGTTTTGTCAAGATTGTTTAGCAAAGACTTGTTTTACCCGTGAGTCAGAATGTGAAAGTTTACAACTCTATCTAATTTTTTATTTTTACAAATCACAAAATCATCAGTATGCTAATTAAAACTTGGAATTGTTAAATTATTGTCATGCATGCACTTTTCATGAACCAGAATTTGTATTTCAGTGTATTGCGTTTCGATTTTTGTGTGGGAATTGTTATGTGCGTTATGCCACCATCTGTTCTTGAGATGCACCAAAGTCATATAATCACGATAGGAAAAGTTTCAAAGTATAAGATAAGTAGAGTGAAATTACCCAATTAAGTGTCTTTATTCTATTGTTTTATCGGCTTGAAAACTATATTCACTTCAAAATAATTCTTGCCATTGTTGTTGGTTCACTGAATTTACCTTAACTCCAACATGGTGATTAAACTGAATTTCACAGGAAGAATTTGATTTGCCAGCTTTTAATTCTGGAGATCATGCTAAAGCATATGCTGTTTTGAAGAATGCAGAGAAGGTCTAACCTTTGGAATATTGTAACTGCTGTATGAACAAATGTATAGTTTCTCCTTGTTACAAATAGAACTTGCACCTTCATTTCATGTACTAATTGTTAGATAAACTTCTTTGTATTAGCACTAACTTCAGTTCAAATTGGAATGATCCACAGGTTTAGTCATGTATGCTGGGGAAAACCATGAAAATCTTTAAACTTCCCTTCCTAATAATTCAAGAAGTCCCGCTTTCTTATGCTTTGAAAGATTTTCACGAATCAGCAAAAACCTGATTCAAGATTTGATTCTAAGGTAAAGATAACCGTATATGAAATTTATGATTTTGACATAGATACTCTCACATTCAATAATATTTTGAATTTAATTAAAAATTATGCAACTTTTTAAAATGTGTTTTGTTCATATAAAATAATTTATCAGGTTGAGTAAATGAATATTATTATGATATAGTAAGATCCTAATTTGTCTATCCTTTTCAATCTTCTCAACTTCTTGATCTTTTGATGGATATCAGGTAAGGTAGATTTCCCTCCAAATGTACTCCAATATCAAGTTTGTGAGAGAATTAATTAGTGAGATGTGATTATAATCTTAGTCATACATACCTATACCCAAGTTAGCTATTTGTACTATCATGCAATGAGCCTTTTAATGGGGGCCCTTATTTAGGCCCAATACTTTCAATAAACTCGTGATTATGATTCATTTAGAAGTTTAATCTAATTAGGACCTATCATTAGGGCTTATTTCTGACATTATTTTGTTAACCTATGAAATTAGTAATATGGGATGTTGGGTTCTGACAACATGTCGAGAGATCAAAGAGATTAACTTATCATTTGGTCTGACTTGGATCTCTATAGATCAAGAAGTTGAAAGACCGACTGGTTAACTATAAGCCAAGAGGTCAACTGATTCACGTTTTATCTCTAATTAATTGCTCATTTATTTATATTTTATGATAATCTTATTCAATGTAGTCCTAAAAGAATTAATTTATTATTGATTATATAAGACAAGATTAGTTTGAAACAATGTATTTACCTTGTCAATTTCCCTTCTTCAGATCCATTTCCAATTTTCATTTTTGTTTTTATTTGGCTGTGTGGAATCGTAGTTTTGATGTAATATATTTATCTTCTGATTGATTTGAATAAATTCATGGTGATGAGCTCGCTCTTATACCATGAAACGTGAATGATAATGGTGGGAACGAAGGGTTGTTACTCTGTTTCCACTGAAACAATTAAAAAAATGTGAAGATAGAACATTTGATTTTTTATTCGTTTTGCAAGTATGTGCTTGTTGTTTTTGTTATTTTGTCCATTGACTCAATGATTGGATTGGATTGGATATATATTTAAATTATTTTAGTCCAGGTTTTAATTTGTGGTCTTGTGGCCACCCCAAGAGCTTTGATGTGGTGCCCAAATTGTGATTTTGGATTGTTTTTAACACCTTAACTTTAATGAGATGTAAGATCAATTGGCCGGAAGAAAAGTGGTTGTAAAACAGATATATGGTGTCATGATCAGTTGTTTGTTTTCAAATTTCAACATTGTCAATCTATGTTCTTCTTGATTGGTTGGGTGTGCTTTTTGTAAGGAAATGGAAAAAAAATACGTACTAGATATTTGAATGCTGGTGAAAATACATTTGATAAATGTTTACTGCGTGCTTGAATATGACTGTGGTATGAATATATATTTGTTGGTTATAGCATATTATTTCATCATTTCTTTTCTTCTTGTGTCTTTTCTCACTTCTGATGTGATCTTTTGTTTATTTGAAGGAGGAGACAAAGAACTTTAAGTTTAAAAGACCAGTTGAAAAAGGGTCTTGGCTTGGCCGCAAAAACCAGAAAATACTAGTGTGGTTATAATTTCAAGTTCTTTATAGTGTTGTATTGTTCGTTTCAATCATGCCTTCAGTGCATCGGGGAAACTTCCCCAATCACCAAACGCAGTTCTCCGCTCGGTATTTTCTTAAACCCCGTTTGGGTTTTGCAATCACTTCAGAATGAAAAAGTAAATGCAAACTTTTCAATTTGTGATTCAATATTTGTAATATTTTCTTATGCAGGAGGCAGAAGATAATGCAACAGAGGAAGTCCCTTCCAATTGCTTCAGGTATGTATCTATTGCCTTAATGTTTTAAGTGTTAATACTCTCAATTTCAACTTGTGTGGCAATGTTTAATAATTAGAATAATTACTCAGAATGAGCTTATTAGTGTTGCCATTGTTTATTTCTGTTGTAGTTGAGAAAAGACTGGTTGAAGAGGTTCGGAAGAACGATGTGTTGATTATTGTTGGTGAAACTGGAAGTGGGAAGACTACTCGTAGGCTACATTTTATCCTTGTGGAATGCTTATCAGTGTTTTTTGTAATCTAGGTTTTCAGGATAAAATTTTAAAAATGGTTTTAGGGTAGTGGATTTCACTATGTTATGTTGTTCTGTGTAGAGATTCCACAGTTTCTATTTGATGCTGGATTTTGCCGCGATGGAAGGGTTGGGATAACACAACCTAGACGCGTAGCTGCTGTCACTGTGGCCAAACGAGTTGCTGAGGAGTGTGGTGTTGAGTTGGGTCAGAAGGTCGGGTATGCTGTTAGATTTGATGACTCTACTTCTGGCTCAACTAGGATTAAATACATGACTGACGGTTTGCTTTTGAGGTACTCATTTTGCATAGCACGGACTTCTTTTTCACCTTTTTCCGTTTAGTTTAATCTTATAAAAATTGGCCAATCAAAACACTGTTCTTTGATTTTTCTCCATCCTGGTACAAAAGATAGAAGATATTATATGTTAGGTGAAAATTTTACTTTTTCTTTCTGCTTGTGTGAAGTTAGTGGGATTCAAGGATTTGCAATTTGGCTTAATATGGTTGAGATGGGATTGTTGGTTTAATATGGTTGTATCTTTGGAACTGCTAAAAAGGTTTTGAATTAAAATATGTTGTTTCTCATGGTTTTATGAGTATTGGACTGTTGATATCCATTTTGTTGTGCTTACAGGGAAGCATTGTTAGATCCATATCTTTCCAAGTATTCTGTTATAATTGTTGATGAGGCTCATGAGAGGACTGTTCACACTGATGTCTTAATGGGTTTGCTAAAGAACGTACAGCTTGTGCGGTCAAGTTCTGTTAGTGATGGTCAGGGCCTTAATTTTGGAAAAAGGAATTTGAAGAAAGTCATGATGTCGGAGAAAGGAAATGATCTGAGTAGCCATTTGCATAAAAGGCCCCGCCATGAGAAGTATGCTCCACTGAAGTTAATCATCATGTCTGCAAGTCTTGATGCACAGGCTTTCTCTGAATACTTTGGTGGTGCCAAAGCTGTTCACATCCAAGGGAGACAGTTTCCTGTAGATATATTTTATACTCGAATAGCAGAGACAGATTATTTAGATGCTTCCTTGATAACAATATTCCAGGTCTTTGGTTTTTTAGTCCATGTATTTCAGTATAATGTGATTTAACTTTTATTTTATTGTTAGATAGAGAATTTTGGATCCCAAACAATGCATTAGTCTGGTACATTGGTTTGAGTATGCATTTTTTTGTATTTACAGTTTCATATATCATGGTTTGGTTATGGTATTTCTGGTTCATGCTTAACATTGTCATGATGAATTAAGAATAAAGTTCAAAAATTGCTGCTTAAATTTAAATTCATATCTGTCTTTGATTTTACAGATTCATTTAGAGGAAGGTCCTGGTGATATACTAGTATTTCTGACTGGACAAGAAGAGATTGAATCTGTTGAAAGGCTTATCAATGAGAAACTCCCACAATTACCTAAAGAAAATCAGAAGCTTTTAATTGTGCCTATATTTGCCGCTCTTCCTTCTGAGCAGCAAATGCGGGTCTTTGCACCAGCTCCATCTGGATTTCGCAAGGTACACTAGCCATGCATTTGATCTAATTAATATATGCTGCTGGTAGAATTGAATAAAATGGGAAAAATAATTTTTTGATTACTTATTTGTAAAACTATTTTATTTATTTGAAGCAGTTGCATGTCCCGTTGAAACACCTTTTTCTCTGAGTACGTTGACAAATTTAAAGTAAATGCTGGTTGTTATTTTGAGTTCTGGTAGGTTTAGGGCATATACATGATTTCATATGGCTTTTTTAAATATGGAAGTTTTCTTGCAGACATAGGACTTGTGTATTGATCATCTTTTTCCTAATTGATTAGCATAAGCAAGCAAACAGCATTATGCACTCTTAACATGATCCAGCTTCTTTGTCTACCATTTATGTAGTAATGTCATCTTCTTGCAACATTACCACAATACCTCTTTTACTAGCAGTCACACTTACGGTGAAGCAATTGTGTATACCAACCAACAATATGCCATTACTGAACCCATCACCTTACAGCTGTGTCCACTGCAACTACTATCATCTTAGTCATCACCTCTACTACCACTAATGTTTTATTTCTCTCAACTAACACTTCTTTTACTTTAGAAACTAAGTCAATTGCCTTGCTACAATCCCTACAGGTAATACATTGAAATAACAGAATGATATCTCTGACTTTATAATTATGGACTTGAGCACAACCTATGTATGCGAACTTAAATAGATTTAAAAGAAATTCTGAGATTTATATCTTACCAGGTTATTACTTCTTTTTAGCTGTATTAAACTTATCTCTTTGTTGATTTTGAAGGTGATATTGGCAACTAATATTGCTGAGACATCAGTAACAATTCCTGGAATCAAGTATGTAATTGATCCTGGATTTGTTAAAGCCCGCTCCTATGACCCTGGAAAAGGCATGGAATCCTTGATTATAGTGCCTACATCCAAGTCCCAAGCTCTGCAAAGAAGGTGGTGCTAGATTATATTTGAGTCTTTTTAATCTTTAGTTTCACTTGTAAATAATGGTTGAATTAATTTGGTTAATGAAAATGAAGTTAGGACTTTTTATATGTGAATCTACCATCAATATTTCTAGTACTTATTATTTATTTTTAAATTAGTATGCTTGCATATGCTTGACCATTTTAAATTTTGTTTATCAGTTAAAGTGGAAGATTGTAAACCTTGTAATATATCTTATAAGAACAGAATAAACCTGTTAATGTAAAGTATCATTTTTCGCTTTCATGAAATATTTTAAATTTTTGAACATTTTTATATTATGCAATTGCTCATTCTTGAATTATGATTTATTTTATGTTTTTTTCCCTATTAAATATTGTTTTGGTTATTGTGAAATCATTGGTAAGTTTTCGTACAGTTAATTTCAGTTAAATTATCTTCATGAATTTAATATATATTTAATGAATTTTACTTGAAGAGTAATACAAATTGATTAATAATATTGCCTTTTTTTGGTATTAGTGGGCGTGCAGGGCGTGAAGGACCTGGAAAATGCTTTCGCCTATATCCTGAAAAAGAATTTGAGAAACTCGAGGACTCAACAATGCCAGAGATTAAGCGGTGCAACCTTTCTAATGTCATTTTGCAGCTTAAGGCCCTGGGTGTTGATGACATACTAGGATTTGATTTTATTGAGAAACCTTCGAGGTAGGAGACCTTCCGGAATTTTGGTCTGGCAGTTTCCCTACTTTTACATTTGTGGATATTTATGTGATTCCATGTTTTTGGTTGATAAATTCTCTTTATCTTTGGTTGATAAATTCTCTTTATCTTGAAAAGTGAAGTTATTAAAGGAGTAGCTAGATATTATTCATATACCAAAATGATATGAGAGGTTTGACATTTAAACCAAAATAAATAAGTAACTCAGAAGAGTCCAGGGACCACACCTACTAAAAACCATTGCATGGACCATGATCAACAGAACCATGTATGGATAACTTTTTAGTTTTAAGCATTTTTATGTGTTAATTGAAATTATTTTTTTATAATCTTTAGTATAGCAGCCATCATACTATCCACTATCTTGCTATAGCAGTTTTGGGGTTGTGCTGCAGTTTCAAATTGATAATTATAGTCCATGTAGTTGCTGCGCTTATGATGTCCATTATGCACATACCAATGATACAAACCAGCCACTTCTTTCTGACCAGATGTAATATAAAACTGTATAAGGGATTTAGTGATCTACTATTTTGCATCAGCCATTACTCATTAGTGAGTCAAAATGCTTTTAATGCTGTCTCATGCATTGTTCTCCAGAACTAAATTAGCATTTTTTAGGAATCTTAGTTGCTGTAACTTTAAAATGTATTTTGACGTAGCAAAATGTTACTCAAAGCTTGTGCTTATCACTTGTTTGAACAGGGCAGCTATTATAAAATCATTGGAGCAGCTATTTTTGTTGGGTGCCCTAACGGATGAGTGTCTACTATCTGATCCTGTAGGACACCAAATGGCTCGACTACCATTGGATCCTATTTATTCCAAAGCTCTTATTTTAGCTAGTCAGTTTAACTGCTTGGAGGAGATGTTGATAAGTGTAGCCCTGCTGTCTGTGGAATCCATATTTTATAGTCCTCGTGACAAGTTAGAAGAGGTTTGATGACTGAACTCTAACTGTATTCCTATTATATTCTATTTTGATGTAATGATGAAACATAATACAAAGATGGTCAGTGATTATATATATATATATATATATATATATATATATATATTACTTGTGTATCTCTCTATTAATCATTTAACAAAATATTTACAAATATCATTTGCATGATTTGAACATATGAAGTTGACTGACTGTGTGAAGGTTATGGTCTTCGTATTTTTCCGTATACCACTGTTCCATCTTAGTGTTTATCTAAAATTATTTTGTTTTCTTGGTTCTCTCGTATTTTACCAGGCAAGAACTGCAACTAAATGCTTCTCAAGTCCAGAGGGAGACCACATCACATTGATCAATGTGTATCGAGCGTCTAATGATTTTTTGGAGAAGAAATCAATGGAAATGGGTATAGCAAAGACTGAAAAGGTTTATAGGAAATGGTGCAAAGAGAATTATATTAATAGCCGGTCTCTTAGGCATGCTCGTGACATTCACAAGTAATTTTACCATGTTAAGCTAAATATCAAGGATTCATTATATTTTTTCTAGTGTACACTAGTCCAGACATTTATGTTTTCACACTTGCAAAATACTTTTTTGCAGGCAGATTAAGGGACATGTTGAACAAATGGGTCTTAATCTTTCTTCATGTGGAGAAGATATGCTTCAATTCCGCAGATGCCTAGCTGCTTCCTTTTTCCTCAATGCAGCTGTAAAACAGCCAGAGGGGACATACAGGTATCTAATTCAAGTTATATATTCTTGGCTGTCCTGTCTGTGTGGCTTGCTTTCAATTCCCTCCTTTAACTAGGTCAAACTCAGGTCTTCTGATTTTGAAATTCTTTTTTGGTATTTTGACACTAACTGGAATCCTTAACTGCATATGTTATTTATTTTGCTATTAAAAGACTCTTATTGCTTAGTTACATGGCAGGGCTTTGGCAAGTGGTCAGGTGGTGCAGATCCACCCTTCTTCCGTATTATTCCGGCAAAAACCAGAGTGTGTGATATTTAACGAATTGGTCCAAACTAATAACAAGTATGTCAGAAATTTAACCAGAGTTGATTACCTATGGTTAACTGAGCTGGCTCCTCAATATTACGCCATGCAGAGTTAAAGTCTTGGTGGTTCCACTAAACAGGTGATTCACATTATCGATTCTTCAATTCTTTTTTGTTTGGGCCTGATTTTGTTTGGGCTGTTTAAATACGTCTATAATGTGCAAAATTTTTACATCCACAATTCTATGTAATCCCTTGGACTGTCTTCATTATTGGGGGCTGGCCCCATGCAATAATTTTAAGCACTGCATACATCTTTATTGCCTTCTACAAGTCTGTCTTAACCTATATTTCACCATAATTGTTACACGCTTGAGAGTGAAAACATGAGAAAGAATGCTTATGAGATTGATTCATCTCTCAGCTGAGTCATGTATTTATATGTAAGGGTCCTTACATCAGAGATACAAAGGGAAGATATGAATTACCTAGGTGACAGATAGGTACCTCAAAAGCAGTTTTTTAGCTTTCCTAGAGGTAGATAGAAGATAAGTTAACCTATTCTAACAAGTTAAACTATTCTAACACTTCCCCTCAACATTGAACATACAAATTGTACGTACCAAGCTTAGAACATATAAGTTGAATTTGAGGTCATCTCAAAGATTTAGTCAAAATATCTGCAGGCTAATCATTGGAGCTGGCAAATTCCATGCAAATTTCCTTGGACAACAACTTCTCTTGAACAATATGACAATCAATTTCTATCTACTGGGTTCTCATGAAATTGAGGGTTGGAAACAATGTGAATAGCTGTTTAGTTATCACAATACATTCTCATTTGCTGAATTTCACAAAATTTTAGTTATAGGAGGAATTCATTTACTAACAGAATGCCATTGCCCTATACTCAGCTTAAGCACTAAATTAAACCCCTACATTTTGTTTCTTGCTTTCCCAAGAAATAACATTGCCTCCAATGAACAGTACATATCTACAGGAGGTCCTCCCAATTAGCATAACGATACCCTGATCTCTAAGTACTTCCCTTATCTTTACATAACAGTCCTTGTTCTAGAGCCTTTTTGTGATATCTAAGGATGCAAAGGACAACGTCCCATTAATCAAGACAAGGAGTTTGCATAGATTGGCTAACCAATCCAATTGCAAATAACAAGTGAGGTCTAATCATAGTGAGATAATTAAGTTTCCCAACAAGTCGTCTTCATCTTTTGAGAAAGATTCAGTTTGCTTTGCCATTAATTTCTGATTTGGATCCATAGGACTATCTATGGGTCTACATCTGTCCAAGATGTTTACTCTACCATTAGTTGAGTCCATTGTTCCTCATGCATTTGACAATCCCAATCCTATTTAAAATCTTCTTGAACCATCATCAATTCCTCTTATTACCTCAGGACCCAAGTGACTAGTACAATGCTTCAAGGTAAATCCTCTTCTTCAAGTTCTTCTCAATCGTCACTCAATACCAGGGCTCCCAGTAATCACACAATGACGTTTGCAGAAGTTACAATGGATTTTTAGAAAAAATTGTCATCATGCCGATGGCCCTAACCGATTAGGCATGCATGCATAATCGGGGTCATAATCAATTACACTTTACACCTTAATCGATTAAGTCCTTTATCATAATTGATTATGCATGCATGCCTAATCGGTTATGGGCCATCAAGTGCACATTAAAATGGTGGAAAACCAAAAGCAAAGGTTGAAACAAGGATAAGGGAGGCTGGGGAAACCTTTAAAGGTGGCCTGACATCATTGGGATGACTAGAATTGGGTTTTTTGTTGCTTGGCTAGATGCACCAAATCCAATGCTTGCCATAGAAAATGACAATAGTTGATGAGTGGACAATGGGATCTCCCATTGCTCTATGAGCCAAACTAGACCAGGTGCTTGTTAGAGAAAAATGAATGTGGTAGTTGGCAATAGTAGACAACATCAAGTGTCAGTTTTCTCACTGGACAATGGACCAACTCTAATATCAACTGAAGAATGATAATATGGGAAATACTGCTTAAGAGATTGATTCATCTCTTACCTGATATTTATATAGGAGTCCTTACATCAAAGATACAAAAAGAAGATATGAAAAGACTACACCTAGGTGACAAATAGTTACCACAAAAACAACTTTTTAGCTTTCCTAGAGATAGACAGAAGATAAGTTAACCTATTCTAATATGTTTAACTATTCTATAATACACTGTAACATATTTTCCATGATGCAAAATAAAAATAAAAATTTGCCTAGTAAATGATGGAACCTCAATTATGAGTATGGAAGACTGATCTTCTACATCGTAGCTCCTCTCTTACAATCCATCAAGTCCTTAGGTAATTTTGGAGAATCAATTGGAACAACATCATTGTAAAATCATAACCTTAGTTAGATGAATCTCCTCTATGCTTGATTTTCAAGAGATGAACTCATGATGAAGCTTCAAGTCACAGATTCAATGAACTTGAATTAAAAGACACTTTAGGAAAAAGAAAATTAAAAGGTGAAGAGAAAAGATGAAGAATCATGCCATTTGAGTAAACTAAAGATAAGTGAGAGGAACACCACTTGAACCCCTAAGAGACTTCAAGATAAAAGAGCACTGATAATTTGACACCCCTTGCTCTAAATTACACCTCTTCAAGTGACAAAAATATCCTTTTACATTTCATAACCTCTATCATGTGAAGGTTGTAATTTGGAGCAAAGCAAAAAGTGGGTGTCAAATAATATTTTTCCAAGATAAAACTCTAAAATAGACAGTATCACACACTCAAGAGAACTGACAATGCTCTCGAAGAAATTCAATTTATTCAAAGATGTGAAACAAGGTTACATGGATGCCTTATATAGCCAATGTGTCTTGGCCATTTTTGCTCGAAAATATGAATTTCAAAATAACCCTGGAAACTATTAAAAATGGTGCGCCCAAAGTCACACTTTGCATGCTCCTTGGTACACATGCTTTCTTTTCCCAATTGTCTTGCATGCCAAGTTTCAAAAAGAGGATCTAGAATGTTCAAGTTGGCGCTTCCTAGCTCTCACTTCCAATGCTTGGCTTGGTGTTTTCCTTGCTTTACTTGATGCACACCATGTCTCTTGAAACCAAAATCACCATCAACTTGGGCCTTGATTTGATGTGTTCAATTGAGGCCCAACAAGTTCTAAATTACAATTTCAATTAAAAGAAAATACAATCAAAGTAAACAAATCCTAATGATTAAAGATTTCCATGAAATACAAAAAGAAAGAAAAATAAAAGACATTTTTGTGAGCTAGGAGACTTGTAGTCATGCTTTTTGTAATCCTCTCAAATCTACCTTTTGTTTTGTTTATGCACACGTCAATAAAACTACCAAGGGCTTGTTTTTTTATTCCATTAGCACTTTTATGAGAAAAAGTAACAGATAAAGAAATAAGCTTCTCTATAAGCTAAAATTAATTAATGCATAGGTTAAAAAAAAAATTGGGAATATGAGAGAACTTGTACAAATTATGAAGAAGATAATTTAATTTTTTTCTTCATTTTTTTCTTAGAAGTGTTTATGGAGAAAATTGTCAAAACAAATCCAAATTTCATAACTTGGCCAATCAGTACCTCCAAGTAGAAGCCGCCAATTTAGTAAAACTCTAGATTACTTAGGAAGGGGAACATAAATCATGTTCTCACTTGTTCTTGCATTCCCTGTTAGCTTCATTTCTCTAAAATAACTAGTTTTTGGTGAACACTGGGTTTGTACCAGGTTCTTCAAAAGTTCCTTGTATGTAAAATTCAGAGGATTTGGTGTATATGGTTGAAAAGAAATGCTCGAACCTTCTCAGCACAACATCCTTATATTGAGTTCATTTGGGATCAGCTAGTTTTTCTGGTTTCTTTGAGTTTTTCATTGTCTTTTAATTGTTTTTTTTTTTTGGATCTCCAGTGAGATTCGCACGCCATATTAAATGTTTTCTTGATCTCTGTTTCTTTTATCCTCTTTATATTTGGTTGTGTCATGTGGACTTCTTATACTCTTTTTTCTTTCCTTGCTTATGTACGGGGATATAACCAAATACACCAGAGAACAGTTGCAATAGATACTTCCTCCTCATTTCTTATGCAATATTTAGAAATAAATTGATGTACTTACGAACAATGTCATGGTTATGCTTTCTGCATATAGACAAAAAAATGGGGACATCGTTAGTTTTGGACTGCTATTTTGCTAAACAGTGCATTTTTTTTTTCATTTATTTGGTGCTTAGATATTTGATTTTTCATTTTGTAGGTAACTTCATTGTTTATCTGTTGAAACAGATAAATACAAGCTTCAGATTTTGACCCGCCACTTCTTTATGGGTCTTTTCATAATGACAGGTTTTGATTTAAGGGGATTGTCTTTCACAATGCCTGGTATGTGGAGATGTCACTTAATCCTCTAACGACAGGCACCTCTTGCTGGGTTGTTGTCACGTTATTTTGTCTTGGGCAGCAATCGCCACTAAGATTGAGGAGCAAGTATGTGATGGTAGGGTGCACCTTACAGTTGTGACCTCACTGGTGTGGTGGCTCGAACAATGAAATTGTGTACAGACTATCAAGTTTTTTTTTTATAAATGTTCATTTCTTCATCATTTTAAAATGCTCAATTTAAACTTGTAGAATGTGATTAATCTACCAACTTGTATTAAAGTTCTGAGTCCACTTATTTAATATACACTGCACATCAATTTTTAGTTGAGGGCTTTTGGGTATTTTACTTTATTTTGGGGGATAAAGGAGGGCTACTGTTATTTTCTCCCCTTGTCAGCAATATTTGAAGGTTACTAAAACATTAAAATTAATAGATTTTTGCTTTGCATGGTGTTATCACTGAATACTCTCCATCTATAGGATAAGGACCGCTTTTGATTGCGGATACAATGCTTGGTAGATTTTGTTTTTCCGTTTCTTTCTAAAAGAAATTTCCGTTGTTTCAATTCAAACAGTATTTTAGCTTTCAATTTGCTAGTTTTTCCTTCTACATGTCATGATAACCTGTCACCTTCAAATCCTATGCATAATCATTAAAAGAAGTTTTATCTGCAGCTTATAACAGCTGTGCTCACAAACTTATGAATTAAGCTGAGTTGAACACAAGTTCGTAATTCAAAACGGTGATGAATGTTAGTTTGTCCGTTAATTTATGTTGATTGTTGTAGTTTATCTTTCAAATAGTATTTGCTAACTTGTTTATTCAAGGCATGGAATCATAAAAAGTCAATTTCTTATCATCTGGTCGTGATATTATAATTTTAGGTTTAGTTGTCAGAATTATGTTCATGGACTTGGTGAACAATATTTTAGAAGATGGTGAAAGATTAATTTGTGCACCCGTAGCTGCCACTGGAAAGTCCATATCAGAATTTGATAGTATATGAGAAAAACATGTCATGATAAATTTTAATTCTATAAATATTTAATATACAGTAGATAACAAATAAGATTATAATGGAATATAATCTCTAAATATTTAATATACAGTAGATAACAAATAAGATAATAATGGAATATAATCTCTAAATATTTAATATACAGTAGATAACAAATAAGATAATGGAATATAATCTCTATAACATTAAAATTACAAAATCTTGTTGCTAAAATTACCATAACTTTTAATAACTAAATAACCTTTTTTACTTGTAATTTTTTATTTAAAAGAAAGTTTCAACTCGTAAGAGAACTATTCAAAATAGAAATCTAAAACAATGTTAATCTAGGAGTTTGATGCAAATATATATTTTCATATGCTGGATTGAAATTGAATTATTTATGAATTATTAATAAATTTATTTTTTATATATACATTTTCATATGTTAAGTTTTATTGAAATATTTTCAATAGTTTATCCTTATTTGTGTGGTGACGTGATATGTTATTACTCTTTAGACAAACAAATATAGAGACTATGCAAGAGTAGCATTTGGAAGATAAGAAAGACTTTATTTTTAACTTTCTCTGTAAATATTTGTGGTAACTTTCTCTATATATATTTGTGTGGTGACGTGATATGTTATTACTCTTTAGACAAACAAATATAGAGACTATGCAAGAGTAGCATTTGGAAGATAAGAAAGACTTTATTTTTAACTTTCTCTGTAAATATTTGTGGTAACTTTCTCTCTCTCTCTCTCTCTCTATATATATATATATATATATATATATATATATATATATCAAGAATCATCCACAAAACCGGAAGAGATTCAAAGGAAAAAGGAGAATGAAGTTTTTCAAAAATAAAACATCCCAAGGAAGGAAGAAAGGAACAAGATGTTTTATCTGCGGAAGGACAGGACATTTTGCAAAAGCCTGCCCCAACAAAAAGGAAAAATCCGCCAGGATTATTCAGACTTTGCAGATCACAGAAGAAGAAGACATAGAATCACTATACAGTGAACAAGAATACCCAGATGAAGAAACAGTCTTCGGCATAGATTTTTCTGAAGAAGATCAAGAAAGCTCAGATGAATCTGAAGAAGAAGAAGAAGAAGAATCCTACCACCATTTTCCCATATTAGCACTGGAAGAAGTCTCAAAAGCAGAGGAACAAGCCCTTGCTATTAGATCACCAGCACCAAACATTGAAGTCCATATATTTCCATCAAAATATGAAGTTCCTATTAAAGCCATTGCCTTCATTGACACTGGAGCTTCCAGAACTATGATGAATCCTAGGATACTACATCCAGACCTTTGGGAACAACAGAAGTACCAGTTCAAAGCCGCTGGCGGAGAAGTCTTTACAACAGAACTAGTTTCCAAGAGAAAGATTGGAATCAGGTTTTTCCCAAATTGTGTAATCTACACAAAGGTCATTGGCACAAATCTTCCAGGAAAGGATATTCTCGTCGGAATGGATGTTTATACTCAGATCAGAGGAATACAATTGCTTCCCACAGGAGTAAGATACAGAAGCAATTTCAAGCCTTTCAGTTCTATCATGAAAATGTTCAGTCTTGAAGAAACCTCTCCAGAATATGCAGAGTTCAGACAAAAACTCTTAAGGGTATGTGCTGACAATCATGATCTTTTTCAGCATCCAAGACCTCTTTGGAAAAATAAGGATTTCTTCGTTCAATGCAGGATCTACTAGTTTTGCTTCCATCCATGATTTGAAATTCGTGAGCTGTTTTTTCCATTGCCTTGGAGGAATGTTATCCAATGTGAACAGAGGTCCTCCTTGAACATTATTTACTGGGGTATTTATCTCTTGTGTATGCAATCCTGGCCCCGGAGTAGAAGTACCGGGTTCTCTGTCATGAGAAGCCATTAACACCGAATAATATAGTGGATAAGTTTTGGGGTGTTACAACTATCTTTTATTTTATTTTAAAAATTAGGAGAGTTTTAGTAGAAATAATAATAACAACTTAAATGTAGAAGATTATTTTTATTCATCTAATTTTTCTTAAATTATATGATATTTTTAAAGTTATAAATATTCTTAAAAAATATTTGAATAATAACTTTCATTTTTAATATTTTAATAAATGATATAATATAAATTTATGTATAAAAGTTATTATAAATGTATTTATAAACACATATAAGGCAATATATATGTATATAGATAAATTTAGAGAATTTTTATTTGTTAATCTTTCACTTAGTGAAGATAGTCTCTTTTTAGGAGCGATTTTATCTATATATCTTTATTTTTGAGAATTTTTTCATGTTTTCACTAAGATTATATTGTATATAAGTTAAGGGTAACAAAGAAAAAAATACTTGTGAAAGTCATGAGTGACTTAGTATGAAAGAGAACTCACTTAAGTCAAAAGTGAGAGAAAAATATTTGTTATAATTAATTCATTATAAGACTATTAAGGCAACTCGACATAGTCCAATTTAACTTACATTTTAAAACAAATCATAATTTTTTAGCCTTGTGTTAGGCCCACAAGCTAATAGTCCATTTTTTACCAATTGAAACTTAAGATAAGATTACAATTTTTCATAAAAAAATTCATGATATATCATTATTCAAAAGTTTAAAATTTAATATTCAATAAAAAGATACATTATACAATATCATGCATCTTAGTCTAAATGTTTACGAAAAAAATGTTCTTAGGGTCTCATACATCCATAACATATATAATTGAAACAAGTAAAGATTCATAGAAATAAACACAAGTTTGCCAAACTTTTTCGAAGTTGTACTTGATTTTTTTTGTTCAAACAACAATGCATTCTTCTCTTTGAAATAAATAGTAAGTTAAATACCTTTTTAAAAGGCTTACTTTTGTATTTAAGGACGTTGTTAGATGTTCTGAAGTGAGGAACATGACATGGTTTTGGAATGGATTGATATTTCTCAATTTTGTCATTTTTTTAGACTAATTGCATTTTATTGGAGTTTTTTTTGTTCTTATTTTCTATTCTCAATTCAAATTTATATTTTTTTTGGAACATTAGAGTTTTCACTAAAACATCATAAAAATTGCATTTTACAACTTATATTTTGCTTGAACCATCTAACAAGTGTTTTAATCAATTGCAGGGACATCTTTTGAACTAGACTATGACCTTAAAAGCTTGAATGAAGACATTTACACTATGAAGAGTACAAAAAACTAAGTTTAAAGGAAAAAAAATGCAAAACAAGCAATAGATGGTCAAAGGTCCTTGGTTAACTGGCATAGGACAGATAACATAAAGCTTAGAGAAGAAGTTGAAGTTAATTAATATAGTTTTGGAATTGATTTTGTGGGTCCAATTTTTTGTTGAACAAAGGCCCATCTAATTCTAACATTTCAAAACTTTTATAAAGAGATTAGATGACACATACAAAGACATTATGATAGATACATATGTAGAATTAGATAGAGTTACATAGTTAGGTGCAATAGTGGGATAACTTACTTTCGTTGTTTTCTATTAACAACCATGATTTTTGGTATCCGTTTTTTATTTGTTTTTTATTCCAGTGTTGAATTTTTCTTTTCTTGTTTACAATTCAATTCTCATTTGTTTAAGTTTTTACACTTTACATTTTTAGTTTACAAGTTTTGTTTATTTCAATTTCAGTTTAATTCAACTGTAATTTACATTTCCGCAATTGTAATTTAAATTCCCGCAATACTCTGCTTTACATTTCTGCATTATAATTTTTTGCACTTTATTTTCTATACTTTACTTTTCTTGCCATTTATATTTCTTGCAATTTACTTTTTTTTTTACCTTTTTTTCTTATTTTTTTCATTTAGCTATCTTCACCATTGTAAAAATATTTTAATACTCTTTTGATACAATAGACAATCTAGTTTTGGTACACTAGATAGTAACCATCTAATAGGATGTTTTTAGTTTTTTTTTTTTTACACTTTATTAGAATAAAATTTTTCTTTGTTGTTTTGTCTTGTAAAATAACCATTGCTTTGATTTTTTTCTATAGACAATCTAATTTTGTAGATTAGACGATGTCATCTAGATGGTCGTTTTAGTAGATAACCATCTAGTAGGGCAGTTTTATTCAATTATAGCATTTCTTACATAGATTTTTCTTATAATAAGAATTTTCATTTTAGATATGCTAATTTTACTTTGAACTCTTTGTTGTTTTAATAGTTTTTGCTTTAGAAAGTCACCATTTTCTCTTTTTAATTGGATTTTTTAAAATATTTTCTTTCATGAGAATAGTTTTGTTTTAAATAGAAATTGAACTTCCCTAAAACTTGTTTTCTTATTCTCCTGTGAAAGTCTTAAAAATAAAAGTATTGTTCTCCTATACATTTACTAAATATAATCACCTTCCTACATTTTATTTTTCAAAAAAACATTAAAAATTATAATTTTTTATTCCAAATGTTTTCTCCTATTATTTTATTTCAAACCCTTCATATTTAAATTATATCCCCAAATTAAAACCTTCCATCATTTAATAATTCAAAAACAAACAAAAAAATGAAAAACCGGCTCAGAATTCGGTTAAACCGAATTCGGAGTGATATTCCGACCAACCCAGCACCAGTCAAAGGTCAAAATTCAACTCTTCGAAAATCAAATTCTGAGTTGAAATAATACTATGCTATTTTGATAAATATTTTCTACCTTTTGTTATTGGGGGAATTAAAATTGAAAAGAATAATATTTCAGTAAAAATCTCAAAGACATACATACATACATAGATTTAAAAAAGTTATTTTCAAACAGTTAGGTATTTAGAAATAAAACTTCCTTAACAGAAAACTAATATTTTTTTAGCACAAAATCTGTCTAAAAGTTGCAACTTATTAAGATAGAATAGTAATTTTTTTTATAAAAAATATTAATTAATAGTGTTGACATATTTATACATTATTTTATATTTTCATTATTAAATTCATAATTACTATTTTAATATGTATTAGAGTAAGATACAAGCTTTGATTCAGGATTTAGAGAAATATAAGTGAGTACTAACATCCAATTCTATAATATTTGTTGCTAATTATATTTTTGTCTTTTATAGTATTCATTTTATTCTTTTATTTCTTAAACAAATTATTTTGATGATTTTTTTTAAATAAATCAACTTGTCTTTTGAAAATAATTATCAATTTTTATTTTGGTAGATGCTTTTGAATTCTTTTTTTTAAATTGATTAAGACGTGAAACATGTATTATTAGCAGGGATATAAACCTGGTTACACTCAATTATACATTTAGGTTAAATAATTAATTTAAATAATTTTTTTCTCAGTGAACTCATTTAGATTTAAGTTGAAAAATAAATTCATGATTTTTAAATTGATAAATCCAACTCAACTTAACTGCATAATAAATATATAATTAAAATACTATATTTAATAGTTTTATTATAAAAATAGTTTTATGAAGCAACAAAATAAAACTGAAGATTGAATATAAAATACTAGTGTGAAAAAAAAAATGTTTACATTGAGAGTGTATTTTTAAATTTAAATTTGATTAGCTATTATTATATTTAGAACAAATTTACAGTACATCGCAACGTGTGAAATGTGAGGGGTATTTATAACACACCTGTCTTCCCTTTTCTTTTCCTGGCCTTTTCGTTTCCCAGATCTGCTACTTCCTCACCCACAGGTAACCCATTCTCCTCTTCCGTTAGGGTTCCCAATTTCACCCGAATTTCGGTTTTTCATTTCAATTCTCGATACAAATTTACCATTTAGCATTGTATTTGGCGATCCCTTGCCTACCTCGTCAATTTCCCTTCTTCAGATCCATTTCCAATTTTCATTTTCGTTTTTATTTGGCTGTATGGAATCGTAGTTTTGATGGAATATACTTATCTTCTGATTGATTTGAATAAATTCACGGCGTTGAGCTCGCTCTTATACCGTGAAACCTTAATGATAATGGTGGAAACGAAGGGTTGTTACTGTTTCCCACCGAAACAAGTAAAAAAATGTGAAGATAGAACGTTTGATTTTTTATTCGTTTTGCAAGTATGTGCTTGTTGTTTTTGTTGTTTTGTCCATTGACGCAATGATTGGATTGGATATATATTTTAAATGATTTTAGTCCAGGTTCTAATTTGCGGTCTTGCGGCCACCCCAAGAGCTTTGATGTGGTGCCCAAATAGTGATTTTGGATTGTTTTTAACAGATTAACTTTAATGAGATGTAAGATCAATTGGCCGGAAGATAAGTGATTGTAAAACAGATATACGGTGTCATGATCAGTTGTTTGTTTTCAAATTTCAACATTGTCAATCTACGTGCTTCTTGGTTGGCTGGGTGTACTTTCGTAAGGAAATGGAAAAAAAAATACGTACTAGATATTTGAATGCTGGTGAAAATACATTTGATAAATGTTTACTGCGTGCTTGTATATGACTGTGGTATGAATATATATTTGTTGGTTATAGCATATTATTTCATCATTTCTTTTCTTGTGTCTTTTCTCACTTCTGATGTGATCTTTGTCTGTTTATTTGAAGGCGGAGATTAAACTTTAAGTTTAAAAAGACTAGTTGAATAACATGGGTCGTGGAGTTAGCTATGGTGGTGGTCAAAGTTCATTAGGCTATCTTTTTGGCAGTGGAGAGGCCCCAGCTCCAAAACCTGCGACAAATAATGCCCAACCTGAAGTGCAGGCTGTAAATGACGTGCCTCCTTCAAAACCGGCTGAGGCTCCTAAAACAATAGACCCTAACAAGCCTGCTGGTATCAACAGTCACTCTACTGAAGGCCAGAACACTGGCAACTTCATCACGGTAATATTTTGTATCCTCTAACTTATCTTTAATTTCTCTTTTATCCGAGTGTAAGTATTATAGTTGATCTCTGTGTCAAGAACTAACTATACAAAAACTGTTTAAATGAACACACAGTAATGGTGTTATATGATATCTCTGACACCTGAACTCATTATGAAAGTTATGAATGCCCTAAGATGGATTAAAACGGCTACACTACACTTACAAAATAAGTTGGTTGTCCCTAATGTGTTTTAATCGTCTTATATGTATTGTACTATAATAATTTTGTTACTGTGGGTTTATATAAATGATGATTTAATTTGTCACCTCGCTTGGTCATAATTCTAAATAATTAGGTCTTGATCTCTCTATGTAGTTGGTTGTACTAATATCTGAACAAGTGTGGAAACGATCAAATATGTGAATGATAAAATTTTTATCTGAGTTTGATTCTTACTGCTATATGCATAAGAACAATTGATTGTTTTGCCTTATCAATGAAGATGAATCTACTTAAATGAGAATAAATATACTTAATCATCATGTGTTTATCCTTGAATATCAACACTGACTGTCATGGCAAATTCATTACAATACCCCTCATTGTGTTAAAGTGATGATGTCTTGCAAAATGAAACTACATTAAGATGTTACTTTCCATGACATTCTAAAGTGATAAATGAAAAGTAGATTGCTGCGCCCGTGCTAAGATTCAATTATCTTTGGAAGATTGATGTCTGAATTTCTTTTCCAATTCATCTGCAGGACCGACCCTCAACCAAGGTCCATGCTGCCCCGGGTGGTGGTTCTTCTCTGGGTTATCTCTTTGGTGGACCTGGAGAGGCAAAATGATACCTTGGTTTGAAACTTTTGGTCAATGAATGATTTATTTTGAAATTCAGGTCGTGGAAACATAATGGAAGATATGGTGTATTATAGGTTATGGGTGCTGGGATAAATGGGTCAAGAAGAGTGTTATATTTTGGATGTGCTAAACATCTATTACAGAACTGTTTGACAGAATTAAATATTTCTATTAAGTGCACATTTGCTTCCAATTTTTCTTTCCTTTTCGTAGATATTCTTTCAAGTTGTTATCATGCACCGGAATATTTTGATGGACAAGAATAACTCATGATGAAATGCAATCATATTTGTAATGTAGAGTTTGTTTTGAACTCTAAACCACAACTGAGTTGTACAAAAAGGAACCCAGTATATTATCAGGTAACTTGGAATGCTAGCAATTTCTTTTTTCTTAAAATACTCAAAAATATTAATTGAACTTTTTTTAAATTACAAAATTATGAAAATTATTAACTAAAATGTAAGATCTATAAAATTTTAAGTTTTGATAAATTTCATTAGACAAGCATTTTATTTAATTTTGAGTTAAATATATTTTTTATCTCTGAACTCTTGTCAAAAATTGGTTCTATAAAATATAAGTTCTGATCAATTCTATGTACTTAAATATTGAGTTGGAATAAGTTGACAGCGGTTTCAATTTGTTGAGTATTCTTGAAGTCATAATCAGTCCGAAAGAGAGTAAAAGAATGTGATTCTTCACTTTATTTGCGAGGTGGAAGAGGATGGCACGTTTCAATCTTCACAGAATTTCAGAAAATATAACAGTTTGAATTAGGGATTACTTTTATTCGGTAAGAATATCATTGTGTGAATGCAAGATGAACTATAAACTCTTCTTTTATCAATGAAAGAATAATTTAATTTTAGAATGAGTTAAATGTATTTTTTTTATCTCTGAAGTTTTGTCAAAAATTGCTAATAATCTTCTACTCTCGACCAACTTATATAAATAAAAAATATATATGTACATATTTCTAGTTTCGTAAACTAAACATTAACGAAATTTGTTAATGAAAACTATTATTACATAATTATTTAAAAATATAAGATATATATTGTTTAACATAAGGACTAAATTCATTTTATAAAGAAAATCAGTAAAGAAAAACATTTAATCCTTTTAGGATTAGATATTCCAGGGATTGAATTGTTCTTTTATTATGTTGTCTTGCGAATCCTCTGCTGTTGAGAAATGAAAGACAAGTAGATTGTGCTATGAAATTGTTCTTCTTTACTAAAAATACAAAAAATAAAAAAATAAAAAAAACAAAAGAGGAAAGTTCCATTAGAAAAATAATGAGTGAGTGATTAAGTCAATCTTAATATATATTATCCACAATGAAATGATTACATCGAAAAAGACATATTTTCGTATTAATTAATATATATATATATATATATATATATATATATATATATATATATATATATATATATATTTTAGGAGTGATAGTGTGGACTTGTCTATCCAGTATTGGCCCACTTTACATTGGTTTATTGGATTCAAGTAATATGAGTTGAATCTATTTATTCATTTTGTATAAGAAATGACCTGCGAGTTTGAAGTACTGCAGTTAATCTACGTAAAAAAAATTAATACATTTGTATATATATATATATATATATATATATATATATATATATATATATATATATAAAATAAAAGCTGTAAAAGGTAATTTTGTTGTTTTTATTAGGATATTTCTTTTTGCACTCCATTAACTTTCTTCATGCACCTCCTTAATTTTGAAATTTATTTTTTATAACATAAAAGTCAATCCTAGAAATGGAAATTTAGAAGAAAAAAAATAATATTCTATAATAGCTATTTTACTTTCCATAATCTAGCACAACTATTTTAGCTTTTGGAATTCAATTTTTAAAATTAATGGAGTGCATGAAGAAATATGAGAGAGTGCATGAAGAAACATCATTTTTATTACATTTTTCATAACAGATTGTGAACTGGCTATATAGCTCATATCGAATTATCAAGTTTTTTTTTTTTGGATTTTCTTATATTTTAGAAAAGATAGAAATTATTTTCCCTTTAAAGGTTAACGCAGAAATTGTAGGATCCAATTGGACAGATAAACCTAAGATAAAAAATAAAAAGAAAAGATTTTTACTTCTTGCACTCAATCAATTATAATATGCATCCAATCAATTTATAAAATTTCAGAATTGTACTTTATTCTAGAACTGGAAATTTGAAATTGAAAAATATATTATTATGAAAAAGAATTTTTCAAATAAATCTTTTACATTCTAAAAATGAAATTTTGAAATAAAATTGAAAAACTAAAATCTCATTTTAAAAAGATAAATCTGAAATACAAATAATATATTTTGAAAAATAAATTCAAAATTTCAGAAAACAAAAATTCAGAAAGTCTAATCCAAAATTAGGAGTGACAAAGTAGAACAGACCATGCGGACTGACTAGCAAAGTCAATCTACATATTTTATACCGGACAGACCTATACAAGACATATCAGCTCGCATCCAAAATTATATTATGGAAAACCAAATTTAGAATTATATATTCTAGAAATTTATGGAAAACCATACCGACATATTTAAAAATTAAAAAGAGTATTTTATCCTTGATCCAAAAGAGTGTTCTGAAAAATTAAATTCAAGAATGATATATTCTGAAATACTAAAGCGACATATTTAAAAATTAAAGAGTGTTCTGAAAAATCAAATTATATTATGGAATACCAAATTGCCATCTTTAAACATATTTAAAAATTAAAGAGAGTATTTTTTATGTCATATGAGTGCTGAGGTGCAAATCCAAATTTTTTAGGTGCGCCAGCCGAAAAAGCAACGTACTACTAATATTACAATATTACTTTAACACTAAATTGGCAAAAGGAAACTTCTCAGAAGATTCTGGTTCACTTACAAGTAGAAAGCACCAACACAACACTTAAAAGAAGCCCATCTAAGATGGCCATACATGAACAATTTTCAAGTACTTCCTCTCTGTACGCACAACAGTTTTCAAATGTTCATCAAAATGGAAATTTCAAGGAAATTTCTTCTGTTCTATAAATGGCTCTATTCTGCTGAAGCAGTTCTTCAAATGATCCAACATCAGAGAAACCTTTTGTAACACCTTCACTAATACTCCTTTGATCAACCAACATGGCTTTGCAAGGACCTGACTTTGACAAAATCTTTCACTTCCTCTCCATTTGTATCCTAGCTTTCATCAATGAAGGCTCTTCCTCCCTCTCTAGTGCCTTCATGAACGAGCCATGGTCATGGAGTCTAAGCATTCCCATCAGTTTGTATGTGAAATTTGCTCTTGAGATTCACTCTCATCTTGGAATCTGTGTTGGGATTGGAGTACCCTCTTTGGTCTATTGGGGAGCCACACGTGGTGCCATAGATTGGTACTGGCAAGCTGCCTTGAAGTTCAACCATGAGATTTTCAAAACTTGCTTGTTCAACATTGTCATTGGCTTGTTACACTTGTTGGTGTCAAAGCTTGCTCATTACATCATTGAGTGGGTGAGGGATCACAAGGTGAACAAAGGGTACTTGTCTCATTGGCTAGTGATTGCTAAGTTGGACTTTGATTCACTTTCTGAGCACCCTTTACTGAGGCCAATTTCTGTCAAGTATTTGTTTCTGAAGCTCGTTGAATTGCTCACTGTCTTCTTCTACAATGGGAACATATTGCTCTTGAGTTGGTGCTTTTCAGGACAGGTTTACAGTTATGAGGTTGGCAAAGCCATCTCTTGGGTTAGCTTGGGGAGCTCCATGTTTGTGTGGATTAAGGGTTTACTGAGTGAACTGGGAATGCAACAAGAACCACCTGAAGAGAAAGCATGCAAGAAGGCTGAGGAAAAGGATAACAGTTCTTCAATTCAAAGTGTGGACACCAAAGCTGAAGCAATAATCTGCTCATCAGAATGTTGAGGGGAGAGTAAGTGTTGTATGAATGACTCAATAAGATCATAGTTTTAAGTGTATCAGCAGTGAATTGTAATGAGTGGTCTCTCTTTTGTATATATATATGTTTTGTCATAGTTTTAAGCAGCAACAGTTTTATGTGAGTGGAATGGGTACTAATGTTGAAACATACCTTGATGTTGTGTAGAGGTAGACATGAGTTAGGGAATAAGGGTTTAGTATGATTCTTAATCCTGTCAATGTTTTCATGTATGAGGACTGTCTCAATTTATTATCTCACTTCTTATTTATTTTACATGAGCTACGTTCAAATATAGAGATAGATCTATTTTAAGAAATGAGTGTGTTTCTTTGATAAATATAAAAATGATCTTATAAATTGTTCATTTATCTCCACCGATTACTTATCTCATTTCAAATAATTGTGATTAATATAGTATTACTTTAGGTTAACCAATTTCAAAACTTCTATGTACAATTAGGTTAATTATTACAAAAAGATTTGCGTCACTAATAAATACTCTTATTTGAAAGAAAAAAAAATCTCAAATAATACATGTGATTCCGATAAAAAAAAGTAAAAATATTCAAATTTTATTACGCGATAAAAAAAAATTATACACTAACGAAACCTTTGTTGTTAATAAGTTGAATTTGTTTTCTATGTTATTTTGAGTTTGTCCTTAAAAGAAAAAAAGAGAAAATACACATTAAAGTTACATCTCTCTTTCTTAATATTGTACAATTACTACAATAGTTTAGGACAATTAAAATGATATTTCTATATTAGTTATAATAACAGTCCTAAATAAAAATAACATAAAAAGTATAAATTTTTCAGGTTAGTTGTAAAAGTTTACTTTTTATGTCGATTATAAAGAATTGTCATATGTATGTCAGTTATAAAAGAATCATTATAGAAAATTCTTTTAAAATATCAAATTACACCTTTTGTATCACTTCTTTATGTCAATTTCAAACATAATTAACATAAAAAGAGTTAATTTTTATGACGGCTATAAAAGAATTATTACAGAAATTATTCCTAGTATAAAAAAAAAATCGCCATAAGTCAGATATTTTCAAATAAAACCTTAATTAAATATTTAAACATAAACAATTTAAAAATTTACTAAAACTTGATATTACAGTCAACCACATAAAAATTGTTTGGATGAATTGTCCTATATAGATAGAGTGATGTTACTGTCCATGTTTATGCATTTTTGTACACTAAGATTAGGAAGAGTAAAAGTAGGAGATAAAGCTGGTGGGATATATGGTGTAAAAACAATAGGAGAGTAAGAGGACACAATAGTAGGACTCAACAATGATGGTTTCAAGAGGACAAGAAATTTTGTGAGACTTGGCTTGTTGGAATACATTGTTTAAAAGATAAATTTGATGCAGGATAGGATGAAAGCCTTTTTAAACAAGAAAAATAAATTCATGTGTAGACTAAAGAAAGAGAAAAGTTGAGTTTCTTGAAAGAAACTGGGGATAACAATGCGAGCTAGTCCACCCCGCATGAGAAATGTCAGTTAATTTTATCGGTCCGTCCCACATAAGAGTTAACCTATATTATAAATAATTCTTTTAAATAATGAAAAATAAAATTTTAAATATAAATTTTGAATAAATTTATTTTTTGTTTATTAAATTAATTTTTTTTCTTATTTTGATCAATTACGTAAATTTTCTCACAGTATTATTCTCACGACACATGTGTAATAAGACATGAGTAAAAAAAAATTATGATTTTATAATTTTCAATGAAATTTGAATTTTAATTGTACTAATAAATTGACTAATAAATTATTTTATTAAATATATACACTTTTTTTAAGGTAATGCGTTTAGAAACGTGATTACTATTCTAATTTAAAAAATAATATAAAATAATATATAAATACTAGATTTAAATTTTATTATAAAAAAACTAAGGTTTGACTAATGCATTAAATAAATATTGAAACCTAAATAGAAAGACAAAAAACGCTATTAAATATTAAAAAATCATTATCAAATTTTATGAAGGTATTATGAATTATGGATTGAGGGGAGTTTCTCCATGCACCTCCATGTCTTTCTTCTTGCACCTTGTACTTAAAAAAAAGAACTCAAATTACTCTTTTACATTTTTCAATGAATGTTTTTTCTTTAATTCTAGAATGTGAAATACAAAGACTTCCTTTGTTATAGAATATAGAAGTTAAATTTGTGTTTTGGATTCTACAATACTCCTGATTGCATACTCTAGAATACAAAATGGATAATTTTAGAATTTTTAAAATGAGATTGCAAGAAAAAAATTATGGAGGTGCAAGACGAAATTTTTAGATTTTTAGGTTATGCGGGTTATGCAGGCTAGCCCATCCCGAACTTGGTCTGTGTGGGCTGCGGGTTATGCAGGACGAGCCTAAGTGGGCCAGCGGGTTGAAATAGGGGCAATTGGTTCTTGCACCCAACATTTTTGAACCTGCATCCAACCTAATTTAAAAAAATTCAAAAATACCCTTTGTTTTGGAAATGAAAATCCAGAATTGAAAATAATACATTCTGGAAAAAATAGATCCGGAAGGGATTATTGTGTTCTGGATATAAAAATCTGGAAATAAAAATAAAAATCTCATTCTGGATAAAAAAAATCTGAAAGAGATTATTGTGTTCTGGAAAAGGGGGTCCAGAATGTAATTTTATATGTACCCCATTTTTTTAAGGGTATTTTCGTCTTTTCTCCTATAATTGGGTGCAGTGATATGGTGCAGGAAGCAATTTCCTGAAATAGGTAGTCTGCCCCATGTGTTTTCTTAGCAGGCTACCTCGCCCATCCTGTATTGTCATCTCTAAAGAAAATAATGTGTTTTTGAGTATTTCTCTTACCACAAGTGTTGGAAGCATGATCAAGTCTAAGTTAACTCCTAAGTTCATTGAACGATATAAAATTTTCAAAAGAATAGGTTCAATGGCTTATGAAATTATTCTACCTCCTCCTCTGGTCAATTTGCATAATATTTTTAATGTTTCTCAGTTAAGGAAATATGTGAGTTCTAAACCAAGTGTTAGAACCTAATGATGTTCAAGTTAGAGAAGACTTGTCCTTTGAAGCTAAATGTGTGAGATGAAATAATTGGGTTGTAGAGACATCAATATGGTTAAGATATTATGAGATCTTAGAATTGGTAACTTAACATGGGAATTGAAAGACAAGATAATATATATATATATATATATATATATATATATATATATATATATATATATATATATATATATATCTTTACCTTTTTTTTTTATAACTGGATTTTCGAAGATATTTTAGAATTGGTGACTTTACTAATTTTGTCGTTGAAAATATGATAAAAAGAATAATCATGATACTGAAAATTAAGATAACTCTAGAGGTGATGAGAGAAATAATACTTAGTGAAAAATAAGTTAAAATGAATTAGTCATTACTAGATCTAGAAAGTTCTATTTTTCTTTGTTTTATTATAATCTTTTAGTGTTTGTTGTAATTTTAAATTTTTTAAAATTCTTTTAAATCTTATAAATTTATAAAGTTCTTTTAAATATATTAAATTCATGCAATAAAAATATATTAAGGGTAGAATAAAACACGACACTTATTAAAAAAAAGATATACTAACTTTACTTGTAACCTAATCACATAAATTAAAGTAGATCGATGATAAGTAGTTGAAGAAAATATGTCATCTAAATGCAAGAATATGTTTTTAAAATGTTTTTAATAAGGTGTCACTATCTTATGTTAAGTGTGTTTAGTATTAGTATTTCAAAGAAAATGTTATATTACCGAAATAAGATATAAATTATAGAAAATAAATATATATAATGATTTAATGCATTATATTTATATCTGTTACATAAATATTTATTTATTTATTATTAATCTATCTTTATTTATATATAATAATATTATATATTACTTAATAAAAAATGAATAATACTATAATAATTAATCATAGTATATTTATTTGCTACTAGTAAAATTTTTAAATATTATATTAATTTTGTAATTGAAAATATGATCAAAAGAATAATTATGATAATGAAAATTATAACAACTTTAGAGTTGACGAGAAAAATGATACTCGGTGAAAACTCGTTATAAGATTTGAATTTTTTTTTTTTGTTTTATTATAATCTTTTAATGTTTCTTGTAATTGTAAATTTTTTAAAATTCTTTTAAATCTTATAAATTTGTAAATTTCTCTTAAACATATTAAATTCATATAATAAAAATTTATTCAGGTTAGAGCAAAACACGAGATTTATTAAAAAACGATATCCTAACATCACTCGTAACTTAATAACATAAATTAAAGTAGACCAATGATAAGTAATTGAAGGAAATATGTCATCTAAATGCAAGAATAAATTTTCAAGATGTTTCTAATGTGTCACTATCTTATGTTAGACGTGTTTAGTATTAGTCTTTCAAAGAAAATGTTATATTGTATTGTCAGAATAAGATAAAAAAAATATAGAAAATAAATATGTATGATGATTTAACGAATTATATTTATATTTGTTACATAAATATTTATTTACTTATTTATTATTAATTCATCTTTATTTATATATTACTTAATAAAAATAATAATAATATTATAATAATTAATCATAATATATATTTATTTGTTATTAGTAAAATTTTTAAATTTTATACTAATTTTGTAATTAAAAATATGATCAAAAGAATAATCATGATAATGGAAATTAGGACAACTCTAGAGATGACGAGATAAATGATACTTGGTGAAAAATAAGTTAAAATGAATTAGTCGTTATAAGATTTGAAAATTTCTGTTCTTCTTTGTTTTATTATAATATTTTAATATTTCTTCTAATTGTAAACTTTTTAATATTTTTTAAAATCTTATATATTTGTAAAGTTCTTTTAAATATATTAAATTCATGCAATAAAAATATATTAAGGTTAGAGTAAAACACGAAACTTATTAAAAATGATATCCTAACTTCACTCGTAATCTAATCACATAAATTAAAGTAAACTGATGATAAGTAGTTGAAGGAAATATGTTATCTAAATGCAAGAATAAGTTTTCAAGATGTTTCTAATAAGGTGTCACTATCTTATATTAAGTGTGTTTAGTATTAGTTTTTCAAAGAAAATGTTATATTGACGGAATAAGATAAAAATTATGAAAAATTAATTTGTATGATAATTTAATGGATTATATTTATATCTGTTAGATAAATATTTATTTACTTACTTATTATTAATCCATCTTTATTTATATATAATAATGTTATATATTACTTAATGAAAAATGAATAATATTATAATAATTAATCATAATATATATTTATTTGCTATTAGTAAAATTTTTAGAAGTTATACTAATGTTGTTGTTGAAAATATGATCAGAAGAATAATCATGATAATGAAAATTAAGATAATTCTAGAGGTGGCAAGAGAAATTATTCTTGATGAAAAATAACTTAAAATGAATTAGTCAATACAAGATTTAAAAAGTTCTATTTTTCTTTGTTTTATTTTAATCTTTTAATGTTTCTTGTAATTTTTTTTTTTTTTTAAATCTTATAAATTTATTAAGTTCTTTTACATATATTAGTTATGCAATGAAAATATATCATGGGTAGAATAAAACACAAGACTTATTAAAAAATAATATCTAAGTTCACTCGTAACCTAATCATATTAATTAAAATAAACTGATGAGAAGTAGTTGAAGAAAATATCTCATCTAAATATTTTTAAGATGTTTTTAATAAGATATCACTGTCTTATGTTAAGTGTGTTTAGCATTAGGCTTCAAAATAAAGTTATATTGTGGGAATAAGATAAAAATTATAGAAAATAAATATGTATGGTGATTTAATTGATTATATTTTTATCTGTTACGTTAAATATTTATTTACTTATTTATCATTAATCCATATTTATTTTTATGTAATAATATTATATATTACTTAATTAAAAAATAAATAATATTATAATAATTAATTATAATATATATTTATTTGTTATTAGTAAAAATTTTAAATGTTATATTAATTTTGTTGTCCAAAATATGATAAAAAAGAATAATTATGATAATGAAAATTAGGATAATTATTAAATTTATAAAGTTCTTTTAAATATATTAAATTTATGCAATATAAATATATGAAAAGTGAAACTTAAAATATTTAATTTTATAGTAGTTTAAAAAATATAAAACATATCATTCCACGTAATCTTTTAAGATTCACAAGTCCACCAGTAAATTATGTTTTTCAAAAGACTTCAGTATATCTTAAATATTAGAAACACATTACATTATGCATAATCTAATCTATAATTTATACAACTGAAAATATGAAATTGAGTAATTTGAAATAACTCAATATCATTTCATACTTTCTCCAACTGAAAAATAATAAAATAGGTTTAAACAATTCATAGAGTGATTTTGTAGAGTTATTTTTCAACCTTCTATTCTTTTATTTAAAATTATTTAGGTTTTAAAATTTTTTATATTAGAACAAAGAAAAGGTTACAATGAAAAAATAACTTCTCTATTAAATTATTTCTGAAGCATATTAAATTTTTTCTCCAGTTTATATTACGTCATTACTTTTTAAAACAAATAACACAAGAAATGAGACACTTAGATATTATATCTAATATAAGATAATTAATTAAGGTCATAAACCCTATTAAAAATGACTTACTGTTGATGTTTTCTAAAAAAATTAATAAACACAAAAACAATTATTTAATGCTAAAGTAGTTATTTATTACACTAAAGATATAACTTTACAATAAAGTTAACCAAATTTGTTTCTCACCACAACAATAGTAATAGTAAGAACAATAGTAATAGTAAGAGTGTAATGCGTACAAGGTAAAAATTAACGTATACATAGGTGGTGGTGGAAAGTAGGGACCACATAGTAGAAATAGACATAGGTATTAGAGACCGATTTAGGATTTAGGGTATTAGGTAGAAACCGATGAAAGAGATTATGATTTAGATTCTATATTTGCCACTTACACAAGCTCGATTTTATGGAGGGTGTCGTTATATTTCACAAATCATTTACCTCTTCTTATTATACGCGTAGTACATTGTATCATATCATATCTCATGTCTAGTTTTTTACTTATCATGTCACACCTCAAGTTGATATAATTATATTAATAATAACACTTATTCACTCTTCACTCGTAAATAGTAACACGCATCGTTTATGTTAGTTATCGAGATTTACTCTTTTCAAAACAAGTTTTTTAAAATATAAAAAATAGTGAAATATATAAAAACTCGGTTAAATTCAAATTAAATATTAACATCCAAACATAATAGTGTGAAAGTTTCACACCTTTGTAATTTATTTTTATCTAAGATTAAACTATTATAGAAAAAGTAAATGAGTTAGCAATCCTATGTTGACTCCCTTTTTATAAATAATTTATGTTAATTTTACTAATATTATAGTATTTTTGTAAAATATATTATTTTTTTAATATATATTTTTTTTAAAGTTAACTAATATTTTTAATAATTTTTTTAACTTTACTTTTTTTCAATTATAAAATTTAATTATCAAAATGTTAAGTCTTTGGACAAACCTTTTATAGGTATTCTAGGTATATGTTTGATATAAAATAAAATAAGAAGACAAAAAAAAAAAGATGAAAAGTAATAAAAATAAAATAAGCTAAGTTGGTTGATAGAAAAATAAAATTATTTATGCACTACATAGCACATGAGTGTTATTAACATTGACATAAACAAAAAGTAATTGCATAATTAAGTTTGAAGAAAATACATTGTGAATTATTTTTTTTACTTGATAAAATAAATAAAAATAAAAAGTAAGAAGTGTGACAGTGAAACAAAAATTAAGGGTGGGATTTCTCGTTTTGCTCAATGTTATGCTAATTTCCTTTTCAGTTTTTTTGTGCTTGTCATGTCATAATGAAGTGGAGATAACTAAGTTTATAAATTCAAACATTTCCGTCAACCTTTCTTTAACATCCATTTTTAAATGTAATTAAGTTATAAAATTAAAAACTTATTTTTTACAAAACTAATTATTATAAAACTTTGATATTAAAATAAAAATTACAAGAAATGATTTAAAATAAATAAGACACCCAATTGTACGAATATTTGAATTTAGAAAATTTTCATGTGTTTGGATAATGAATTTAGGTTAAACAATGTTTCAATAGATGTAATGTTATATGTTTGTTAAATGTATACATTTAATTTGTTATGTTATTTTAAACGTAATAGTATCTTTTATCGGTTAAGAACGGCAAAATATGCGCAAGAGTTTTTACATTTGATTTTTAAATATACTAATATATAAATCATTCATAAATTTTTTTAATCTCGGTTAAATTCAAATTAAATATTAACATCCAAACATAATAGTGTGAAAGTTTCTCACCTTTGTAATTTATTTTTATCTAAGATTAAACTATTATGAAAAAGTAAATGAGTTAGCAATCCTATATTTTTTTAAGAGTTAACTGATATTTTAAATAATTTTTGTAACTTTTCATTTTTCAATTATAAAATTTAAATATCAAAATGTTAAGTTTTTGGACAAACTTTTATAGGTATTCTATGTATATGTTTGATATAAAATAAAATAAGAAGACAAAAAAAAAAGATGAAAAGTAATAAAAATAAAATAAGCTAAGTTGGTTGATAGAAAAATACAATTATTTATGCACTAAAGAGCACATGAGTGTTATTGTTACAATGACATAAATGAAAAGTAATTGCATAATTAAGTTTGAAGAAAATACATTGTGAATTATTTTTTCTTACTTGATTAAATAAAAAAATAAAATAAAAAGAAAGAAGTGTGACAATGAAACAAAAATCGAGGGTGAGGTTTCTCGTTTTGCTTAATGTTATGTTGATTTCGTGTGTTATCACAATGCATGGTTGTCACTTGTCGTGTATCCTTCTTTACTGTTCATTACCAAGCTGTATCCTATATATGCTTTCTCCTTATCATTTTTTTTGTGCTTGTCATATCATCATCATAATGAACACATATAAGAGTTTTTACATTTTATTTTTAAATATACTAATATATAAATCATTTATAATTTTTTTTAATCTCGATTAAATTCAAATTAAATATTAACATTCAAACATAATAGTGTGAAAGTTTCACACTTTTGTAATTTATTTTTATCTAAGATTAAACTATTATGAAAAAGTAAACGAGTTAGCAATACTATGTTGACTCCCTTTTTATAAATAATTTATGTTAATTTTACTAATATTATAGTATTCTTGTTAATATATATTTTTTTAAGAGTTAGCTGATATTTTTAATAATTTTTGTAACTTTACTTTTTTCAATTATAAAATTTAAATATCAAAATGTTAAATCTTTGGACAAACCTTTTATAGGTGTTCTATGTATATGTTTGACATAAAATAAAATAAGAAGAAAAAAAAATGATGAAAAGTAATAAAAATAAAATAAGCTAAGTTCGTTGATAGAAAAATACAATTATTTCTACACTAAAAGAACAGATGAGTGTTATTGTTACAATGACATAAACAAAAAGTAATTACATAATTAAGTTTAAAGAAAATACATTGTGAATTATTTTTTCTTAGTTGATAAAATAATAATAATAAAAAAAAGTGTGAGAGTGAAACAAAAATTGAGGGTGGGATTTCTCTTTTTGTTTAGTGTTATGCTGATTTTCTTTTTAGTTTTTTTGTGTTTGTCATGTCATAATGAAGCAAAGATAACTGAGTTTATAAATTTAAATACTTCTGTCAACCTTTCATTAACATCCATTTTTAAATGTAATGAAGTTATAAAATTAAAAATTTATTTTTTATGAAACTAATTATTATAAAACTTTGATATTAAAATAAAAATTACAAGAAAAGATTTAAAATAAATAAGACACCCAATTTTACAAATATTTGGATTTAGAAAATTTTCATGTGTTTAGATAATGAATTTAAGTTAAATAAGGTTTCAATAGACAATAGATGTAATGTTATATGTTTGTTAAATGTATATATTTAATTTGTTATATTATTTTTTAAACATATTTTTTAAAGATAACCTAGTATATATCTGTTAAGAACAGGAGAACATGTGTAAGAGTTTTTATATTTGATAAATCATTCGTAAATTTTTTTAATTTTATTATTTTTAATTCAAATGACTACATTTTCACTCCTTATAGATACTTTATGACCAATATTTGATTTTATACAATTTATGACAAATATTTAATTTAATGTAAAGACCGCATAGAAAAAATAAAATCTATACCTATATAGAAATTCTGTATTATAATTATATTTTGGTATATACAATATTTTTTCTATTTTATTCTTATATTAATGTTTCATTTTATTATTCTATTTTGATTATTTTATCATTTTATAATTGTTTAAATTTAAAATTAAAAAAAAAGTTAATATTAAATTTTAAAAAAATTATTTAATGTTTTTAATCTTATTGTAGTGGGTTGTAAAAAAACATAGTAAATATAATAGTTAAATTTATAATTGTTAAGTGTCATACAATGGTAAAATTCATGAAATTTACAAATGTCATACTTAAAAATTAAAATTTGAAACTGAAAACGTTCAATTAAAAAAACAAAAAAAACAAAGGGAAGAAGTAACAAAAACAACCATATATCTCTCGACGAGATGGGCGGAATCGATGCGTAAAGGGCCTCACTCATTTGTAGAATACATGGGTGAACGTAATGGGCCTCACTCAATTTGGATATTATTATAATAGAAATATTTTAATAAAAAAGTAATTATTATAATCTTTTAGATATTTGTTCCCTTAAAAAAAATTTATAAATTAAAAACTCCTTACTTTTATAAATTATTAAAAGTACTTTATAAATAAATTGGTATGGGAGTTGTTTTAAAAAACATAGAGAAACACTTTTAATTAAAAAATATTTTTTATAATTGTAACTAAATATAAGTAATTTCTGATATTTTAAGAATCACTTAATAATTATGATTTATACAACTGAAAATATACAATTGAATCATTTGAAATAACTCAATATTATTTCATACTTTCCCCAACTGAAAAATAATAAAAAAATTATGTATACAAAATATAATTATAATGAATAATCTCTTTATATATAAAAGTATAAATAAATTTATAATTAATTTTAGTAAATACATATATTTATATAATAATTATAAAAATAAAAAATACAGATTAACATTATTAGTTAGAATAAAAGATACACAAAGTGAGTTAGAATAGTTAGAATAATGAGAATGTTACAGTGAAAAAATAACTTCTGTACAAATTTATTTCTGAAGCATATTTAAGTTTTTTTCTGCGGTATATATTATTTGTCATTACTTAAAGCAAATAACACAAAAAAAAATGACATATTTAGATATTATATCTAATAAAAAATAATTAAGGTCATAAAAGCTGTTAAAAAATAACTTACTGTTGATGTTTTTTCACAAAATTAATAAACACAAAAACAATTATTTAATGATAAAGTAGTTCTTCATTAAACAAAGATAAAGTTATTGACGTTTCAGTTATCAAAATTTGTTTGTTACATACAACAAAATTTGTTTCACTATAACAACTTGTGAAACTTACTGTTTTGACCATGGCAGTGCACGTTGCACAACATACAAGATAAAACTGACATACATAGCTGGACGGAAAGTAGGGACCAGATTATAGACATGACATAGGCAGCAGAGAGGTATGTATGAAAGAGGTTATGGTTTCCAGTCTACCTTTGCACTGGTTCGGTTTTATGGGCGGCGCCGATATCATTCATCTCCTTGGTGCCTCTTGGCTTGACGAATCATATACCTGTTGTTACTGTACGCATGGGAGCATACAACACCTCAATAATATCATCTCTTCTCTCTTAAACAGTAAAACGTCTGTGCTATTTTTCGAGGTCTCTTAACATTTAAATTTATTTATTTATTTTTATTTTTATATTATAATGAGGTGATTTGACAGTCACGTGTGTGACAATTTTTTTTTATCATCATTATCAAAGATTTCATCTTTTCCAAAAACTCATCCGGTTCCATTCAAATCAAATGTTGACGTTCAAACAAATCCTATTTTATTTGTTTTTAATTAAGATTAAACTATTATATAATAAAGTACATCAGTTAACACTCCTATGTTGAACTCTTATAAATAATTTTTCGTTACTATTACTATAGTATTATTTTGTTAATATTTTTTTAAGAATTAACTGATATTTTTAATGATTTTATAACTTTCATTTTTTCAATTATAAAATATAAATGTGAAAATGTTAAGTCTTCTACAATCCTTTTCATATTCTGTTTATATGTTTGATATAAAATAAAATAAGTAAAAAAAGAAGAAGATGAAAAGTAATAAGATAAGTTGGTTGCACTAAAGAGTACAATAATGTTATTGTTACAATGACATAAAAAAGTAATTGTATAATTAAGTTTAAAGAAAATATATTGGAATTATTTTTTCTTATTTAATAAAAAAAAAAGAGTGTGACAGTGAAACAAAACTGAAACGTGAGGTTTTACTTTTTGCACTACTTTCCTGTGTCATCACAATGCATGGTTGCCACTTGTTGGTATATCCTTCTTTACTGTTGATTAGCAAACTGTTTTTTCTTTTCAATTTTTTTCTTGTCATGTCATCATAATGGACGGAGATACCTAAGTTCATAAATTCAAACACTTAGCTAAATCTTTCATTAACATCAATTTTTAAATAAAATTAAATTTGAATTTATGAAATTTCATTTATCTATGGATAATGAATTTAGGTTAAACAATAATAAATAATGAATTTAGGTTAAACAATATTATGTTGTTTCAATGTTATATGTTTGTCAAATGTATACGTTCAATTTTTCAAATGTTATTTTTTAAATAATCATGACTAGTAATAGAATTTTTTATTTAATAAATAATACTTTCTCTATGATATCATATTTATGTTAATATAATTTATTTTTAAATATATCTTACTTCAATAATATATTTCTTTATTCTACAACTTTTATATATATATATATATATATATATAACTAATATACTACTTTAATGCATTTAATTGAATTAAATTTATTTTAAATATTATTATATATTAATTGAATCACATATGAGTTTGAAAACATCGTACATAATTAAACCTAGTATACATCATAGTTTTGCAGGAGAAGTGTGCAGTTTTGAGGTACGGTTAAGAACTGGAGAAGGCAAGAGGTGGAAGAGTTTTTACATTTGGTTTCTAAATATACTAATATATATAAATTATTCGTACATTTTTTTATTTTTTAATTCAATTCACTACACTTTTACTCTTGTTATAGGTACTTTTTCACAAATATTTAATTTAATGTAAAGACCTCAAAAAAATAATAATTTAGGATTCTTTAAAAATTGAAATATTATATAAATAAATTACATTTTCAAGAGGATTGAATTGCTCAACAACTATTTTTTTTAGTGATTTAAAAAAATTTGATGTTAATTCATAAAAATAAAAGAGTGAAAATAATATTAATTATTGGGCTAAATAGAAGTAGATTTTTTGTTAATATATTTTACTCAATTTCTCGAATATTCTTTATTCAAAGCATTTGGTATAAAAAAAAAGTGTAAGAACTTCTAATTTTTTGTTTTTGTTTTCTATTTTAACTTTTCTTTTTTATTAAACAAAATGTTTAGATGAATAATTCTTAAAGTAATTTACTTTTATACAAAATCTGAAATATTTTATAAAAGGAAAAGTTGTTTGAATAGAGAATTTTAAAGGAAATTAAAATTATGAAAATTGATGAGAGTTACTTGATTTTGTAAAATTAAAGAATTTTAAATTCTATTTAAATTGTAAGAATTTTGAATTTTTTATTCTCCCATTATCAAACCTACCTTTGAGGATTTAAGTCTTGTTTAAAAGTATCTGATTCTTAAAATGTATTTATTTTTTATTTCTACTAGTGAGATGAGGTTGTTACATCTAAGATTTGATCACATTTGAATGTTTCAGGCTTTTTTAACAATATGTTTATTTTTATGTTTATCTTCTCACATGTTATTTCTTATGCTCACTTTTCATCTGAGTAAATATTATTCACTCGCATAGAATAGAAAGAAAAATACTAATTGTTCAAATACCAAGATTTAAAAGCTTAGATTACAGAAGAAGAACAAAACGACATCTTACACAATAAAAAAAAAAATTGAAAAAATTATCTAATATATATTAAAAAATTAAAATTGTTCTCAATTATTTTTTTATACATATAAAATAATGAATTATATAATAAAATAAAAATATTAAATATATTTAAAATAAAAAATATTATATATCATAATAAAAATAAAAAATATTATATAATACAATAAAAAAAATATTATATATATTACAAGAAAAATAAAAATATTATGTATATATTTATAATAAAAATAAAAATTTTATAATTAATTATAAAATTTTTAACATAATCAATTACTTGTATTATATAATCGATGATGTTATAATATTTATATATAATCCATTTTTATAATATAATTGATTATGTATTGTGATAATCATGTAATAAAGTTTATAACATGATTAATTATATTATATATAATTAGTTATTATAATATAATATAATAAATTATACTAATAATAAAATAAATATTTATATAATAATAATCTAAACGTATTTATATAATAATAATAAAAAAAAAGAGAAATAAGTTAGTAATATAAATGTAAAAATTATAAAATAATAATAGATTTAAAATTAAAAATAATAATAATAATATATATAAAAGTAATAAAACTATAAATAATGATAGTAATTAAAATAACTGGAACAAACATAGACTATCACTATATATATCCATATTTAAATGACTATCTCCAAGGAAGCTTACTTCCTAGAGCTTTTTGTGAAGTTCTTTAGTCTCTTATTATTATGCAAGAACCTTACAACGTGACAGTTGATGCATGCTGTGGATTTAGGCAATCCTAAAGGTCCAATAATTTCTTTACATATTAGGTATCCAGGATGAGCTTCACATTTTTGTTCATGGTGACCAGCTAAAAATTTAATGTACCATATTTTATGTTGTCCAGGCTCTTTTTCAAAACTTTTTAAGACTAGGTAGAGATTATTTTAATACATCTTTAGATATAGAAGGAAATACTTTAGAATTTATCAAAATATATATATATATATATATATATATATATATATATATATATATATATTAGAATATTTTGGATTCTCTCTATTATTGTTTTATCATTGGATCTTATTTGTTTACATTCTAAAAGTTTTTCACTCCTATATTATTACTCATTCTAATGCTCTTGTTGACACATTTTTTCTTTTACAAATTTTGATAGTTTTTGCTTAATTTTTATCAAACAATTTCATTGAATAAGTATTGGATTGACATGCTTCGAGATACATATCAATATATGGATGGATTGAATAAATTTTTTGAACTTTTCATTTGCTAACAAGAAATTTGAGGGTAAGATAATTTCCCATGTCCAAAATGCAATTTTAACAAATAACAAACTCGAGAATAACCATATAAGCACTTGATTCTTCATCCTTTTCCAAAAGGATATACATTTTGGCTTCTACACGGCGAGACAAGTTTTGTACAAAATACGATTAGAACATCTCCACTTTTCCAATCAAATGAACATAGAGTTTTTCCTAATGATGCCATATGTGTTATGGTTAATGATGCATTTAGGAATTTTTTTTTCCCTATGATGACAACATGGAGGATGATGAGGATATGCATCCTAGATCAAGTCAAGTGATGCCTGATGAAATTGTAGATTATTTTAAGTTTATGCATGATGGACAACAAAGTTTGTATGAAGGATGTGGCAAGTATTATAAATTTTCTTTCTTCCTCAAATTGTACCATATTAAATGTCTATATAGAATTATTGATAAGGCAATGTTAATGATATTGGAGTTGTTAGCAGATGATTTTGATTATGCTAAAATCCCAAGTTCATTATATGAAGTTAATAAAATCATTAACAAGCTTGACCTTCATTACACCAATTTGATGCTTGCCCAAATGATTGCATGTTACACTATGGAGAAGACAAAGACAAATAATTTTGTAAGAAATGCAATGAATCTAGATGGAAGAGAAGAAAGAAGGTCAAAACTTTTTGATGTTACTACTAGAAAGCAAAAGAAAGTTCCTACTAAATTTTTAAGATATTTTCCTTTGGAGCCATGCTTACAATGAATGTTTATGTCTTCTAGAATAGTGAAGCATATGCAATGTCATGCATTAGGAAGTACAAATAAAGGCATATTAAGGCATTCAAAGGATTTTAAGCATGGAAGAACTTAGATCTAATGAATCCTAAATTTGCTTAAGATCCTCGAAATGTCAAACTTGGTTTGGCTACTGATAAATTCAATCCATTTAGATTTTTGAGTATAAATCATAGTACTTGACTTATTGTAGTCATACTCTACAATCTTTCTCCTTGGATGTATAGGAAGAAGAGTTCATCCACTATTTTAATGATCAGTCCCGGTAAAAGAGCACCAGAAAATAATATTGATGTATATTTAATACCATTAATAGAATAATTAAAAGAGCTATAGAACACTTAACTTAAAACTTTTGATTTATTTAACAATGAAGTATTTAATATGCATGCAATTATATTATGGACCATTAGTGATTTTCCTGGTCTTGGAACCTTATATGGATGGAACACACACACTGGATTGGCTCCCTAGGTTTAATTTTGACACAACTCCTAAGAAGATTTAGGGTAAATGTTATTTCATGAATTATTGTTGATTAAATGCAAGACACAAATTTAGATTAACCTACATTTGTTTTGATGGGAGTGTGGAAAAAATCCTCCTTTGGTAATATCAAGAACAAATGTCTTACGAAAAGTTGAGAATGTTAATATTATAATTGGGAAAGAACCAAAAGTTGAGGAATAGGGGAAAAGAAAACGCAAAGATCACCAATTTATTGATGACCCTTTACAATGGTGAAAAAAAGGTATGGTTTTTAATTTCTTTATTGGGTAAACAATTTATTGCACCACAATCTAGATGTTATGTATATTGAAAAAATGTATGTGATAATATGGTGTATACATTATTAAACCAAGGTAAAAAAATCAAAGGATAACCTAAAGGCACGAAATCACTTAAAAGATTGGGGTGTTAGATTTGATCTTTGGCATGATGAAAATAATAGATATTTTCTTACTATATATATTTACAAATGAGCATATATTTATGAAAATATTAAAGAATATCATTGTTCCAGATGGTTACTCAAGTGACATTGGTATATGTGTTGATTTCAAAAAATGTAAGCTTGAAGGATTGAAAGTATATGTGTTGATGTCAAACAATGTAAGCTTGAAGGATTGAAAGTATATGTGTTGATGTTAAACAATGTTGTTATTCACATGCTTTGATGGAGCAACTTATGCCTTTAGCAATGAGAAAGACACTTCCTAAGGAAGTGTGCTATGTTTTGATTGAATTGTGCTCATATTTTAGACACTTGTGCAATATAGTTTTAAAAGTGGATGAACTTAACCAACTACAAAATAAAGTTTTTCTCACATTATGTCACATGGAGATATTATTTCCTCCTGCATTTTTTATAGTCATGGTTCATTTGATTATGCATTTGGTGGAAGATGCCAAGCTTGGAGGAGTTGTCCAATATAGATGGATGTATCCCATTGAGATTTACATAGGAAAATTGAAGTTTTATGCGCGTAAAATGGCACAACCAAAAGGCTCAATATTTGAAGGCTACATTATTGAAAAGTCTTTAACCTTTTTGTTAAAGATATTTAAATGAAATAAAGACTATATTCAATCGAATAAGGAGTGCTAATAATGAACCAGACACTATGTCATCTAGTATAAGCACTTTGTTTCCACCAATTGGAAAACCAATTGGGTGTTTCACTTATCTTTATCAACAAAGGAAAAATTTACCAGCACATTGTCATGTATAAACTAATTATGCCGAAGTTGACCTTTTTCTTCAATAACTTTACAACTTATTATGATGTGTCTGCAATCGAACACTAATAATCTTGATGCACTTCTAAGCTATAAAAAATGTATTATGAATGAAGTTGGAATTGGATACCCATTTCAAAAGAAAGAAAAGAATTTACAAAAATTTCTTTTAAGTTTAGTGATGAAAATCATCTAGCCACCATGTATTTGGCTAAGAAGAAAGAAGAATATTATGTCTTATGGAGGAAGACTCTACACATGAAGAGTAGAATACTAGGATTTTCTTCCTTCTTCTTAATGTTGTAGATATTGTATATGATGGAAGCACCCTTCAAGCACAATGGAAGACTTAGCAAAAACTTTGACATTTCCCTCAAATTCTTTTAGAAAGAAACTCGAGAGGTACTCTCCTAAGGAAGATCTCTTGGTTTGAGAACATAGGAGAAAAATATTCCCATTTTTCAAGACTTTGAAACAAGAAAAAGATATGAAAAATGCAATTCAATTCTCATTCAACCATCAAAGTAAGTACATTGGAAAGGGGGTAGACCTCTTATTTGTAGATAGAGAGGCTCTACACACACCATGATATAAGAGATGTGGAACAAAATTGCAAGAATGTAGTTGCACCAAGTTCAATGCCTCTACATGTTTCCAAGTCCCACATGTCTAGATTCAAGCTTTTTTGTGTGTGTTTATAATACCTCTCCAATTAAGATTTTGACTTTTCTAATAATAGAGAGGCTTACACATTGACTTCCATATTACGGCTTTGACTCCCTAGTGTCGCAACTAGGGTCACAACGGCGGGACAACAAACTAAAGTGAGAAAAAGGTGGATTTGTGAGAGGGTGCAAAAAAGTGATAGTGGGGTGTGTAAGTGAAAAGACTAAATGGGTTATGGGGGTCTAAAAAGTGAATAGGGAGGTGTGGAGAAGAAACTTGAGGTGGATTTTTTTTTATATTTAATTCTTTTTATTAATTTTTTTTCTCTTCTTTTAATTTTCTTTAAAAACAAATTTTATTTACTCTAACGAAATTAGGTGTTCACAATTGCCCCTCTTTATTTAGGTTTTACTAGATAATATGAAATTTCTCATTTTTATATCTTCATAATAAAAGTTAAAATAGAAACATTGATTTCGTTCGAGTTTCTAAAAGGTGGGGAGGTGCCAGGGAACTGGGTTGGTTGGACCAGTTGGAGCTGGGCTTGGGTTTGCAAGATAAAAGATTTTTTTGATTATTCATATGAATGAAAAGGGTCTCAATTTGAAAGATAAAAAATTGTTGACCATTCATATGAATGAAGAGGGTCTCAATTTGGAAGATAAAAAATTTAGTGACCATTCATATGAATAAAATGGGCCCCAATTTGAATGATAAAGGATCAATGTATCGAAACCTTGACCAATAGAACCAAGGTGTTAAAACCTTTGGTGCAAGGTGTCAAAACCTTGCTACTGATTTTGGCCATTCATGAAGAGAAGACCTCTATCCGAAAGATATAAGATGAGGGTCAAGGTGTCAGGCCTTAACACAAATTTTAACCATTCATGCGGAGAGGGTTTTTATCCAAAAAATAAAAATAATTAAAGTGTCAAAACCTTGACCAATAGAACCAAGGTGTCAAAAACTTGGTGCAAGGTGTTGAAACCTTATTGGAGATTTTGACTATTCCCACTGAGATGGCCTTTATCCGAAAGATATAATAGGTTCAAGGTATTGAAACCTTGACCAAGAGAATCAAGGTGTCAAAACCTTGCTACTAAAGATACAATACAAGTTTGATGACTAGAGTTGAACATGATAATGCAAATGAACACCGTGTGAATGTTAATATGGATTTTAAAGATGTAGATGCATAAATGCATGAATGTGCAAGACTCACACGAAAGGTTTTTTTTATACATTTTTGGTTATTTTTTTCTTTTTTATACAAATACTGACATTCGAAAAGCAAGGTGTCAAAACCTTGGTATCGGGAACAAGGTGTCAAAACCCTTTATGCAATAGAAGCGAGGTGTCAAAACCTTGCCAAATGGAAAAGCTTGTTTGCTTGTTTTTTGCATTATTTTTCCGAAGTCTTTGATTTTCTTTTTATTTCAATGTTGATGTTTAGAATCAATTGATATATTTGTAATAATCAAATTCATGTAAACTTGATATCAAAATTTTATTCTTAGGGTTTAGGGTTATGAATCAAAGAAGTTATCTCAGCAAGTGGTATAAGTCAAAAGGTGTGAGAGGGTTAAAATCATACACAACCTCAAAAGGAGAAAGTTGAGTTGTCTCATGGACTAATCGATTATATACAAATTCAACTTGAGGAGGATACTCATTCCAAGAATTTTGGTTGCCTCTTAAAAGTGTCCTCATCAATGTGGATAAAAACTTATTTACTACCTCAATCTCTCCATCGGTTTGAGGATGACATATGGTAGAAATAGAAGTATAGTTATAAACCTGACCCAAAGAGTTTTCAAAAAATGGCTTAAGAACTTCACATCCCTATCAGACACAATGGTTTTAGATAGAACATGCAATTTGACAACTTCTTTAAAGAATAGTCTTAAGATATAACTAGCATCATCTACTTTGTAATAGGTAATAAAGTGAGTCATCTTACTAAAATGACCCACTACTAAAAAGATAGAATCATAACCCTTTTGTGTTCTTCTGAGTCGTAAAACAAAATTTATGCTAATATTCTTCCAAGGGGCACTAGCTATTATAAGGGGTGTGTAAGTTCGTGAGACATAATTTATATTTAACTTGTAAGCAAATTGTGCATTTAGAGATTCTTCTAACTTATCATCTAATCTCAAGATTGGGTGCCTATACTTTACAATGATGTTGTTGATGGCCCTACAATCAGTGCACATTCTCCAAGATCCATCTTTCTTGCAGACCAACAAGAATAACACAAGGATTAAAACTCTTTTGTACCTAAACCTTCTTCAACAAGTCACCAACTTGTTTCTCTATCTCTTTATTTTCTTGGGGATTGGTCCTATAAGTTGGCCTATTGATTAGGCTGACTACTGGGACTCAATCAATTCGATGTTCTATTCACCTCAAAGGTAGAAGTCCACGAGAAACCTCCTCAGGAAATAGATCATCAAATTCTTTTAAAATATTTTTCAACCCTAATGGTAAAGACTCAAGTTCATGACTTGTGGCATTAGAGAAGGAAAACTAGAGAAATTTTATTTTCTTGTAGGTTTTTGAATTTTTTTGTGGAACAACTTCACTAGGGTAGACACTAGACTCTAAACTCATTTCCTATAAAGCAAATAAAATGAGAAAAATGCTCATTTTGGAGAGACAAACATCAAGTGATAGAAGTAATGACAAAATCAAAGAAGATAGAAGAAAATTGACAAGCAAAAAATAAGCATAATTTGAAGACTAGCACTCAAATAGAAGCTTAAAAATGGAGCTAGAGTAAGATTTCAAAACAAAACAAAACTCGAATTGAACTAACTATATTCAATATTTATCAACACATGTGCAATATTTCACACTAAAAAATGCAAAAATTCACAATCTCAAAATAGAGTGCAAATTACAACAAAGACTGCTACTAGTCTAGAATTGCTAAGAGGCTTTGGGCCAATACTTAGAAGTCTAGGAAAATAAATTTTTTATTTTTACTAATGAACTAATAGCAAATGAAGAACTCATACAACAAGAGAATCTACACAAACATTTTGGAAAACACATGTAACACATAACAAAATTGAACAAAATTTGTAGGACTACTTCTATGGAGTTTAAGACAACATAACAAACTAAACAAAACTCTAACAAAACATAGAGGATTCAGAAATTTAAAGCTAAGTAAACAAATTACACAACCTAATTTAAATTTGACATGAACATAAAGTAGTACATACAATATGAAAGCCTAAAGAACCTTGATTGTAGAACAAGAAAATTGAATCAACATAGCAACACATGGACTTTGGCATGAAATTTAAGTTATCCTAAACTTAAAGAAGAAGCATACATGACACATACAAACATACTAAAACGAAAATTTAACATGAAAGAAAACACTTAGCTCTTGAAGCCTCCAATGCCCAGCTCTTGATGCCTTATAATGGAAACACCCTTCTAGGCAGCGAAAGAGTAAGACAAATTTTGAATTTTTCCAAGTTTCTTTGAGAAACTCGGACTAGGATTCCTCTTCCAAGAAAGGTTCCTTGGAGAAGGTACTTTAGGAGAATACTCCCATTTGAGATCCAAGAAGAATAAGAAGAAAAGCATTTTAGAAATTTCAATGCCTAACTCTAATACCAAATAATGGAAGCACCATTTGAACATAACATAAGTTATGAAACCATGAGTGACAGAGCACTTTCTGAACCAGCCCATTCTAGGAGGATGATCAGGAGCATGAAACAGGACTCAAGGCTTGGTTAGACACACCCTACAGTCCGTGATTCTAGACCTACCATCCGTCAAATGATTACTAGGAGTAGAGCATAGAAGATAGGACCTGAGCACCAACCGTTTTCACTTTTTTTTTTTGTCTTTCTTTAGAGTAGGCTTTAGATTACATAAATTGGATTTTCTTATGGCCCAAAAGATCAGACGTAGTCCTAACTTCTAGAATCCCTAGAGTGTCACACTTGTAGTCATGTTTTTCACATTAAAGTACATGCTTAAATGTGTAAAGCATGACCAACCCATATCCATGATTAGGGAGTTAACCATGCTTAGTTTGAATTTGAATTTCCCTCCACGCATCTAATCACACAACACCTTATCTTATACATATGTGGTCATCCCTCTTGTATTTGACACTTGATTTTTATGTAAAGAAACTTTGTTTTAGTCATTTCATAAGTCTTATCTTGAGAGTTATTCAAGTGGTGACTCCCTCATTCACTTATCTTGGATTCCTCCTCCAAGTGCTGTGAGAAGCCTCCATCCTCCACCATCATTAAATCTCTTTTCTCCAACTAAGTTCTCCTTTCTCATCTAAATTCTTATTTCATTCTCTACTTATCTTTAATTATCTTTAGCACTAGGACTACATCCAGTTCCCTTAAGTCTCCCGCTTAAGAGACTTAAGTATTATACACCTCTCTAGATAATAAGTATTCTCCATCTCTCTAGGTACCCAAATATTCTCCACCTCTAAAGACAAAGTCTTAAGCACCTCTTTAGGAAACAAGTATTGAACAAGTATTCCTTTTTATAAAACAATAATTGAATTTAAGATCATATATTTTAAAATGGAAGTTCATCATACTAAGAAGAAAATATTAATTAGTAAAGAATAAGAAGACATAAGTCTCACAACTATTTTGTAATTCAGTAATATTAAGGGATAAATTATTAAATCATTCTAACAAAGCATTATATCTTTCTTTCACCCTCTTAATCCTACTCTTAAAATGATAAATATTTTCATCATTTATTTGAATAAGAACATGCTTGTAGTATACGCCAATATGAAGTTGGAGAAGAAAATCTTCAATGTTCTTTAGAATGTTGGTTAAAGACCAATAAGGTAAATTATTAAGGAGGACAAAAATAAAAAAATATTTTTTTATTAGATAAACAGGTAGTAGAGACAAATTTACTAAAACATTATTTAATATCGATCATTTTTCTATAATTACTTCAAAGTTTAAAAAAATTGAATTTTAAAGAAATAAAACTTAACTTGTGTATATAACTCTATGTCTAATTTTTTCATAAAACTTATACACATGAGTTTATTCTAACCTATGAGAAAGGTTAAATTTATTTTATCTTCTACTTTTAGATAAATTCATCTAATAAAAACTTAAAATTGAATTTTTTTTAAATGGAAGGATTAAAATTACATTTATTTTAGTATAAAATATAAAAAATAAAAAATAACTACAAATATTATGGTGAGATTTTATTTATTTTAATTATAGTTATTATTTTTATTTATTTATTTATTTATGTAAATAAATCAAAATAAGATAAATCTTTAGTGAGTGTGTACAAATATAAAATGTTAGAGTTTTTTAATTAGTCACAAATGTAATAACATTCTTGTGGGATCCTGTGTTAGTTATTTTCATTATAACACCCATACAGCTACCATTGTTTAATTTTGTTTCCTCGTATTAAAGTATTAAAAATTCAAAGTATATTTTCTCTTAAATAATACAGAATAAAGAATAATTGTCATGCAGATTAGGTTAATATTATCTTAGTTGATGCACCTTCATCCACTTAACAAAATGATGTAGTCTTATCTTTATGCTCTTTAATTACTATGTTGTTATAGAATAAATACAAGAACATGTTTTTTTTTTTTTATGAATATTACTTCGTATTCTGTGTTTTAATATTAAAACACAATTAAATAAATGATCTTAAATGTATATTGGTTGATATGAAATGAGGGGGCGATAAATAATGACTAGGTTTGAACAAGAGTGAAGTCATTATTATTATTATTGCAACACAATCTTAGTCCATCCACACATGCCAACACATATTAATTTTCTTGATATCAACAATATTTCCATAACCCTCCAAATATATCATTTGTTGAGAATGTCAAGAGATAGATTTTAACCATTATGAAAGTTGTTTTTTAATATCAATTTTATATATTTATTATGTAAAAAGGTAATTTATAATTAAAGAACATTAGTTTTATCTTTATACATTTTTTTACATTCTTAACTTTTTTTGTCTTCATGTATTAATTTAGATTTTTTTTAACATACTTAAAAAACTATATAATTATATAATTATTTTTCAATAGAAATTAGATTATTTTTTTATTAAAATAAATTAAATTCAACACTAAAAACAAAATATTGTTTTGATTTACTCTAATAACCTAATTCATCCATTAAAAAAATCAAATCATTTTTTATTAATATTTTATTAATATTATTTACATATTCATTATTAGAAAATTATTAAGTAGAAACTAATTTTAGAGACAAAAATTTTATTAGTTTCTATAGTGTCTAAATTAGATACTAATTTAAAGACTAAAAAAAATTATTGATATCTAAATTAACTTTTATTATTGATAATTAATTTTTAAATTGGTATTTAATTAGTTTTCTAAGTTTTAACTATCAATATTCTAAAGTTGATATCTAATTTAAAAATTATTTATCAACAATAAAAACTAATTATCTAACTAAGTTTTAACTATTAATTAAAAATTATTTATCAATAATAAAAATTAATTTAGATACCAATAATTATTTTAGTCTATAAAATAGTATTCAATTTTGTTAATATAACAACTAATTATTTTTATTTTTAAAATTAGTATTTATTTAATAATTTTCTTGTAATAATTAAATAATTTGTAATAAAATATTCAATACCTCTCTCACTATTTTTTTTGGGTAATTAATAGATATTTTATAAAAGAAAGTTTTTACCGTCAAAATAATATAACATATATTTTTTTTCATTAGAAATATAAATAAAGAAATATGTATTTTTTTGAAAGATATATTTCAAAATTAGCATTGACATAAGTTTTAGTAAAAGAATTGTACTTCTGAACTATCAAAAAGTATTAATGAGATAAGAATTTAAATCATTTAGGTGAGAGAAAAAGTAATTATAAGATTAAGACGGCAATAAAACCAATATATAACACAGAAGAATTAATGCTTTTAATTATATATGAGAAATGATGTTAAGAAACAACTTTAAGTAAGTATTAACCTACATGCATTAGAAAAACTGAAAATAGTATATTTCTAACATATTAATCATTGCTTAAATTTAAAGGGAAATATTACATAAAAATACTTTAAAATAATAAAAAATATCTTAAATAAAATAACACCTTCTTAAATAATAATAATTTTATAAAAGTGTAATTTCTTATACAAATTTTATTTACAGGTTCTTTAGATTTTAAAAATTTATCATGTTAGTTATTTATTAATATAATTTTTCATGAATTAGTAGTATTATTAATTGATTATTTAATTACATATTATTATTAATATTTAATAAAAAAAATTAACAATATATTAATAAGGTTTGATAATTAAATAATATATTCATGTCGGATGAAAGTTATTTAATTTTAAAAAATTAATTAAATGTACAATTAAATTCTTATAAATTAAAATTGTGCATGGCTTACACAGGAAATACATTTAGGCCGAAAACTAACTAAATATAATTATTTAATTTCATGATTAATTATGTGTATAAATATAACTAATATTTTGTGTACAGATGATAAAGAACATAATGTGACTATATATTTATTCACTATTGATACACTTAATATAAATTGTTTGAATAAAATTAAATATTATTGAATAGATGAAAAATTTATGAAATTATTATTTATACTCTGCAATTATGAATCACCTATTGATAATTATTGTTATAAAAAATGAACTCTTATATTTTATAAATTATTTCAAATCTTAATAAGAATACACTAAATAAAAACTAATACTCCTATATTTAATATTTTAAAATGTAAAGTAAATTGAATATTTAATATTAAAATGATAACAAGCGGATATAAAAATAAAAATTAAAAATATTCTTATTACTTTAATTATATTTATTTAATTTTAATTACTCAAAATAAGATTATATGTATTTAACTATATAATAATCACATGTGAAAGTAGAAAGCTGAATAATTGAATTGATATTTCTCAGAAAATAAATATGATTACCAAATAAAAAAAAGAAGAAAAGACTGAAAAAAATTGACAACTTTTTTTCTCATTACAATCCTCAATTATACTATTTTAATAATTTTTACATTATTCAATTATAAATTTATCTTTTATTATATATATTTTTAAAATTATACACTTCATATAGATTTTTAAAATATTTTTTATCTAATTCTTGATTTTTTTCTATCAGACTATCTTGTAATAATTTAAACAGACAAAAATAATACAGGGATCCTTTCTTCTTAGATCATGAACTTAATCAAAACTAATTTCAATAATTATTTAAAAATTAAAAATAATGACCATAAATTATTATATATAATAATTTATCAAAATAATATTTTTTATGAATTAGTAGTAAATTAAAATCTGATTTTCACAATTATTATTTTTATACACCCAAATCTTATTTTCAAAATTCAAGTCAATATGAAAAATATGCATGCAGTAACGGTATGATCAATCAAAATCACATGTACCATATAAAAACATAGAGTTTAACTTAGATTTATTGAAATAAAATACAAAGAATCTTGTCTTTATAAGACACATATATTATAATTAATAAATACACTAATACATAAACCTCTTGTTTTTTTATTTCTCTATTTTGGTTGAGAGAAAAAAATATAAGCAATCTAATATCAAATTGCTATATATAATAAATTAATTAATTTATGTTTTAAAAATAATTTAAAGATGAAAGTTGTGTTAGTATATATATTTTTTTATAACATGATTTGCCATACATTTTCTGTGGTTTGGTTATTCTGTTTAACCATGGTTAATGAATCTTGTAACCACACCAGTCATCTACTTTCTATATAAGCAGTGACCAACCAACCGTTTCACACCATTCAGTACTCCATCCTTTCAGCATAATTTCATCTTCATCTCTCTCTTGTAGCTCTGCACTCTTTTTCTCTGTCATTTTCTCTTAACAGAATCCAAACAAAAAATGTCAATGGATTATCACCCCCTCTTGTTTTTTCCTGAACTTGTTCAAACCCCTGTTCTCACAGTTCATGCTGCTTTCTGTGTTTGTCTCTTCACCTTCTTTCTCATGCTTTTCCTTGTTCCAGGGGGGTTAGCCTGGGCCCTGTCCAAGTCATCCGCCAAACCCATTATCCCTGGGCCAGTAACGGCCTTACTCGGAGTCTTTACCGGTTTAACTCCACACCGGGCGTTGGCCAAACTGGCTCGCTCACACAGCGCCGAGAAGCTGATGGCTTTTTCCATCGGCCTAACCCGGTTCGTTATTTCTAGCGAACCGGAAACTGCTAAGGAGATTCTAGGGAGTGCTGGTTTTGCTGATAGACCAGTGAAAGAATCTGCCTATGAGCTTCTTTTTTATCGTGCCATGGGGTTCGCACCATACGGGGAGTACTGGAGGAACCTGAGAAAAATATCCGCCCTCCACCTCTTTTCTCCAAAGAGGATAGCGGGATTTGAAGGGTTCCGGTGCGAGGTGGGGCTGAAAATGGTGGAAGAACTCAAGAAGCTTATGAGTGAAAAGAGAGAAGTGGAGGTTAAAAAGGTGCTTCATTTCGGGGCCTTGAACAATGTAATGATGACTGTTTTTGGGAAGTCTTATGGATTTTATGAGGGTGAGGGGGTTGAGCTTGAGGGGTTGGTGAGTGAAGGGTATGAGCTTTTGGGTGTGTTTAACTGGAGCGACCATTTTCCGTTGCTGGGGTGGTTGGATTTGCAGGGTGTGAGGAAGAGGTGTAGGAGTTTGGTTGAAAAGGTTAATGCTTTTGTTGGGAAGATCATTGAGGAGCATAAAATAAAGAGGGTGAAGGGTGAGTATGTGAAAGATGAAGGGATGTCTGATTTCGTTGATGTGTTGCTTGATTTGGAGAATGAAAACAAACTCAGTGAGGCAGATATGATTGCAGTGCTTTGGGTAAATGATTTATCATCCTTCTTTTTTTATCTCACGTCATAGTAATGGTTTTCTAAAGGATTTGTTTGTTCTGAGTTTGCATGTTAGGGAACAGTCATGGTAAATTTGAAAAAAAGCTCTGGTTTGTTTACATTTTTGTTTGCATGTCACTAAACAATGGTGTTCTAACTTTGAAGTGGTTGAATATGTCTGTCTCTCAGGAAATGATTTTCAGGGGAACTGACACAGTGGCCATTCTACTGGAGTGGATTCTGGCGAGGATGGTTCTCCACCCTGAGATACAAGCAAAGGCACAAAGCGAAATCGACAGTGTGTGCGGATCCTCTAGGCTGGTTTCCGATGCAGACATTCCGAACCTGCGTTACCTTCAGTGCATTGTGAAGGAGGCTCTGAGGGTGCACCCGCCAGGCCCTTTACTGTCCTGGGCTCGTTTGGCGGTGCATGATGTGACGGTGGGCGACAAGTACATTCCGAAGGGCACGACGGCGATGGTGAACATGTGGGCTATCACCCACGACGAGAGGGTGTGGGCTGAACCGGAGAAGTTCAAACCGGAGCGGTTTGTTGAGGACGATGTGAGCATAATGGGGACTGATTTGAGGTTGGCTCCGTTCGGTTCTGGGAGAAGGGTGTGTCCTGGGAAGGCCTTGGGCTTGGCCTCTGTTCATCTCTGGCTTGCTCAGTTACTTCAGAATTTTAACTGGGTTGCTTCTGATGATGGTTCTGTGGACTTGGCTGAGCGTCTCAAACTGTCCATGGAGATGAAGAAACCACTGTCTTGCAAGGTTGTGTCTAGGGTTGGTGTTTGAGTAGAAAGTTTGTTGTTGTTGTTTGGGTTGTTTTCAGTTTCGTAGTAGTCAAATAGGGTTTAGTTTATCTCTTTTATCTAATGTTGTATTAGGGTTTAATGGTAGCTTTTGGAGGTTGTTAGTGAATGGTATGTTTGTTTTGAGGGTAGAAGTTTCTAATTAAGTGGATATCAATGATGAATGTTTTCTTTTTGTGTGTTTTTTTAATTGTTTGTTCTTAAGCTTTATCTTTCATGGTACTAATTATTAATTTTAATTGAAGTAGACGCTCTTGTTTCTGAATTTTATTGTTTCACTCTATCAAAAATGGTATTAAATTAAAAAAAAAATAGTTTAAGAATATTTTGGACTATTCAGTTTGGTTTTTGGATATTCCAATGTCATATATGCCTAACAACTTGGGAATACAATGAACCCAATCAAGCCAGAAGGAGCTAGATTTTAAGTGATTAGGTTTTAATGATGGTTTGGGTTAAATGTGGAATTATTTTACTAAGACTACATTTAACTAAGAATGGTATGTTAATTATGAAAAAATATAGTGAACTTGATGTGTTGAAAGTGCTTTAAATTTTTAGTACTAATTAAAATAAAAAAGTAAATAAATTAAATTTTGATGCTGTTAAAAGGTGTACAAATATTTTTTTGGAGATCTTCATAATGAAATAAAAGAAGAAAAAGTGTTTGGTTTAGTTTCAATTAGTTTTTCAGTTGTATAAAAAAAAAGGTTAGAAAAGTAAGTCTTTTATAGGATTTTTGTATTGAAATACAACTTCAAAAAATCCTTAAAAATCATATAATAGGATAAAACTTATTTAAAGTTAAATAATTAAATGAGAGCTTGCAAGAGTCTAATATGATTATATGACTAATAATTTGTGTAGTTTTAGTTGAGGAATTCATTAGTGATTCTTAAGTTAACATAATCCAATTAGATGAAAAAAAGTTGAATAATGTTATAAAAAATAAATTTAAATATTGTTGTAAACAGTATAAGATTGTGTTTGTAATGTTGAATCGAAATAGGCAGGAAGAGTAATGATTATTGTTGTTCAACTATGGTTGGAGTGCAACCTGCACTTAACTCAACAATGGCCGACATGTGAGATAGTTTATTCTTTGAAAATTGATTCTATGAATTGAGTTTTTGGGTTGTGCGATTCTATCAAAAAGTGATTTGCCAGATTTTTACCCAATTATATGCGTCCTTTATGGCTGGGAAATTGACATGCGTTTTTCGTTTTTAATTATTCAAATATTAGAGTCTTTTTTAAGTATTATTTTGATCCTAAAATTATCAACATTTTATAGTTTTAGTTTACTTAAATAACTTTTATATTTTTCATTTTAATTTGTACCGTATGATCAATCTTTGACAAAAATAATTATTAGTTAGATTTTGCTTACCTTCTTACTGAACCTTAGAATGAGATTAGATAGTGATGGACAATATTTATAGATAATTTTAAAAAATATAATTTAATTACATAAAAAGAAATGATTGTAGTCTCTATAAAATATAGATTTTAAAAAAATTCTTTTAGTCCTCATAAAATTGGAAGTAATTGTTTTAATCCCGAATATGAAATAATATTATATGATCTTCATTAAATTTTTTTTGTTGAAAAAAAGAGTTGAATATCTATTCTAAAGTTGTATGTATTAGCATTGTAATGTAATGTCTACTATATCTTTATTAAACTTTTTACCATTTGTAAAATATCAGTTAATAGAAAATGAGATATTTCAAATTAAAAAAAATATTTTACAGTTAAAATTTACTCATTTTTCAAAGATGAAAAACATGTTTGAAATAATCATATTTGGATGATTTAGTTAAAATGGTTTGAATTTTATGAATATCATATCACTAATGTTTGCATGTGTTATGTGTTTCAATTATGGCTATATTGTGTTATTTTTGAGTTTGCCGTAGTCAATTTTAGCTGAACCAACGGGTATATAAGTTTTGAAGTATTAGTAAAGTGTAAAATATTATTGTAAATGTGTTAAAGAAGTTAGAAATGATAGAATAAGTTTTTGGAATGTTTTTCAGTTGCTACCTAATGTCTTTTCTTTAGTTTAAATAAGGATTCTCGTTCAAACTTAAATGAGATAAGGATATAGATAATTTATTCTTATATAATTTCATTTAAGCTAAATATTTTTGCTTAAGTTCACTTAAGCTAAAAAATTCTATCAATAATTTTTTTTTGAATTTTTTTCAAGCGAAAATTTCGTTGCTTAATCAAATTTTATATAATAAGATTGATATATTTTAAAATTGATGAAGTGTTATGTTTATATCTACATAAGTAAATAAAGAAATTTAAAGATGTTAATTAATTAATGATGTGGTATATGATGTGTAAGAAAATATGTGTGAAAATTGTGAGTGTGTAATTACAAAATAATATATGGTGATTGGGTGACTGTTGTTCTTTTTGAATATTGTTATGAAAAATATACAGGACGGAATAATGTTAAAGGTCAAATATTAAGGACGAATTAAGAAAAGGGATATCTTAATTTCACTGATAATCTGATTATACAGATTAAGACAATCAGGTGATGAAGAAATGGAAAGAGGTCTTCTGACAGGTTGTGATATAGTAAGAGCAATGTACCACCCTAGAATAAGGAGTTGATAATGAATTTTCAATATGATCATGATGAACCAAATGTTGGTCTTGGTTAGGATGTGTTTAATATTAATCTTCCGAAATACATTAAGTGTGAGTGTAAAATGTTGATGATGGAATGTTGAATGTGTTTTAATGATTGTCATGAGTAATGTGTATGTGCATGTGTGTGTAATTATTAACTGACCTTTGTGAAATAAGTTGAATTAGGATTAGATCATATTAATTGATTAAGTTTCACTTGTACTAAGATTTGGATTACAAAATAAGGTGAGACTCAATGAGGATTGCCACTGGACATGAATTTAACCAAGTGGTTAAATAAATATGAAGGTTCTCTTCAAAGAGAAAAAGAGAAGAAAAAGACACACAATGAATATAATGAATGTAGAAACAAGAGAAGGCAAAATAGAATAGAAGAGTAGGAAGTAAGGGAATGTAAAATAGAGATGAAACTAGAATAAAAAGAGAAGAGGAAACTTAGATGTGTCGAGAGCTTCGGCCAAGATGGAAGAATGGAGGAGTTCATGCCACTTAGAGGAGGAGAATTTTAAGTGAAGGAAGAGTTGCCACTTGAATAATCTACTAAAGATAAGACTTAGAGAACTTTTGAACACTTAGAAATTCACTCAAATAAAGTTTCTTCACTCAAAATAATGTGTGATTTACAATAAGGGATGACCATCTATTTATAGTGATAACTGTCGTGTGATTAAGGGAAGCAGGGAGATTCAAAATTCAAATTAATCATACTTAGCTCCCTAAACTAACGCCTATAATCATGTATCTAGAAGGAGTCACACTTTACACATTTAAGCATGTGCTTAATGTGGGAAGTGTGACTTAGGCGCGCCATCTAGCCAGGGTTTCTAGAAGCCTATGTTATGCTACTCCTTTGGAAAAAAAATTAGCTCAATTTATGATATAAAACCCTACTCTAGAGAAATACAAAACAAGAAAAACAGTTGGTGCTCAGGTTCTAACTTTTATGCTTTGCTCCTAGTGATCCTCTGGGGAATAATAGGCCATGAGTCACCGACTATCTGATGTGTCTAGCCTACCCCTGAGTCCTATGTCATGCTCTTGGTTCATATATGGTTTCATCAATTTGTAAGTGTATAGTGACTATCATATGGTGTTGTAGGAATGGACAAAAGTATTATACTTAACAATAAATGTGTAAGACACCCCCTCTTTTCTCTCTCTCTAAAATCTCTCTTTGTATTCTCTCTAAATTATTTCCTCTAAACCTCATTTATTCAACTAATCAAATTTCAAACATATTAAGTTTCCGTTTACTCAAAAGATTCTTTATTTGCTTCATTTTTATTTGAATTTGTCATCAATCTTGATGGAGTTAGTTTAGCAAAGTGATCTTCTCAACTTAGTTAAGTTAATACTGAAATTTGGCTATGTTTTGATACTTTGTTTTAGCTCTCTAAATTTTGAGTAGTTCTCTTACTTTGAATTGGAACTTTCTTTAGATTAAGAAATTAAAGGTAATGGAAACTATTTATATTATTTTATAGAACCTTAGGGTAAATGATCTAGATGTGAAGGTAATGTAGTCACAAATGTTTTTTTTAGTTTTAGGTAGGATTATGTGTTGTTTCTAACATATATTTAAATATTTGAGTTTGAGATGAATCTTAATTGAAATGATTTTTATATAATTTGAATGAATGAAATTGTTGTGTGTTTTGTGTTAGAATACTACATCACGACAAATTGGTTCAAGTCATGATTGTTATAGAACCTTAAGTAGATGGATTACGAGTGTAGAAATAAAAGAATCTTTACATGAAAATCAAACCTATATTAAAATTATACTTAGTTTATGTATATTATTTTCACTCCTCAAATTTTAGATGAGAATAAATTGAAAAATTATGAAGTTAATTTTATTTATTTTAAGATTTAAGAATATTTTTTATGTTCATTATTATTATTATTATTTAGTTTTGAAATTGAAAACTAAAACTCCAATAAAAAATATTAAAATATATTACAATATTAATTTCTAAATGTATGAATTAGTTATAAATATTATTGAAAATGTTTATAATAGTTGTTAGTGATTTTTTTTTTAAAATTAAAATAATTATATTTTATTTAAGATAAATTGAATCAACAGAACTTTGAAAGTGAAATACTAGAACTACTGAATATAAAATCTAGAGGATTAATATAAATATAGTATATTATTGCATTTTTCCATATTTTTTCCCCTCATTTCTTCTTTATCAGTGTCTTTTGAAATCCTTTATAAATTTTTTATTTTTATTTAATAAGTATAGTTTAAATCATTAAAATTTTATACGTTTTTAAAGATTAATCATTAATTTAAAAAGTTAAAAAAAAAATTCTTAAAGTACTCGTAGCATAATACTTATAGTTTGTACAATATTGAAAATTGTTCAAGAAAAAAAATACTAATCACTATCTTAAATATGAAAATTATTTATCATATATTTATTAATAATTACTTTCTATGAATAAATTTGTTCATAATTTTTAATAATTTTTCTATCTTAAATATGTTTTTCTTCTTTATAAAATTTGAATGAGACTTTATTTAAGAAATTTGAATATTTCAGATTATAAAATTATTAATTAAAAAAAACCTAGCAAATAAAATGTAAAATTGATTCAATAATATAAAAATATTTCTTAATGTGTATTTGTTATAAAAATTGATAGTTCAAAATATGTTGATTTTACTTTCTTACAAGTTTTATTATTTTAAATAAACATTGAGAATTTAACTTTTTTACAAATAGAATTAAAAAAAATATTTGTATATTTATTTTTGAGTATATTATTTGAGGAGTATATAAAGCTAGAAAAGTGAATTTCATGAGATTCCTATACAAACATGTATTATAAGTTTTGCCATGTGACTCACCTCTAACTTTATTTGTGTGTTTGTACTTAACATACTTTCTCTCCTAAATTTCTTTGATTGATTCCTTATAATTACCCTCTTTAGAAATGAGGTAGATGATAGTGAAGGGCCACACTTTTATCCTTTGGTTTGTTCTTTGTCCACTTTCAACAAACCCACTTTTCTTTTTTTGCTTAAAAAAGAACCAAATTCAATACAACTTTCATGCAACAATTTTGGTTATAGACAAATACCCATCACATACTCCATGACCCATCTACCTTTATTCTTTTTTTTGTTTTCATTTGCATCTTAGTTTTAAATATGTATGCATGCATGCATGCCATTTGAATGAACTAACCATTACCACACATCTTCCAAGTATCACCATATGCTATTCTTTTACACTAGAATTAGCTAAAGCTAAAAGTAAGATTTTTCTCCCTTGAAATCCTGAAGAAATTTTTTGTTTTTGTTTTTCATTAAATAATTCAATGATAAAGATTTAGTATCAAGTTCTGTTTCATTTTAATTTTGATGATGTTGATAAGCCTTTAAGACAAGTCCACTTGTCAATGTTTGACTACACTTAATCCACATATACCCAATTCTTACATTAAATTAAATTAACCATCTTTGGTTGAAATGATAATAATAATAATCTTAATTTTCTTTAATTTTTTTAATACTCAAGTATTCTTTAATTATTTATTATTAAAATAATACTTTAGTAATTAAAATAATTTTAAAATATTTATAATTTTTTTTAAATACCTATAATTTTTTCCCTTTTATACACTTATACACGTTTGTTTAACATAGGGGAAAAATAGTAGTTTGATTAAATGTATATTGGCTTGACTCTAATCTACATTTAACTTTTAATTATACTCATACTATATATAAAAAAAAACTGAGGCAACTAGTAAGTAGAATATTAAGAGTGATTCCTGGGATTAATATAAATAAATAAGATGCCATTGTTTAAAAATCAAGATCTCTCCACTTGCATCACAGTGCACCAGAAAATAAAAAATAACACAAATTTTGTGGAATTCACCAAACACAACTTAGGAGATTTTTTTTTTTCCCAATTGTTCAGTCTTCTCATGGTTAATGGAAATAGAACCAAATGACTGATGAAGTTGAGGGTTGCACCATACAGAGTTTTTCACCTGACATGGTCAAAGTTTGGTTCTTAATTGATCTCATTGGGATAAGATAAATGTTGGAATCTTCATAAACAGTTCTTGAGTTCCCAGATTTTCTTTCTTCTGAATTAGGGCGTATCTTTGCTCCTTTAATATTCTTACACAAAGCCAAGAACAATTTGGTCATCTCATTAGATATGATATGCACTTTTTAAAAATATCTAATTGGTCTCTTAATTGATACTTTGTGAACTAGCTTATCTTTTTAATGTGCTTGTAGGCTAATCAAAATATTGAAAACAAAAGATTCCTAGATAGTGGATGTAGATTTACGAAACTTTGAAATAGAATCTTCATCTAATAACTTTAATGGTATGAGAATGGCACCTCACTGGTGCAACTTTCAAATGATTGAAGAATAAGAACCCAGCTGAAAGATAAACAATTTTTGTATGGACATATTGCAAATGGTTCAGTTCTCTTTCTTGGATTCACATTCTTTAAGAAAAGAACATGTCCTGCTCATGACTGAGAGCCTTCCAAAAGCTTCCCAACTTTTTTTCATGAAAAGGAGATGCATTTAGGATTTGTATATCCAAACAGGACATTTTTTTATTTGTCCCACAAGGGCAACTTGCTATCCTTAATTGTTTTTTGTATTGATTCTCATATCTAGTGATTCCATAGCCATAAATATTTTACTGTTTTTTCTGTGAAATTAACCATTTTATCAAGAATATTTCTTGGCATAATTCTCTTATTAATAATGAGAAATTTGACCAGTAAGAGAGCGTTGATTTAGAAGGGAATATTTTCCAAGAACAACATTGCTTACACAAACATGGTCTTGCAAGCTTATTTCAGTTTTGATCGATTCCTACCATTTAAATTGTTCTAAGAAAACTACAAGCAGCATAAACATTATTAGTAATATGTTGCAAACCTATTTCTACTACAAGATTGTCCTACCGACATCTCTTCAACATCTCAGCACGTCTCACAAAATTTGCTGAAAACCTAAAAATATATCAAATTATCTAGCAAGCATAATTAAGATGTAATTGGGTCCCTTTTGAGTCCAACATACAGATCCATACCATCAAAGGTCCAAGCAAAATATATAAATAGGGAGATACCTAAGAGATAAAGGTAATGATCAATCTAAACTAACACTTGCAAATCGTACTCAGACTACCTTGAGTGTCAAAGTATCTCTGTAGGTACATTGTCACTTGTTGTGACCAGAGAACTGAAGGACCGAAGAGTTGAGAAGCCGAAGGACCAAGGATCCGAAAGAATAGAGATAACAAAAGAAGAGAACACTCACAGAAAAATATGGCTTTGTAAGAACACTACTTAACAAAATTTTATGTTATTTTAGGTTCATTATTGATAATTGTTTTGATCCATTCCTCTATATCGATTTCTGAAATAATTGTGTTGCCTACTACATGTCGTGTGTTCTTTTTTTATATTAATAAAATTATTCAAAATTTTGTTACCAAGTACATGTCTTGTCATGTTTGAGAGTTCTTTTTTACACATTTAAGAGTTGTGTCGTATTTTAGGACTATTTTTAAGTATTTACTATTAAGATTTAAGTTGTCTTATATTTCAATTAAATCAATATATGGATTAGGAAATGTCCAACTTCATCCCCTTGTGATATGTAGTAGGATAACTCCTTGGTCTCAAATGACATGTTAAACAATAGGATTAAAAGTGATTATTAACTTCATCAATATGTCTTATAATGTGAGGATTCATAGTCGAACTTCCTCCCTTGAAGATATTCTCAAGACTAGACCACCCCTCAAAAAAATCATTTATGGCTATGAGATTTAGATAACATACTTTGGGATTCTATAATTGTACATGTGGTTTGATATTGTTTGACAAACGAACCAAATTATTACAATAAATGGACAAATGTCTAAGAATAGTATCTACATATACTTGTGATATAATATTTAATTAGAAAAAATAAATTATAAAGATAATATTTTAAAGGACAAAAAACAAAAAAATAAAAAGTAAAAATTTAATATTTAACATTTTAGAATAAGAGAACAGATAATAATGAAAAGGACTTAAAATAAGAATAGTGACAAAGATAGAGATGTAATTGTATAAAAAAGATTTTAGAATTTGATTTTGTTAACTTTTCCGTGCAATTCACTCTTCCTCAATTTAACAATTTCAATTATACAGTTTGTTTAACTATCCATAAATTTGGTTTAAATTCAATTTCTTGATGAGAAAAATACCTACTTCGTAGCTTGTCGTGTTAGTCTGTATTAGTGGAACTTTGATCGCATTGATCAAGAACTCGACGTAGTTTGGACTTATGCAACCAATCAATATAAAAATATCTTGTGTAAATATCTCTATCTCTTTTCATTCTTATATTACATGTTATTAACATGAATCTAATATAAGGAGAGAAGTTTTATGAAAATAAGATTTGAAAAACATTTTTGACAGCACATTTGTAAGGCTTGGAGTTGTGTTTAATGACTCTTCATCAGACGTGGTCCTTCAGAAAATTGTTTGAAAGTGTGTTTGTCAAGTATAAACTTCACCTATTCACGTTGATCTGACAAAACTTTACGAAAAGTTTTCAAAATTATTTAAAACACAATTCAACCCTCTTCTTTTTTACATGTTTTCTTCATCTCACTAACAAGAAATTATTTGCAATAACTATCGCTCAAGACCTCTGTAAATAAAAGATACCTTAAAGAAAAAGATACTCTTTCTACAAATGAACTAAGAATGTTATAGAGATAACAAAAATCTTAAGTAAAAAAGCTTGCAATCTAGCCCGTTGATAGAACACACTGTAGTGTTTTTTAACAACCTAAAAGAGTGAACTTAAATATTATATTTATCTCAAGCCGTTAATTTCCTTTTAGTAAGCAACCTTGTGATCTTTTGATAACTTCTCTTGTAATCAAGTATTTTAGTCAAGAGTGGTTGATTTTCCAAAGAATACTTAATGTCTTAGCAAGAAATAAGTGTTAAACAATACTTGGTTGTTTAGCTAAGAGTGACTGAGATCCAAAGAGTACTAAGTTTGTATCTTAATCTTCATAGTTGAAATTTGATCATGTTGATCAATAACTGGACGTAATCTCGGTTATAGACAAATCAATATAAAAATCTAAATAAAAAATCTTTCTTTCCTTTTAGCTCTTTCTAATTATATATTATCAAATTGCAATCTGGCTTGACAAAGAATGAGTTTCTTTTCAAACAAGATTTACAAAAATATCTTGATAGTGTCTGCCAACAAAACTTTGTTTGTCTGTTATATCAATTATTGTTTTTGCAAATATTTTTAATACACAATTCAACCTTTCATTTTTGTTTTGATCAACAAGAAATAATAAATAAATATGAACCACTTCAGGGATGGTCAAACCCTATTACAAAACAAACCAAAAACAACCAACAACTTCACTCAAAAAACTTAAACTACCAATTAGAGATACAGAATAACACCACATACATTCTACTCAAACTAAAAGCCTATAGAGTTAGGGACTCTTAATCATAAACAAACAAGACAACAGATCTAGATACCAATCCGACAAGGAAAAAGAATTCAACCTTTTCATTCTTGTGTATTTAACTATTTTTTACATTTTTTTTTCCTTCTTGTTGCACTATAATAATCATATTTAGTATGAAAGTATGAAATAATTAACTTGGATGATTTGGTCGATTGGTTGGTGGATGGTCATGATCGAGAGAATATATTTTGAGAATATTACGATATTGTATGGTTAAGTATAGATGTTTGAAGTATGTTAATGTTTATGTTTTTATTACTTGTACATTTTGGTGTATATTGTATATATGTAAGTTGCGTTAATATGCATGAGATCCCTAGTGTATTTATTACTTTATGTTTTATGCATTATGTTATTAAATAAATGTTTATTACTAACTTATTCATTTATAACAGGGGGAAAGAAGCACTATGTTATTATCTATTTTTAAAAATGAAACTAAAAGAAAATAGCTAGAATGGAAGTAAACTGAAAAAATATACTGATTTATTTTAACTTAATTAAGTTTATTTTTTATGATATATAGAATGATTTTTTTAATAGTTTGTTTTTTATTTGTTTCTTTATTTTTATAAATAGTTTCTATAATATTTAATTGTTTACGTTAGTTAATTACATTTATTTTGTTGGTGTTATTATAATTATGGTTATCTGTTACTTTACTTCAATGTCGACATAATGAGATAGCACTTTATATGATTCTTATAAACCTATCCCTTTTTTATTTTAGTCAACCTAATGATTTCTTTTTGTTAGTTCTTTATTGCTTAGTCACTTCTACATCTAAAAACAATTATGTAATAATAAGACTAACGCCAAAAAAGTTAAAATATTACTAAATTATTTTTAAAAATAATAGACATATTACAAAGACTACAACTAAAAATAAATTTAATATTCTGTAGAAAATAAAATTATACAAAACAAACTGTCATTCCTAAGTCTCCTTCATTTTGCGTTTGCAAATCAACAAATCATTCATATATAATAAAGATTTATATGATTAAGAGATGTCATATCGCCAAAGTTATGAATTTAACGGGATTATAAATTTTTTAATCGTAACGGCTTTGTTTTGAGTTTTTAATCTACAAGGAATTCATTTCAAACTGAATACAAAATTATATAAATCTATATGTTCGACAAAATCTCATTATTTTTTAAGCTATTATATATATTTCCAAGAAATTTGTTTTGAAAAGTTTGTTACGAAAAATTTGTTTTGGAACTTATTTCATGTGTTATGGAAAGTTTGTTTTAGAAAATTCATTTTGGAATGTATAATGTATGTTATAGAGATTCTATTTTAAAAATTTTGGAATGTATAATGTATGTTTTAGAAAGTTTATTTTAAAAATTTTGTTATGAAAATAAATTTGAAAATTCCAAAAAACATGTTTAGGAAGATTTTCATAACAAACAATCCAAAAGTTACTTTTTTAAGGGTAAAATTGTCATTTTAAAAATTATGGGTGCAACTCGAAATTATGGAAGCGTAAGAAGAATATTAAGAATGGGAGTACATGGGATACATGTATAAGTAGGGGATCCCTTTTTTACCCCTATGATTTTTATTTTTTTTTTCTGTATACATAAGGTGTGTAAAAGATGATTTCTATGTTAGTGAGAGTAGTCCTTCCTTGTCTCCTTCTATTAGACTCCAACCCAATTATACTATGGCATTTGGACTTTCCTCATCTTTGCAATCTCTTTTTACGTCATCACCACCTTAACCCTCCACCTTCTCTTCAATGTACTTTGTCTTTGTTGTTCCTTCCATTAGGATTTATTCCTGCCCTTTATAGTCTCATTATGTCATTAATCTCAGTCATGATATTCACTGACACACTCTTCTCCATCGAAGTTGAAGCCTGCGACTTGCGGTGGCTTTGACGACACACCAGAACCACCAGGTTTGAGTGGATACTCTGTTGCCCTCTCGATACTCACCCTTCTAGACGTGTCTTCTTTTAGTCCTACATTTTTTACCTCTCCTGCTTTCTCCACTTATAATTGCTCAACATATCACATTATATTCCAATAGAAACCCTTTGGTCCTCAACAATGACTACTAGATTGTGCAATTCATAAGTAACTTCTAATTATGCAATCTAGAAGTGATTTTTGGATTCTGCAGTCCATAAGTCGCTTTCAGATTCTAGAATTTGAAAGCCTTTTATGCAAAAAAAAATGACTTCTGCATTATATAATGCAGAAAACACCCCCAAATTATACAATCTAAAATATATTTTTTTACGATGGAGCAAAAGCCATTTCACTTGATGTTGAAGGTATATCATAATCGACTTGCACAAGTTGCTTTAAAAGGTGAGTTAGAAATGGCAAATAGCAAAGCAACCTTCCTTTAAAATATATATGATGTACTTCATTTTGATTCGCAAAAAAACCAATGGACTTTGTGAGTGTAAAACTTGACAATTTTTTATGTGCTTTTTCTATTCTTAATCTACAAGTTCAAGCTTTCAGGTGAGGTTGTTTACTAACAGTTAAGATGCTTTTCCCCTTTGAATACATTTTTATCTTACCTTCCTTTCACGAGTTAACATTCATATAAGCAAAGACGCATAATGTGTTAAAAACCATTATATTAATCAATATGAAGAGTTGTTATTAATACAAGGCTAATTATGTCATAAGATTGGGATCCTTTTACCACCACCTGAAGGGGTGCCAAAGTTTTCACAACTCTACAATGTTCATGCTAAATAATTTAGAATGGAAAGAGATCCCACACCAATGATATGGTGATCTAAAACTAAGATTAATAGTTGACAAGACTAAAGATGGTTGAGTTTATAATATTTTAAAACTTTCCAAAGTAACAACCCGAATAGTGAGTGATGTTGATACTACTTCTCCTAGAGACATCGTAATGGAAAACATGAGTGATAGGCTTCAAAGAATAAGTGAATAGCACACAAGTTACTTAGGATTTCAATATCCTTTATTATTTCCTTATGATGGAGATGAGTATAGGCACGATGACAATCATCATGATACATTATCATTCAAAAAAAAAAAAGGAATAGGCTAACAATTAGGAAATGGTTATGCTTTCGACTTTAGACAAAAGATTCACCCTATTGAGATCTAGAAGATTGTTTCATAAATTTTTGTAGATGGATATACAAATGGTGGAATTTGAAAGACTAACATTCATTAGGAATAACCAATCTAAGTTGAGGGTTGATAAATACAATAAACTTTCCCAACCAAATACAAGCTCACAAAATGAAGGAGTAAAGAAAGGAAAGAGAATTGTGCTACCTTCAACTTTTGTAGGTGGTAGAATCTTTATTGACCAACTTTACTTTGATGGAATGGTTATATGCAGAATCACAACCCATCTATGTGTTATCCCAATAGGTTCGCTACAACTCACTTGGGAAATAGGTTGATATATGCACAACTAGATTATAACATCACTAATCAACATCATCTATTCCAATCAAACTTCAATTCAATGACAAGTAAAGTCTTCTCTTAAGATCATACAAATTTTATTTTTATTCCCAAATGCATATTTATTAAAATAATGTGATCTCATACCATTTAGTATTTACAATTTACAGATAAACAAAAAAAAAATCACAAAATAATCAAGGTCATCAACCACAATGAGAGAGATATGTTCTTTTTATACAGTTATGATGGAACGAGAAAAATATTCATGTGAAAAACATTATCATCTACTTTACGATCTCAAGATAAAATTGTTCTCACGCTAGCATCAAGTGGATAACTTTTTTTTTATTACCATGAGGAAGAACATCTTTATTTATTTAAGATGAAACACCAATGAGATATAAATTTGATTTTGAATCATTATATAAACATTGAATGAAATTATGAAAGAGGAGAAATATTCAAAACGCAATCTTTGATGGAAAAGTAATAGTCTTTGGAGGAGATTTGAGATAGATTCTCTCTGTTATTTCTAGAGGATCTAGATCACATATTATTTATGCAACAGTTAGTGCTTCTTACCTATGGGAGCACTGAAATGTATTAACTTTGATAAAAACTTGTATTTGTTAGAGGAGGAAGTATACAACAAAAGTGTCCAAAAAATTTAAGACTTCTCATACTGGATTGTTAATATTAGAAATGGTAAACTTGGTGAACCTACATTTTGGTAGATATTCAAAATTCCACCACAATTTTTTATATCAGATTTTAATGATCCCATCACAAGCTATAGTGAGAAGCACATATCCAATATTAATTAAAACTACAAATGTGAAAAGCTTTTGCAAAGCATAGCAATATTAGCCAATTGAATAGAAATAATGGATAAAATCAATTAATACATGTTGTCTTTAATTCTAGGTAGATTTTGGTATATTATCAATCTAAAATAATCTATTTTGAAATAACAGATTTTGAAAGTCTTATTTTAAATGGGGTGTCAAATAATCTATTTAGAAAAGTCTTTCAATTCTAAAAGTATAACTTCTTATCTTTTGTTTTACCCGTGCCATCACCAGGTTAATCCTAGAGGTTAATAAAAAAATTAAAAGCGTCTTTTCTTAAATTTTTTATTTTTATTTCTAACATTTCTAATAATTTTCGGTTAGAATTTAGTTTTTTACAATCACATTAGTTAAATTAATATGTTATGTTTTCGAAATGAATAATACACTAAAAGAAGTCTCCAATAATCTTTTAATGCATAATAAAAAATAAAAAATATATTATCCACATGTTATTTGAGCATCAGAATTCTTTTCACCTTAAATGAAGATAATTCAACTAGCCATTTTCAAATTTCTTCAATACTAAATTTAAGGTAAAAATATGTTTTTCTTGTAGAATTATCAGTCTAACTTTTTTTTCTTTCTCATATTGATTTCCTCTATGCATTCAATGTTTATATTCACTCTATTCTACAATGTATGATGTTCTCACTTTCAATGCAATATTAATTACTTTTTATACATATTATTCAACCCAACCACCACAATTAAAAATAATATATTTATTAAAAATTTATTTTGGTAAAATTAGATTACATGTCAAAAGTATTTATATTTATATTGTATCCATGCAACATTTTTTTATGTTATTGTCTTTTTTTATGTTATTGTATGTAATATTTTTTTTAAGTGTAAGACAACAAAATTTAATTATTCAATACTATATTTGCTCAAATACCCAACAATAGTTATTTGGAGGGATATCAAGAATATTTTAGAGGTTTATTTTGTCTACTTATCTTGATGCATGCGTATTTTTATATAAAGCGTAAAGTATCCTCAAATATTTCAATTAAATAATTTATTTATTGTCAATAAAAAAACTAACTACAATAATCGATAATCATAACGACTGGTAATGAAACAAAAAAATCTCGAAAAGAATAAAAAATACAAAAATAATGTAAATTTTTATAACTTGAACTTAGATGTGAATCCTGAAGGTACATTGTGAAAAGCATATGTGATATCATGTTATGAATAGTATAAGGGTGCTTATGACTTATTTGAACCCAAAATCAGAAAAATGATAAGAACTAATTCATATAAAAAAAGAATGGGAAACCTAAAAAAAACCTAAAAAACTGATAATATCTCTTTAAATCTTCTATATATCTCTTGGGGAAGGTGGGGTCATTTCTCTCTTAATTTCTTGGTTATAGCAAATGCAGCTCCTGCCAAAGCCACAACTATACCTGAAATTATGATGGCTGATTTGATTGTTTGCAATGAATCCTTCCTTTCTCTTTCATTTTTCTCTTGTTTGGCCTCCTCTTGTTCCTTCAACCAATCAATCAAGTATATACATAACACTAATAAGTACATGATACAATTAAAAATAATGAAAGAAGAAAAAAAATGATATTCCAATATCATAGCATATTAATAGGTGTAGTAAAAGAGTTCACTCTCATCCATTTTTATCCGATTCGTTATTGATTAGTAAAAATAGAATAGATTGAACTGGTCCATCAAGATTATATAGATTAAAATTAGTAATTCATCTTATTATAGGATGAATTGATAGCATGTCATTTTTCAATTTTTTTCTTTTTATGTAATTTTTTTTATTTATTATTTGGTTGTAATCATATCACTCTTTGAATAATAAAAATGTAAGAATAATAAAAATGTAAGAAAGAGAGATAAAATTGAATAAAACTTTTATTTTAATAAAAGTAGATTTAATACTTAACAAAATAAATTAAATATTAATAATATTTCAATTACTCAAATTATATATAAAAAAATTAATTAAATAAACTTCTATATAAAACTTTAACAACTACCCACTTTAATTTAAAAAATATGAGATTTTTTTAAAAAAATGTGAAAAATAAAAAAGATGGACGGATTAACCCATTTCGCATGTTAGGTTGAGAGATTAAATGGACTAAACTAATACATATTGACGGGATAAAAAATTTGATCCAACCTGCCTAAATTATGACAGACAAGTGGAGTAATGGGTGGACCGACACCCACTTGGCTATCCATGCATGATGTTGATCATATATACATATGATCCCTTGCATATGAAAATGAAATGTACCTTCTTTTCCTTGGAGGCTTCCACCTCAGAAGATGTAGGATCAACCTGAACGTGTGTGTTTGTCCCAGGATGAAGTTCTCCTGCAACATCTGCTGGTGGGAATGTAAGGTCTGAATTCTGAGGTGGGCTTGCCATTTTCTTTTGGCTAGCTTTCAAGCAATGGTCGTTATGGAATAATTGAAAGTAGGAGAAGAGAAGAGAAGAGAAAGAAATAACTCCCGACATCACTAAGGATTCATAGAACAAAAATGCCAAAAACAGTTGTTCATTATAGATTGACACGTGTGAGTATTGTAAATTCTTAGGTTGTTATAGCTTTGTGGGTCTCAAAGATGCCTTTTTGTTCTCAAGCTTGCCGATATACTTGCTCAGACTTGGCTAAATTTTCGACAATAAGAAAATAACTATCTTTTTTTCCTTAAAAAAATGGAGAAAGGAAAACCAACATATTTAAAAAGACAAAAGAAAAACACACTATAACAATAATAATTAAAGAAAAGATCCACTTTGTTTCCCCTTCTTTCTTGTGGCATGTTTTAAGCATTTATAATGGCCACTAATATTAGTTTTTAAATGCTTATAATTACCTGACTTTTTGCTATTGCCACTAAAAGTTTAATAGATCATTACTAGTTTTTATACTTTTTAACTGTCTTATCTCTAATAAATATAAACCTTCTATGTTGAGGATTTTCCTTAATTTATATACTCTTTGATGGTCTTATCATTATTACTTAGATTTTTAATAAATGTTAGGTGGTCTAATATGATATAATAATAGCAAGTTATTAATTTAACTTAATTCCACAAAATTAACTTATAAATTAAGAGTCATATTCTATTTATATATTCTCTTATTTTTAGTTGATGTGAATTTTAAATTTTTGTAATAAAATAAATTAAAAATTTCCCTTACTTTTATCTGATTTGTTTTCAATATTACTCTTCTTATATATATACATTTTTAGTGACTATTATTTATTAGTCATTATTTTTATTAAATAATAAACTAGAGCCAATTAGTTTTTCCTCATTCAAAATTGTTATTGATAGTAATTTTTTTTTATATTTTTTTAATGTAATTTCGTTAATTTTAATAAATATTTTGTATTTTTATTTTTCATTTATTATCTATTGTCTACTTGAGTGGAGTTGTATATCTCTCATGTCAATTATTTTATTAGGAACACATGTATCAATTTCTATAATATTCCACAAATCTACTTTTTGTGATTTTAAAAACAATTTCATTTTGGGATTTAAATAATGGTAGCACTACAACAAATTACTTTAGGCAACACCAATAAAATTGTGGTTGAAAATGTAAAAATTGTTTAGACAATAGTTTAACCATAATTTTTCAGTCGTGGAGTATTATATCGTGGACATAGTTCAAAGACAATGATCTTTGTCTTATAGTTATATCTGCTTTCAAAATAGTTTCTTTAAACTAGTACAATATAAAACAGTATAGTACTTTCCATCATATTTAATGGATATATTTGTTGATGAATCACTTCTCCTAAATTTTTTTTTACATTGTTAAGTGTGCTCAACTCAAAAAGTTAATCTTATGTAATGAGTTACCAAAAGTTGATGCATCTGGTTGGTATAATTAGTATAACTTTATTCCTTTATCTTATCCTTAATTGTATAGTCTCACAAATGTACAACCTCTGGATCCCTATCATTATGGTGTGTTTGGTTAATTACAAGTCCACCAAATTTTCCCTGGTTCATCCCTAAACCACATCTAATTGGAAGAGAGGATGAACTCTAATACCATTTGTAACACTTCTCATATCAGATGTCTCAAATGGCTCCACTCCATGACACTTTACACAATCTTCTTCTTGGTTAAAACTTTCACTGGTCAAAACCCTATGTGGGTAGCCCTTTTTTAGATGCCAGTCCACTTTAAGGATCAATGAATGACCCCAAAAACCAACAAAAGAATTTTCAACATGTTTTGTCCTTATTCACACATTTTCTAGGAAAACAAATTTCCTTAACTGTGGAGTTTTTATGTGATGAGTTATCCAAAAGTAGATGTATCTTGTTGTTATAGGTAATTCAAATTTATGAATGTGTTCCTTTTAACTCATCCTCAATTGTATAGTCTCACACTTTTATAACTTTGAGAACCCTCTCATTTCGACGTGTTTGGGCTATTATAACACGCGTAACAAAAATGTATAACAATATGCAGTGCTATGGTTGTTCAGTCTCATAATTCCCTTTAGATTGTATTGCCTTTGCAAAATTTGCTTTTCTCATATCACCCTTTGGTCATTGGGAAGGTGCTTTAGTTGTTCCAACTATTGCTTCATACTTGTCATCATGACTCACACTTTCACCTGTTATTCTAAAAATCTCCTCTACATTTGTCCTCTCACGTGTGAATATATTTTTTTTTTCCTTTGGTTCCAAAATTTTCATATAATTACAATCCATATTATTCTCCAAATCTTGTTTTCCTTTGATTTTAGCTATCAATTTAGAAATTTTGTTAGATTATAAAGTTGATAAATAAAATATTGATAACTAATTATATACCAATTTAGAACTAGTTTATAAATTTTATTAATAATATAAACTACTTTAGATATTAATAATTTTGTTAATCTCTAATAATAGTATCTAATTTAATCAATATATTTTTTTTAGTGTATGTTGAATTTTATCTTTAAGAACCTAGAAAATAAATAAAAAATATTTTACAGGTTTAAAATTTTTTACTTTTTTAACTAATATTTTGATATAATTTTCACTTAATTATACTCTATATGTAAATTAATTCAATAATGCACTCAAATAAACTAGATCAAAACTTAGACTAAAAAAATTGATATGTTAAGGCCCGAAAACATGACACCTAAGTTACGAGCTCTATTTCATGACATTTGTTGTGGGAATTTGACATTATATAAGAACTTGTTGATCTATAATAATTAATTCTTATAAATAATAAAAAATTATTACATTTAACATAATTTAAGTGTTAAAGTATTTTGTACGTATTTTTCGGTTATCGACTAACAATCAGCAGAAACTACCACAGACATAGAAGTTGGAGCAAAAGAGTCTCATAGATGAAGGAATTAACATTCGAAATTCTGCAGAAATCATCTGGTGAAAGAAAAGTATATATAAATTGGATATTCTAAGAAAATACATCAAAGAGATTTTATATTAATATGGTATAAACAAATTTATTTAAGAGATTATGACACTATCATTAACTAAAACTTTAAGACAATAATTTTATTAGTTTTTTACATTTATAGGTAAGAAATCTCACATCAATTAGATCAATTAGAGATAATGACATTTCATAATATATAAGTGAATATAAATCTCATCTTTTTGAGTTGGTTTTGTAAAGTTAAGTTAATTTTAAATTTCACTTCTTAATATATTTGTTAAGCTTATATCACTTATTATCGGATACCTATAAATATATAGTTTCACGTACAAATTGACAGGTCTTGACATGATGAAGGTGTTGAAAATCTCACATTAACTATAGATATACTCATTTCATAATATATATATATATATATATATATATATATATATATATATATATATAAAAGTGAGTGCGAATTTTTATGAAACGGTTTTGTAAGATTGAATTAAACTTTCCACCTCTTGTAGTTAACTTTTTAACTCATTAATTCTTAATATATATATATATATATATATATATATTATGTTTTGTCATCTGTGATATAATAAAGTTAGATTCTCTCTGTGGAATGTATGGTGGGTGCAGCAGGAGATATATGTTGTGTTGTGGTGACCACAGCACTCATATTAGCACAATTTTTTCTTTTTTCTTCTGTGCTTCTGGTTATATAGGTAGTCCACGATGCAACTCTGGCCGCAAATATTATCCATCACATTTTTTATCTTCTTTATTAAGGGGAATATGAAGATATAAAGAAAAGAAAAGAATTCTCCAGCACTATACAAAGTTACCATTGGGTGTTGTTTTCATCATGGGTTAGTAAGAGTGGCATTTCCATTTCTTTGATTCCCTCAATTTTTGGGAGGGATGGATCATCATCATCTCATTTATAAGTCACTAAAATTGATAAGAAATAGACTCTTTTTTTTTTTACATAAAAAATATATTTTATTTTTGTTTTCTATGTTAATAGGTAATATGTAAATAGTTTTTAAAGACTTTTTTTGTGCTTTTAGTCCAATATGTAAATATTTTTCTTTATCCAAAGGTTGTTTGTTGATTAATAAAATAAATTATTATTTATCAGGTGGTAGAGGCTGAGAATAATGAATTTAGCTATCGACTATAGTTATTACTAATTTTTTTTTCTATTTGTTTTATCAAATTTTGTATTTTATATCTCTTCTTTTAATTTAGTTAAAAAACTTTTTAATTTTTTAAAAATATTATAAGTTGTTTTATATAAATACAAATGTTATAAAAAAAAATTAAAACGGACTACTATGTAGAATAAAAAATTCATCTACAGATTTTTATTACTTTTGATTTTTTATTATTTTTATAAAAATTTTCATGTTAAGTATCACTATGTAACTTGACATCTCTCATACCTCAAGTAACAACAATCATCTGTCATCACATGAAAAAAATATTATTAAACAAATTTTAAAAAAATTACAAAATATGGGAAAACTAGATCAAAACTCATATGTTAACAAAAATGATACATAGGTAGATTATAACTATCCATAAAGAATTCTAAGAACAAATTAGATGGAACTCTATTATCCTAATGAAATGATTGTTATATTTGATTATATTTACCATGAATTACAAATTATGATATATTTATAAAATTTGGAAAGATATTTATCTAAAACTATTAAAATAGATTATTTAGCTCGATCCAGTCTAATTCGATTCATTATGAGTTTATTATTTTTTATGTTTATGGATCAACTCAAACCCGTTCATTTACCAATAAGCTTAAAAATAATGAGTCTAATGTAATCTATTATGAGTACGTGGATTTAGTGGGTCCACTCGCGTACTTTAAAAATAATGCAAATTATTAGTTTTTTTTCTTCGTTTATTATAATTTAAGAAAATTATAACCAAATTACAAATTATAGGAATAAACAAACAATTATCATATTAATATGTAATGAACATGACATATGTCAACATATATAAAATAATACCAACAAATAATGATTCTAAATATCATATTAACATGAAACACAAACGATAAATGTCAATTCTAAATAACATTAAAAAATAAAATTACAATTCAAAATTTTTATAAATTCAAAGTACAATCCAAAATAAAATAAAAAAAACAAATTATTATCCAATATCACATTATTGATGAGTTTTGCCCTTTATAAGAGAAGAGAATGAGAACCTTAATATGTGTATATTCTCACTCCTTTTTTAATTGTGTTAGACTGTTGTTGATTGTGTTAGGATGTTTTTTAATTCCTGGATTCACAATAGTTTTGGTAAGCCAAGTTTTTTAGTGGATCGAGTTCGATTTTGATCCATACCAAAATTTATAATTTATAATTATAGAATGTGATAAAGATATCCAATTCTAGTGTTAATCTCCTAAATTATTTTGGATCACCTATGACTGCACCTTTAGTCTCCTCAAGGAAAAGTTTTGCCTTGTCTTGGACCTTGCAAACACCATACCATTAAAGAACTTGTATTATTGTCAATTGACATTTAATAATCAAGGGCAATTTACATATCATGCTAGTGAGATATCAACAAATGTTCATGTGTATCAAATGATAACTTGTAAGTCTCATTTCCCTATTAATACAATCATAGAAATGTATGTTAAGTTTACAATATCAACAAAACAAATGATGACACTTTTAAACCAACTAACTCTAACCTCTTCCACAGAGCCCAACCTCAACACTTCCAAGCGATAAATACTTTACTTTAGAGGACTTATCCAAAGAGTCACCATAATGGAAAGTTCAAATACTTAGAGTCTTACATACACATGTAACAATCCAAGAACAATGACAATTCAACAACATTGATCTTTCCATCAACTGTTATGAACATAACTCAAGTACTATAATACGGAGACTGCAAAGAAGTCACCGAAATCAACTATCATCGTCCACTTAGATTGGTTAATAAAATTGTACATGATTCTATAAAAATTAAATCTAACACTAATTTTGCACATATAACTAATTGTTGGGAAAAAAATTCAACTACTACATCTAAACTACCACACAGAATAATATTGAACTCTCTATCCAAACCAAAGATTTATGTAAAGAAATTCATGATGAATTTGTTTTGTGACTTAGAAGACAATATTTATATCTACTACCACATCATCAAATATCTATATTTAACTAAATATTTATATAATTAATTTTATTTATATTTTCTTCATCCAATTACATCTATTTTCTTTACAACTATTTATGACAAAATTCAATTCCTCTTTAACTATATTATTATCTATTTCTAATTATTTTCTTATTCACTCTACTATTTTCTATTTCTAATTTACTTCTTTCCGAATTTTATTACAGATAATTATTAATAATATATATAAACTAAATTCTATAATAATAAATAATCCAACCCAATTTTCAAGTTACTTATTTCACAAATGACAAATTTATTTACATTCATAAACATCAATATTATAAACATAAATTATAAAAACAATACAATGACAATACTTCAAAAATTTATTACAGTACAATTTTTATTTCCTTTCCATCATTATTTCAAAAGTTATTTTTCAATTCATCAATATTTTATTTATCATATTCATTATACACACTTTCCATTATTTTTTTTACAATTCTTTCTTTCCTCCTCCTCCTCAACGTAATTTATTTATTTACACTTTTTAATTTGCTTAAAATATGTGTACTAGTAAAAAGGTTCTCGTTCAAATTTTTATTTCTCACAATTAATATATTACATAAAACTAATGTATTTTTTATAAACCAATAACTTTAGTTATACCACACACTTTCCATTACTTTTTTCTTCTTTTATTTATTTTTTTTACAAATTTTACTATTTTAAATTTTTTAAATATATCTATTAATAAATATTTATTTATGTAATTTTTTACTTGTCTGATAATTATATTTTAAATACTTACTAAACATAATTAATTTTCTTTTTAATTTTTTTCTCCAAATACTTCTTTTAAATTCATTATTTTTTATATTTTCCCAAATTTTACCTCCATTTCTTTATTTTTAAAAGCAAAAAAAAAAAAAACCAATAAAATTTCTAGAAGTGATTAGGTTCCCCAAAACCCAATTTCCTATTCCTATTGATTTTTAGGTACAGATGCTACCAATCAGAGGTTAGAATTCGACTATTGGGAGACTGATTTCTGACCTATGTTTGAAGGCAATTTACTTACTGCACCATATCAAATTTGAACATCTAACCGATTTCAGTGAAAAACGAAGAAGAAAATATCTATAACTAAAATAGAAGTATATTAAAAGTACATTCTGCATCACCTTTTTTTTTAATATGTTTTCAGATTTTTTTAAACGTATTTTTTGTCTTTTAGAATTATTTTTCTGAAATGGAACTTTTTAAATTTTATTCTAAATTTTTATTCTTATAACACAATAATCTCTTTCAGATTTGCTTTCTTAAAATGTATTATTTTTAATTTTGAATTTTTATTTCAAAATAAAAAATATTTTTGAAAATTTAAAAATATATATGGTGCAAGTTCAAAAAGTTTGGATTGGTAGATTTGCCATGTTCGAAACCGTATTATCTGTGTAATATTTTGCTAGAGTGTGATATTGGAGAAACAAAAAAAACCCATCTATACTATCCCAGTAAAAAATAATTATAAAATATGCACTCTAAAATTATTTTTTGGATTACTAAATTAAATAATCTAAAATACAATAGCTAATTTTTAAATTTTTAAATTAATTGATTTGTACTATTATACTCGACTAAACAATTCAGAAATATTATGAATTAACCCATCTAAATAAAAAGAGGAAAAATTTAAACTTTTTTCATAATCCATAGAGGTGAATAAAAAAAAGTAACGGAGTTGCAGTAAGTAAAACGAAGCAATAGAGAGCCCAAACAGAGGAGGCCCAACAAAAGGCCAGTAAACATCACATGCATTCTCCGTCAGCGTTGGTGGCAAGTTGAGTGAAAAGGATTGATTCCTTTTTTCACTCTGTTTTACCCTCTCGGAGTGGAAAAATGGATCGGAGCTCTTTCCGGTCGGGAATGCGAAAATCCAATTCTAAACCCGACATATACTCAACCTTCGTCGTTCACGACGACGAAGACGATGACGACGTAGAGACCAACCGCCGGCATAAATCCGGTGGTGCGCAGCCACGTGACGATCCTTTTGCGACCATGGTGTACAAAGACAACGGCCGCGACGACGATGAAGACGACGAATACTCCTCTCTCCCTCCGCTACTGAAGCGCCTCCCCAAGGACTTCGGCGGCGGAGCACCGCTAGACTACGATGACGATGATGACGATGCTGGCGATTTCGGCACTGTGATCATAAAGAGCGACAATAGACGGCCTCGCGATCGTCCTTCTTCCAGCTTGGCTTCGCCGACGTGGAAGTCTCGTAGCTCGTCTCAGGCGAGTCCTCTGAACAGATTCGGCGAAGAGGAAGACGACGGCGAAGAGGAAGAAGACGGCGGCGGATTCTCGACGTTCGTCGTTCGTTCGACGGTGAAGTCTAGCGAGAGAGAGTCAGTAAGCGGAACAGTTGTGCGACGGTCCTCCGGCGTTAGCGGCGGCGTCGGTTCGACGATGGAGAGAGCGGTGGCGAGCATGCAGGGGATGGGAGATTTTGGATTCGGAAAGCAGAGGAAGGGAAGTGGATCTTCGCAGAATGATGAGGGAAGGCATCAATCGATAACGACGAAGGTTTCGACGAGTTCGATTCCTGACAGTATTACCAGAGAGGACCCTACGATTAAATACGAATTGCTCAATGAACTTGGTAGAGCCATTCGAGTTTATTCCCTTAATTTTCATTTATGTCTTACTTTGCTGAGTTCATTCCTTTAATTTTTTTCATTCGTGTTATACTGTTCTGATTGACTGCGTATTGAGAATTGTTGTGGTGTTTATGTTGGGGATGATGGAATGCAGGGAAGGGGTCCTATGGAGCTGTTTACAAGGCAAGGGATTTGAAAACCTCGGAGATGGTTGCTATCAAAGTGATATCGCTATCCGAAGGGGTGAGTTTAGGTTGCTTTATGTCTAGATACTTGTGTTATGGTGTTTTTATTAGTTAGACTAAGTTTGAACTATTGTGGATGACTTTTTGGATGGTTATTAAGGAGGAGGGCTATGAGGAAATCCGTGGTGAGATTGAAATGTTACAACAATGTAATCATCCTAATGTTGTCCGTTATCTTGGAAGCTATCAAGGAGAAGAGTATCTTTGGGTAAGAATTCATTTTATAACCTTAGCTTGTTATTCATATAGCACTGCCTTTGTGAAAGTCTTTGTATATTTAGAGTATTCTTGTGACTTTGGTTTGATGGTGACGTATTTTTTTTTTTTTGTTTGGGCTTCCTTGGGGTTATGGTGGTGATTAGCTAATTTTTACTCTAGACAAATGCCTTTTACTAAAATGAAGAGAGATTGGCAAGATTGTTCTTTTTGGCTTTTGTTTGCTCTTGGTTCTTTCAGAAGGACCCCCTTCTTAATTTCTAATTCTTATCTATTGTCTTTCTCTATGCTTCTGTACAAATTTGTTTGATTCTAGTTATGAGTTTGATTTTGCCTGTTAAAATATTTCTGAATTCTGATTAAGTTTTTGGCAGATAGTGATGGAATACTGTGGTGGTGGTAGTGTTGCTGATTTAATGGGCGTGACTGACGAATCATTGGATGAGGGTCAAATAGCATATATCTGTAGAGAAGCACTGAAGGTATAGTTGATGGACTTCGTTAGCATTGATTGTTTGACTTCTACCAAGATTTTCAATTTTAAGGATTATTATTTTGATAGAATTGAGAGAGCAAAGTACTTCAATAGATTTGTTTGAACCAAGTTTTCTGCTGTGTCTGTATGTTATTTTTGTTTACTTTAGCCCCTAATTGTTTACCTAATTACGTGTAGGGTCTTGATTATCTGCACTCAATTTTTAAAGTCCACAGAGACATCAAAGGTGGGAATATCTTATTAACTGAGCAAGGGGATGTCAAGCTTGGTGAGTACAAAAGTTATATGATGATTGTCATATTGTTTCTTTGCACTTGAGAACTATAATAGTAGTATGCACTAGAGGAGTTGATTCTTTTATTCTTACCCTCTTCTCAAATGAATGTCAAATTCATTCATTAAATTTGTGTCATAATTTTCGCCTTGTATGCCTAGTTATCAAGTAGCTATGGTGTTCTAGTTTATGTGATTGAGATGTTCTAATACAACAACTACTCTGAATTGTTATAAGCTACCACCTAGAAGCTATTATGATATGAAAAAGTGATTGGGGTAGATAATTTCCAATCTAAATAATGATTTCTGCAACTGCAATGTGATCAAGTAGTTCATAGTTAACCAATACTTCATATAGTTAAAATTATCAATTGAATGTTCTCCAATTCATCACTTAGTGTACAATTAGAACTACTTTTGTATTTTGAGCGAAGGCACTTGTTAAACTCTAGGGAAGAGAGAAATATTGAGTTGAAACTGTGTGCTTTTGAGACAACATGGGTACTTTATTTATATTGAGAAAAAGGAATCAAAACAATAAATAGAGGAGATTTGATATCCTCTAATAACAAATATATGATTTTGGAATAAATAAAAATGTTCCTAATAATACATATATAACTCCTTTTTTTATAATTATAACACTCCCCCTCAAGTTGGATCATATAAGTCGTGTGTGCCCATGTTGCTGCAAATATAATTGATCCTCGGTCTTCTTAGAGACTTTGGTGAATATGTTACCCATCTGTTCATTAGAGTTGATAAATATAGTGATGTCTCTAGACTCCAGTTTTTCTCTCATGAAATGACAATCCATTGAACATTTGTAGCAACATTGAACACCCCATAATACGTAAGTTTAATACTACATTGAACATTTGTAGAACTTAAACACCCCATAATACGTAAGTTTCTATCACAACATCGCTCCTTAGAGCTAATCTCTTGCTAGCTTTCACTCAAAAAGCTAGCTACTAAGGGGGAAGAACCAAGTACTTAAATATTCCACCGAGCATCCCATGCTTTTCAATGTGAGACTTAAGCACCCTATAATGCTCAAGTTCGTATCAGCTAGGGTTCTCAGTCAGCTATAAATAGCTGAATCCTTTTTCTTTGTAATCAGTTTTCTGGAAATACAAATTACCTTTTCATCTCTAAAGTTTTCGCTCAAGTATATTTTAACTCTAGGTTTATTGAGCAGGGGATTTTGGTGTTGCTGCGCAGCTTACAAGGACCATGTCAAAGCGGAACACGGTAGTTGATGTGTAAACTTATTATTTTTATTTATCAGGATTTGTATTCTTTACTTATTATTACTTGATTACTTTATTTGTTTCCACATATAGAATAGAAATGCTAATTGTTACTGATTTCAATCCCTGTGATTTAGGGATTCTTGATTTGCATGTTATGTATATAAATAAAGTGAACTGATAGTATTTCCTTTCAAGCAATTCATAATAAAAGCAGTTTCAACTATCAGAATGTTATTCAGTCTGATGAATGAATCGAGGACTAGGAAGTAGGAACATGGTTTTAAATGCTTACATGTCTGAGTTATAGCTAGATGCAAGATTATTATTTTTTTAATAAATAGCAGGGGGTCGTGAATAAAGTGTTTTGATTTACATCACAGTATTTCAGTTTTGGAACAATATTAATAGTTGGGTGCCATTAAGTTGCTTATTAAGTATGTTATTTCTATTAAATTGCATCTTGAACGGAGTTGGAGATGGTTTTATTATTTGCATTGCATGGATATCCTTCTAGTGGGATTGACTTTGAATACAAGTACACATATTTTGAATTAAAAAAAAATGATTTGTTTTATCATTTCTTTACTGATATTTTTGGGGCACTTGTTTCGGATTAACTTACACTATTGTGGGACATATTCAAATCCCAGCCCTAGTTTCTACCACTTGTTATGGCTACACACACAGTTGTTTCTATCCCATTATAGGTACTTGAAAGTGATATGAGCTTATAATTATATTCAAAGTATTTGCCCAAAAAATTTGGCTTGAACGAGGTGTTGTTTACCTTATACATGCCCTTTGAGAATTCTTGAAAATGACATGTACTCATTCAAAAGAAGTTGACTTAGATTAAGGCCTCGTGCTTCTTAAATTGACATGTTATTCATTTTTTTTATCTTATAAGATTTTTTATTTTCTATTTAATGTGCTTATAGTTCATTGGAACTCCTCATTGGATGGCTCCAGAAGTTATTCAGGAAAGTCGCTATGATGGAAAGGTACAGTGTTTTCCCAAAATTGTGAACCTTGTTTACTTGGTTCCATTATTTTTTTATTTCACTGTACTGGATCTTCTGTAGATAGTTCTAAGGTTAGGACATAGGAGAAAAAGTTGTTGTACTATATTGCCAGAAAACAGCATTTGAATATGTATATTTAAATTTGGACAAAAAAAATTAATTTGACATTGGTGGGCTTCAAGATTCTTCTTCCATGCTACCTCATGGACCTCCTTCAAAATGTGAAAGTCCCACCTTTATGTTTTGTTTGCGTGATAATCATTGAATAGTTATTTATTAATGAAGTGGATGAAGGAATTTTATTGAAATGGAAACTACAATTTTTTCACATGTTAATGGTTCAAATAATCAAAAACAGGAATGCATAAGGTTTTTATTGGAGGTAAGCGATGTTGACAAATTGGAAGTAATTATTATATATGAATAATGATTGGAGTTCATCACTGGTTTAAAATATTAGTCTTCAAAAACTTTTTAAAAATAGTTATTGTAGTGTCTGCAGTCTAGTGATGAACTTGAGAACAAACCTCTTTGAAAGATCAAGCAGTGATAAATAATGAAGAAAGCTGGTTAAAGCCTACTTGATGATGCTTTATGAATTGGAAGATGTTAAAGACAATGACAGTTTAGGCATGTTAGAGGGTATACTTAGTTATATTTTGTACGAAAATTTTCTATATACTTTGTTAGAGCTGTTAGCTAATACTAATAGCTATATCTTTTGTTGCAAGCAGTTACCTATAAGTTCTTTTGTAAGCTTCTTATTTCAGTAGTGAAGAATGAATACAATTCAATTTCTTATAAAATCATAGAGTTCCTTTCACATGGTATCTAGAGCCAATTTTTTGAGTTTCTCTTCTCAAATTCTAGGGTGCCTCTTAGCAAGTTCCTCATTGCAAGTTTCTCTTCACGTTGTCTTCTCTTCGAAGTGTCTTCTTTGCAGTGTCTTCTTTTGTTTCCATGGTTATCGCAGCAGAGTCATTTCCAACCTCCATTGCTGAAAAGCTTGATGACTTTAATTATCTCTATTAGCAGCAACATGTTGAACTGGTAAAAATCACATAAGCTATAGTGATTTGTCATGAATCACGTAGTTCCACCATGCTATCTCACTGAAGATGATGTACACTTGATTGCATTAATTTGAAGTATGAAGCATGAGGAATTGAAGACCATACATTACTTGTTTGACTTCAATCTACTCACTCTAAGTTGGTCTTGTGTCAAGTTCTTGGGTTGAGTCACTCCTATGGGGTTTGGGAGAAGATTCATAAATATTTTGGTCTTCAAATAAAACCTCACATGCTTCAAATGCATATTGCAATGCACGCAATTTGTTTGATTTTGAATCAATGGATGATTATTCTTAGAAAATGGACTTTAAACCTCAACTTTATAAAATTGGCTTGTAAGGTGGAGTTTGTACCTATTTATATACTGCAATTTGACCATACCTCTAGTCGATGTGAGATCTTTAATGCACACCCTTATGCTGAGGATTGAACATCTTGATTGTAGGATTTGATATTTATGGGTTGTCCGATAGTGGGTGTCACTATAGGCCCAACTAATCTCGCTAGGATAGGTCCTTGATAAGCTCTAATACCATTTCAAAAAGTAGACTATAAGTTTGACTTAACCTCACAAAACTGTTTGTATTCACTTATATACTACAATTTGGCCATACATCTAGTCGATATAAGATCTCTAACAAGTATCTTCTCAAGATTAAGAGTTTTGTCGATTAACTAGTTGGTGTTGGAGTTCCAGTCTATCATGAACACTATGTTGATGCAATTCTTGAAGGACTTTTGTCTGATTATGCACCAATTGTTTTAGTTATTGAAACCAAAAGGTGTATGCCATCCATTGCTGAAATAAGAAGCTTAAGATTTTGAAAGGAATAAAGTTCATTAACACCAACAATTCCTTGAAAAAGAACTTTATTTTTCCCTTGAAATTTTACAAGACACTTGTTGGGATGAAATTCTAGGAAAACTAAATTATCTTTGGCAAATTGACTAACACTTGACAAGCTTTTAGAAATAAAAGGAACATGTAACAAATTGTTTAATTTAAAGATGGTGTGTGAATCATAAGGTGACACAAATAAAGAGGAACCAACACCATAGATACTTAAACCTTCACCATTGCCTATGAATATTTGATCTGACCATCATAATGATTACGTTGTTTGATATATTGTGGTTCACCAGTTACACGAAAGCTTGCACTAGAATCTGGTATCCAAGAAGCATTTCCGGTTTTTTGAGAATTTGACTTTGTTAACATTCAACACTCTTGGCTGATTGGCAGTGTTTTGAGGCTTAGTATTAGGATTAACCAAAAGTTTATAAGATGTAGCAGAATAAGGAATATATTGTTGTGTAACTGGATCAATTAAGTATAAAGACTTATATCTAAAATTACAGACATTTGCTGTGTGACCAAACTTAAGGCAGATTTAACATTGAAAATTTACAAATTTCTCAGCACTACAACCTCTTACTGAACCGCCACCACGATTAGTGACTCAACCACTAGAGCCACCTCGATTAGTGAAACCTTCATGATTATCACCACCACTATGACAATACTAGCCATAGTAGTCTTGAGTAAAATTCAGTGAAGGAGATACCAAACCTTGTGTCTCGTAAACATACCGAACAATAAATGTTTCATGACCATAAAAAAGAGCTTCAAGGCATGTGAATTGTTTATTCGCCCGAGATGAATACAAAGTTAATGGAGAGGATTGAGATCAAGAACTTAACATCAAAACTTTTAGTACAATTGACTTCGTGATTTATCTAGTACATGTTTTAAAGAACTTAAACAAGAAAAAACGAGGCCCTTTATTTTATTTTAGAATCAGTAATATTTTGCTTCTATTTCTACCACAATGCATTGTTAATCAGAGTCTAGAGAAATGAATGTTGCTAATGATAATGTTCCATATATGATGAAATTATTGGACTCACCTGTATTTTGTTTGATCTGGTTACATTTATTTAAATGATTTTCAGGTAGATGTCTGGGCTCTTGGCGTGTCTGCTATTGAAATGGCTGAGGTATATCCAGTGCTTGTGTTTTTAATTCTACGTTTTCCTAGTAAATTGTTAGTTTATCCAAAGTGGGTTAACTTTTTCTTTCACTTTTTATGCTCCCACCTTGTGTAAGGTATTGTCAATTAACACTTTCTGAGGTGATTTTAAGCCTATAAGGTGGTCTTAGATTTTCTGGGTTTGATCTTGACCCAACCTAACAAAACTATTTTGTAAGGGGAAGTTATCACTCCACTTAAATATTTTTAGCCGTATCACTAGTAGATATGATATGATACTAAACCACAACCCTTGAGATTGTCATTTTAGGCAACCCCTAAAGTGGCTGCAACTAAGGTGGCCAAGGGCTGACTGCAATTAAGGTGGCTTTCCCACAGACCCTTTCATGTCCAGGACTTTAAGCCTTGAACATAGCAAATGCAGGTGGCCGAACAATGGATCTAGGATAGGCCTTTTGTACCATCTTAGATTTTTTGGTTGCATCCTACTTCTATATTCTATTTTCGCCATATCACTAGATGATTTGAGAGAGACTAAACCACTGCCTGGAGATTGCAATTAAGGCAATCTCCAAAGAGGTCACGACTAAGGCAGGTGAGGGGTGACTTCAATTAAGGCGGCTTTGCCAACAGGTGGTGTGGGGAACTAATTATATTAGTTTAAGCCCAAGCACTCTTCTGGATAAACAATCTTCTCCTCTTTTTTCCTTTCTTCCATGAAGTTGAAGTGTATAGGAGTTGCATTATGAAGAAATTTCCAATCTTTACATGGGTTGGTTATTATTTGTGGGCTGGGCTATTATTTACAGTTTCAGATAATGCAATTGGATAAAAATTTTATATTAGGTATTTTTCCTCCTGATGTTTCATTAGAAAAATATCATTGTCATGCTTAGTGATGCTTAAAGTTTGTCACCACAATTTTCAGGGTGTTCCTCCAAGATCTGACGTACATCCAATGAGGGTTAGTAACTTCATACATATTTGGTATTGACTGTTGTTTTATTAATAACGTATGATCTCTTTTACCCCTGCCTCCTTAATTAATATTCAACTGGTAATTTATGTTGTTGTTCATAAAATGTTTGGATTATTTGTCATTTCATCTGTTTCATGTTTCTAAGAGTTAGTTAGGATAAATTTGGATATTTGAATGGGTGAATTAGGAAGGAGAAACATAAGATTAATTGAGATATATAGAAGAGTAATTGAATAGGCGAGTTCATAGATATTGTAATTCTGGATAACTGTATGGTGAGAGTTACTATGTGGAATATTGATTAGTCATGAACAGTCGTCGTATAGCAGCATGTAGCGATGAACTCTAAAATGCTATAGTTGGGGAGGCTGCTATATTAGATATTAGAATGCAACTAAATAATTTATACCACCCATAAATGTACTTAATAACTGGCCTAACTCAACCTCACAAAATTAGCTTGTAAAGGGAGGATTGCACCCCATTTATATATTATAATCTGGCTTAATCCTAGTCGGTATGAGATCTCCGACACATCCCCTTTGATCTGCCCTGAGGAAGCCTTTACTGGAAATATATGCTATCTAAAATCCTGTAGGAACATGTTGTAACCACTAAGCCTCTGTCAAGATTTTGATGAAGTGCCTGTCAATTTCAATATGTTTGGTGCTATCATGTTGGTTGGGATGGGATTATGGACAATGCACATGGCTGACTTGTTACACATATAGTTGCATAGGGATGTAACCTTAATTTTAAGGTCATCAAGCATGATTTCATCCAGAGTCCTTGATACACACCTTGAACAAGGTTGAGAAATTCAGTTTCTGCGCTAGAACAAGATACTCTATCCTCTATTTTTTTTCCTTCTCCAGGTCACTAGACTTTCTCCAAGAAACATATAGTTCTCATATGTAGATTTTCTTTCAATAAAAGAACCTACATAGTCTGCATCAATATATATCCTGAAGTCAAAGTGTCTCCTTTTGTGAAGAATAACCCTTTTCGTGGACTTGACTTCAAGCACTTATGAATTTTGTTAGTTGCTTGCATGTGTGTTTCTCTTTGATCATGCATAAATTGACTTACCACACTAACTACATAATGAGCAATGACTGGTCTCATGTGTAATAATTAAATAAGCTTTCCTACTGCCTTTGATATTGAGATTTTTTCTATAAGAGAGCTCTTCACTCCCAATTTTATGATTTTGTTCAATAGACACTCCTGAGGTTCTACATCTTAGCTTACATGTTTCTTTAAGGAAATCAAGTACATATTTTCTTTGGGAGATCATGTAGGAATTTATAGATTCTTTGTCTTTCAGTGACTTAAGCATGTGGCAGGATCTCCTTTGCATATTTCCAAAATTGGTATTGGTCTATCTGATCCAAAATCCATTCAAAATTTCGTGGTATTATGATATAAGGAAAGAACCCTTTTTAGTATTAGACACCTACTCTCAAGGTCATAACGGGCAACAAAATCCTTTTATTATAGAAAATGTTTTATTTAAGTCATCCCAAATTTCTTTAGAGGAGAAATAAAACTTATAATTTCATCTAATCTCAGGAACCATAGAATGCCACATCTAGGTCATTAGCCCAACTCTCAAAATTAGGGTCATAGAGACCATCAAATCAATAGGGACCCACCACATTTGGAAGATCATAAGGACTCGTAGGAGTAAATTTCGGCTCAGCCATTGAGGAAAAGACGTGAACAACAAACCGAAAAAAAGTGAATGATTTGCCAAGAGAACAAAAAACCTAGTTCTACTCAAATTTGAGATGAACAGGATCTCACCATCCCATTGAGATGAGCTCATGTGGTCTTTGCAACCTTTTCTGTTGTGGTGGCAACAGGTGTCGTCAAAATAAGATGTGTGGGCTACACATGCTGATGCTTGTCGTGGCATGTGGCGTTTCTATTGGTGACTCAATTGTCATTGTTGTGACCACCTATTTGGAACACACTTTTCTATCCCACCACTGTCTTCAAGGACAACGATAGTAGCGGATATCAAGTCCCCGAGATTGGGAACTCTTCTTCCAATTTGATTAATTAGATGAATAAATATTATGAATAACAATCATGCTAATTACATTTCCTCAATTTGTAACAATCAAATTCTCTTAGAAAAAGGAATTAAAATTTGATAGAATGAATGTGAAGATTCTAAAGATATTTTTTTCCTAATTACTAATGGAGATATTATGATATTTTTACCCTAATAATACCTTATTTATAACAAATAACAATAAAGCAAAACTTGCAATCAGCCAAACAAGCTTAGTAATTAGTTGTTGAACGATAAATTTACTAGGGTAACACTTTTTAGAATGAGTATCTAACGTCTTCCTTTCTTATTAATAATAAACATTTAGTTATTGTATTTTTAATTTGGCATTTCTAAGGGCATACTCTTTTTACCCTCTCTTTTCTTTGAGGGGGTTCAATATATAATGATGTCTTTTTTTTCTTTTATAATTGTAGGTTTTATTCATGATATCAATTGAACCAGCTCCGATGCTTGAGGATAAAGAGAAATGGTTTGTTTCTATAGTCTATTGTTACCCAAGCTGTACCTTATCTAATTTTTTAATAAGTGAGCTTGAAGAGTCACCTATTGATGATCTAGAAAGAAATCTAGTTTAGATAATCCTAATTATCTTTTTCTATGCTATATATTATATTTTATGCTGTGCTTATTTTGCATTTTTGTATAGCCAGTAGTGTGTAATTGCATGCTGCAATTCTTCTACTATACAATTTCTGTCTTTGATACTTTAATGTTAATGAGATGATGATGAATGGAAACCACTTGTAAATTTGAAAGCATTACTTTCTATCTTGAATTGAATTTCTGCCTTTGATACTTTATTGAAAGCTTTACTTTCTATCTTGAATTGTATTTTTAGCTATGTGCTATCTCTTATTAGTTGTATTTCTATTCTACATGCTATGAAGTCATTTACAGGCTAGAAACTCATCTATTAACCTACATAAACAAAATTCTGTACATTCTTTGTTCCTTCCCACTTTGTAGTTCATGAATATGGCACATCCATTCAAATGGCAATACATCGTTGTGTTGAAGTGTAAGATTACAAAGGTTGGTGCATTTAAGGAGGCACGACTCCATGTACCCAAAATTCATTATGATTTCCTATCTTGATCTTAATGAGATTTCTTTTCTTAACCCAGAAAAAATAATGCTAGGTTGGTGCTTTCTTTGTCTAATGATATAAAATGCAACATAAACTACCCTGATTATATTTGCTAGCTAGGAGTGTCTCTAAAATCCTATTTTCATGATCTGGTGGTGTATGAGATAATGTCTCTAATTAGTAATGATATCTTTATGTGATAATGATTTGAATTTCTCTCTAGGTCTTTATATTTCCATGATTTTGTTGCAAAGTGCCTAACCAAAGAACCTCGGCTCCGCCCTACTGCATCTGAAATGTTGAAGGTATGCTTAAAAATATTGTTTCTGGTGAAATTTAATGACTATTACTGGGAGTCATAAGTTTTTTTAAGCTATCCTTATATGTTAAATGGTTGAAGGAAAATATAGCAATAGAGACAGACAAAGAAGAGAAGAAATCAATCTATATTTTCGGACATTTAACAATATCTTGATAGACAGAGATTTCCAAATGGCAAGATGGATAGTTGAGATTGGAGAGGCTTATTATTTGAAATTTTTTTTTGCTGCATGTTATGCTTGGTATATAATTTAAAGTATTAAGTCTTCTTTGAATGTATATTTACTTTTACAGCAAATTTTACTCTTTTTCCTTGGGAGATGCTTAAATTGCACGACCTTTCCCTCTTATTTTAAAAATTATACTCTCGATAGATTTAGTCCATTTTGTTGTGATTGATCGTTAGCCTCTTGGGGTTCCATTTTGATCTAATTGAACATTAGCCTCTTGAGGGTGTTTGAATAGTGTTTTGAAGACTGTTCTGGAAAACTTTCACAGGCTTGATCAATTAGGCAATGATGTCTAAGGATTTTGAATTAGTCCCCATCTTTTCTTCAAAAAAGGAGGTTGCTCCATGTAGACTTCTTCATAAAGGTCACCATGAAATAAATGCAATCTTTATGTCAGGCTAAAATAGAGTCCGGTGGTGAATAGTTGCAAGGCAAAAGAGAAGTCAAATAGATGTCATTTTGGCAATAGGAGATAAAGTGTCGGTATAATCTTCACCATAGATTTGTGTTTCCTTTGGCAACCAACCAAGCATTATAGAAATCAACGTTAGAGGTCCTTTCTAAGTGTGTAAGACCATAAGCACCCAATAATGGATTTGCTAGCTAGAAGAGGAGCCAATTTCCAAGTACCACTACTTTGAAAGACACATCTCATCAATCATTGCTTGTTGCCACTTTGGGTTAGATAAAGGTTCATCTGGAAACTTAGGAATTGGAATAGAAGATTATAAGTAAAAACAAGTAGAATGTATGGTGGAAAACCAATGATAATTGAGGTTTATATAATGTGGAGGGTTACAAATAGAACATGTACATCTTCAAATAATAATAGGTCAATTGTTATCAATGGAGACCAGATATAGGGTCAAGGAAGGATCGAACATGACCATCATATTGTTATCTATTGAAGATGGGTATCGTATTGGAATTTCAATCCATGAACGATGTTAATATACCTAAAGAGGTGCTGGAGAAACATCATGAGTTATGGTAGAGTCATCTGGTGGTGATGAAGGAAGATTGACATTGGTGGGAAAGTGACGTATGTTGTCATTAGAATGAACAAGTGTGTAGTATGAAATGAACTCAAAAAAGGAGACGTTAGCAGACACAATACCTATGAAGATTAGTAGAGAAACATCATTACCCTTTTTTAGAATGATGATATCCCATGAAGACGCATTTGAGCAACCAAGGAGAAAGTTGATCTCGACCAGATATGATGTTATGTAGAGGAAGTCCGTATGGAGGAGAGTGAGAGAAAGGATAAAGTGTGGTACCTGATCATTATGGAAAAATGGTGGCATTCAATTAATGGGATAACATGCTGTAAGCACAATGTCCTCCCAAGAATGGTTAGAAAGATGACTTTGAAGAAGTGTTTGACTCCAATACAGGGTTGTAATCTAATTTTGCACCAGGACTCAACCTCTTGTCAACTGTCAAATACAGATGTTAATTTATCCTTGTCAGTATATTTAACTATTAAGTTATGCTCAAACTTATTACAATTAGAGTTTGGTATCATGTTAGATGTGCAGTTTTTAAGTTCCTGTGATTTGAGTTATATGTAAATTTATTATACATATAATCCTCATCTGACTGATCAAGACCCACTAATTGAGATGAAAGTTACTGATATTTTCTTAACTGTTTTTTTCTTTCTCTTCCCAATTTTTTTCTCTCGATATGATATGTTTTTTAGTTTCACCTATTAAACCAGAGTGTTAAACTTGATTCTTGTTATGACTTGAAAATGATAATAATCTAAATTTGAATGATTATATAACTCATAACACAGCATATAATAATAAGTAAAATAATAATGAATTCTGAGGCAGTCTGGTTATCTAGAATTACTAAATCCTTTGAGCAATGGCTGATCAAGCATGAGCTTTATTTTGGCTGGTTCTTATGATAGGTGACTAGAAAATTCCAGACATATGCCTCCATTTGTTTTCAAACCAATTTGATTTGCTCCTATCTAGTTTGTAATGGCATATTTAAACTTTTTTCAATGCTGTATTTTGTATAAATAAAAGTTCTTTTCTATTGCTGTGCAGCACAAATTCTTTGAAAAGTGGAAAAGTGGATCTGCAGCAATGTTGCCAAAATTAGAGAAGGCAAGGGAAATCAGGGCCTCAATGGCTTTGCAGGTGCAAACACTTACTCCAGCAGCATCAGAAGATCAGGTATGGCAAAAACTTCTTCCCTCTCTCGTGCACATCTACGCAGCTTGTTCAATCTACCTTCTACATTGTAAAACTCAATAAAGAAAGTAATTTCTATGTGAAACACAAGTTCTTAATCTGAAGTAGCCCATGTTAGTCTCAGATGTTGAAGAATATGGAATGTTATTCTTGTTCTGATAATACATGGGTTATATATATAGAGAGAGGCAAATCCCATAACTTGTGGGTTTTCTATCAGAGAAAAAAGCACAAGTAAATATCCCTGACCTGATTTAGGGGATACAATTTGTTATGGAATGTTTTCTAAAATAGCTGACATGTTCTTGTTTTCTTTTTTTCTCCAGTTAGTTTCAAAACCAAATGATGAATATGGAGACACTGTTCCATCCAGACCTCATAACAATGGTGTTGAGGGGGCTGCTGATCTGTCATCACATGGCACTATGAGGAAGCTACAAAAGGTGGAAGATGTAGACATGAGTGAAGGTCTGTGATTCTTGCATTTTTCTTTGGATTGGCAATTTTTTTCTCAATTTTCATTATCGCCTAATGTTATAATGTATGTGGTGCATGTGTATGTGTCTAAAAAACATTCTGATATTATTCAGAGGAGCACGCACTTAAATAGAATACAAAGACTTAATAGCTGAAATCCTAATTTATGATAGATTTAATCTATTCTTACAATTCCGGATCCATGATCCTATATAATAAATATAAAATATACTGTCAGCCTATTAATCCTCCCAATTATGGAGTATAATTAAATCTCGTAATTATATAATAAAAACTATACAAGGAAATATTAACTGCAACATAAATCATGGGTTTCGGTAATGGGTATGTATTAGAATCTCTTGGAAGTCAACTATTATATATAATATTTGTTTCTTTAACGGTGTCTGAATGTTTATCTTACTTTTGTACCTCTTCCAATTGAACAATTTTATACGGTTTTTCCCTGGATGTCGTGACTCATGCTTACTATGGTTTATAATTGTTTGGTTTTGATTGTTAAGATTTCCTGCATTGACAAATAATATAGGCAAAATACTCATATAAGGCTTGGACTACCCTTCCCTTTTAGCTAGCTTTTGGGTTGTATTAAGCCCTATTATTTTCTAATAATTGTATTACTCATTGTTCAAGTACTATAATTTTTCTGAAGTGTTACTGAATAATCTGGGTGGTGTGTAAACTTAAAGAATTTTCTTGTTACGTCACATGAGTTACAGACTCCAGATGATATAACATGCAAACCAATGTGGTTGGGGGTTACTGGGGTAAACCCTGTACTCAAGTTCCCTAATCCTTGTTCATCCATATGCCTCATATTGCCTGGCATATTTGATTGGGAGAGAAAATAAGGAATGATTTTGAATTTTCTCTTTGGTTGAAAAGACAAAATGAAAAGAAAAGGTATGGTAAGAAAGAAAACTGTAGAAAATAAAAGTTCACAATTTTATCTTTCTAAATTCGCCTACCATTTTCTTCCTTTAATCCATACAAAAAGATTAGAGTTCTAATTTATTTCTTTTCTAAAATATACAATTCTTAAAATTTGGTGAAAGTGAAGCTCTTGTTTTTGTTATATTTAGGGGGGAATATTATGATTTATGTGGATTATTTCCAGGCAACTTTGGCACGTTTATAGTCCATGCAGATGAGTTACATCAGAAGACTACACAATATGCAGATTCTGCAGTTTCCGACTCTGCTGTACCCAGTGGCACGGGAAGCAGATTGGCTAACTCTGGGTACTTACCTGTCTGTTTACCTTCACTGCCTATATGTTTTATGAAAACATTTTTCTTTTATTCTCTCGCGCTGACTTTCAAACAGTCTTAGCTTGCTAATTTGTGAAATGTACTTCATTCTCATATTATAGTTGCTCCCTCTCTTTTTTTCATTTCTCATGTCTTAACGTAGTCTGCTTTCTTTGTGGTTAATCTTTTAGGATTGAGAATCAGAAAGTTGATTTTATGAACACCACCTCTTTTAGAGGATCTAGTGCTACTACCAATACTATTCAGTCATCTTTACCTTATGCTAGTGATTCAACTGAGCAGAGCCTCAAAATCAAAGGCAGTTATCGAGCACCAGCTGGAATGGGTAGTGATATATTCAGGAGTGAAACTGGCAGCCGTAAAGCATTTGCTTTACAAGATAAGGTATTTTTGTGATTTGATTTGTACATCAGATGTCAAACCGGATTCTTTAAGGGATATCACTCAGTTTGAGCAAAATTTGATGTTTTTAGTTATTAGAGTTGTTACCTCTAGCGTTTTTAGAAGTATATTTTCCTGTGTCCTTTGTTTGGCATATTTCTAGTCCTTTTCGTTTCTTGAATTAATTGTCCCATCAATTATGTATATACTGTCCTTCATGAATGTGTTGTGTGATTGCAGTGTCAGACTTACCTTTTTACTTCAATTTCTGTGCTAATGCAGCTTTGGTCCATTTATGCTGCTGGTAATACTGTGCCTATCCCATTCTTAAGGGCAACAGATATATCACCTATTGCTCTCTTGTCAAACAATGTACTTGGTGGTCTGCAACAGGATACTGGTGGAACCGGAACAGTGGAAGCATTGCAAGAGCTTTTCAGTGGTGATGGACAGTCCAAGAAGGGCCGCAGAGGACTAAATGAGGTAACTTTGTGTGTTGTGCAAATGTGCACATGTATGTATACATGCAGTACACTTGTTATGGCCATTTATGTTGGTGTGCCAATTGATGCAGCAGATGCCTCTTCCTCCAAGCATTTACCAAAGGTTGACATCAAGTTCTACACTTATGAATTTGGCACAGGCTTTAGCTTACCATAAGATGTATGTCTCTTAACTTTTGATCAGCAAAACTTTTACCATTTCTACGTGAACAAAATTATATTCATCTATTTGTGCAAATGCGTAAATAGGAGAACTGTACCAGATTTCACCTATGAGCGTGTCAATTAAGCACACAATTTTAGGGCTCGTGATATCTAATGTAGTGATTCCTTTCAGCTCCTCCTATGTTGATGTTGATTATTCTTTTACCTAATTGTTTTGCTTGTTGTTAGGTGTTACGAGGATATGCCATTGCAAGAGCTGCAAGCGACCCAGGAGCAGCGGACTATTCAAAATCTCTCAGACACACTTCGAACCATACTTCGGTTGTAGGTAGGTAGCATATCTTGCGATTTTTTTTGTCCCCTACTTTTATTGGCCTCAAAGATCACAAAATCATTCTTCTTTTTGTCGTAATCATTGATATATATATATATATATATATATATATATATATATATATATATATATATATATATATATATATATATATATATATATTCATACTAATCGATGGCACATAAGCAGCAGATGCCTTTTATTTATTATACATATTTTTTAGGTGTATGATTGTGTAACTAGTACCACCAAAGTTTTACTGGTTTCTTTCGCTCTTTTTCTTAGTTTTGTTAAGTAAACCCTAGAAGAATAGGGTTTTGTAAGCTGGCACATATTTGTATGTAAATAGTGTATGCATGTCTTTCAACTAACATTGTTGCACTTGTGCACGTTGTAGTCACTAGTGGAAGTTTTAAAGGAATTTAAGAATTTTGTGTACCATATTTACATTATAAGATGGATGGATGGATGAATTAGTTTCATTCAGTGGTTACATATTTGTTTCATAAATCAGGATTGAGAGATCTCTGTTCAAGTTTACGTGCGGACCTTATTTTTCAGATGAATAGGGATTTGTTGTTAAAAAGACCCTTAAACTTTTGTAAGCTTATTGATAATCTTCTCTTAAGAGAACCTTTGTCCTTTTTAAGCTTTTTTTCTTTAAGGTAATCATTAAAGTGGTTTGATATCAAGCTTAACTGGTTAAATGGGAATTATGTATGCCCAACTTGTAGAGTGGAAGAACAAAGAGTCCCAGAAAGTGAGGGTCTGGGTTGTGGAATTTGGGACCAAGCATTTTTAATTTTGAAGATTTTTGTGGAATAAACATTCACAGGTCTCAAATTATTAGTATACCATATGTAATCTAAAAACCAGAAGGTCGGACTATGAAGACAATTATTTAGGACAGTAGAGATTTCTCAATTTCAGCTGGTTTTTGTAGAAAAGTTAAGCTTGAAATAATCAATGTGTTTCAGATAGGTGTTGAAATTTACTATTTTTTTTAAAAGAAGAATTCTACTCCTTTAGTTTCAAACATACTTTTTGTAATTTATTATTTATTATATATCATCGGATTACACGTTCTGCAATAAATGCAATTCCGGAAGAATTTAAAAGGGTTATTTATGGAACAACTTGGGTGTGAGGGATTGTTTTGGATTTTTTGGACAATGAAGGGAGGGTGAGAGGTTTATTCTGGAATCCAGCACATTCCGAATTATGTAATTCAAAATTATGTAAGAAAATCATATAATTTCGAAATATATATTTTGAAAATTGTGTTTTCTGAAGTAGCTACTACAGAATGTTACTTACATTGCTATTAATGCGGTTCTGGATATATCTCCTCATGGTTGTTTTGAATGCGTGTTGTAAAAACTTTTTAAAAATAAAAGAAAAAAAATTAACTTCTTTATAAATTAAAATTAATTTATATATAACCTAAAAGTAATTTTTTTTTTTAAAAAAAACCTCATCCAGGCAAAATAGTAAGGTACCTCTACAATGAAGACTATTCTGAGTGACCATAACATAAAATTAAAACCACGGAAGTTTGAGCAGATCTCATAAAATGAGAAAGGTAAAAATTATAGTTTAAAAATTTGGGAAGTAAAGAAAAGTTTCAATAATTAATTATATATATTATTTTGGAATGATCTTATTTAGACCACTATTTAAGATACATTCTCAGTAGAAGTTGTCCGAAAATTTATTCTTGAAATAAAAGTTTTAATAAAGTATTTACGGATTTAATTTTAATAAAATATAACATTCTACATACATCTGTGTGAGTGTTTTTATTAGTGAATATAAAATATTTTTAAATGTTTTTATGTCCCAAAAATATATTGTTTTACCACCCTATCTTATACGGAATAGATTGTAAACATCACGTTCTTTTATGGATTAAAAACAAACAAAAAATTGGAAAAATCGTAAAAAAAATGAAAATTTATCCCCTACTTCAATTTTTTCCGTGTATGCGCATTTTAAATTTTAAGGAAATAAAAGTAAATAAAGAAAAATTTTCCGCATTTTGTATTTATTCAACTTGTTAATAATTTGATTTATTTTTTAACAATTTAAAAATATTTTTTATTATTATTTTCGGGCACAACATGATTATTACAATTTTTTATTTACAAAAGTTAAGTGATGTTAAAAGGGTTAAAATAAATAGAGGGAATTAGTGAATACATGACTAACTAATACGACATTGGTCTTATATTCAATTTGAGTTTTGGATAAACTATGAGCTTTGGGCATGAAATAAATTGAGGGAAGTCTTCTTTACAAAGTTTTTTTATAAGTTCATTTTTTAAAAAAGTGAAATAATAAAAATGTTATACATAAACTCATAATTGTGTACATATTTTATCTTATTTTGATATAACGAATTTTAAATAATGGCAATAAATCTAGTGGGAAAAAATAATTTCTATCATTAATTTTTTATTTCCATCACCTAAAACAAAAGAAAATGTTGTATCTATAATTATTTTCAAGTATTTTAGCCTTATTATATTTTATGAGAAAAATTATCTATAAATTGTTTGTTACTATGAATTTTTTAAAATAATATTTAATAATCTAGTTTTTTTTATAAATTTTCATAGATTGTAATTCCTAAAACATTTTAGAAAATAAAAAATTCAAATTGACGAATAAATATGAAAAAAAAAAGAGTAAGCAATGCATAAATATCACAACTAAGAATTGTCTCGTATCTTACTCCGAAAATTGAAAATAAGTAGACTAAGAAATCTCCTAATAAAAAAATGTGCTTAAGGTACTGTTGTATTTATATTTTAATCATTAGTCACTATGTGAAGTGATAAATTTTAATCACTATTAGTACATTTGAAACAAATGGTAAAAAATGTGTTTACATATAAGGGTATATTTGAGCAACTCTACCAAAACATTTTATAAATTTATATGAAATAACAGTTTATCTATAAGCGTGTAAGACTTCTTAAATAAATTTATGACTAAGTTAAAAATTATTTTCATAAACCAGATTAATTTCTTCAAATAAGCTCCATAAATTATGGTTGATATATTGAAATTGATGGTGAAATAAAAACGATGGCTCGTTTATTTTTCAGAAACTGCATTACCTTATTTCATTAATGATGGAACTGTAAATAGATAATTTGGGGATATTTTTTAGTCTCTTTGTGAATAGATATTGCATATCTCTTTACAAACTCAACTTCATAATTTGGAGTGGAGAAGTACTTAAATGAAAAACAAAAGATTCTAATTTTGAATAGAATGACATAAAATAATATTTCCTTTGGTAATTAAATTATTCGATTAAAGTTATTTAATTAATAATAAGATCATTAATTTGAAAATGATAAAAATGAAAAAATAAATACTCAAAACATAATTTTTTTACATGCATTTTTGTTTCCTTTTAGAAAAAATATCATTTTAAAAAATTATACTCATTTTGTACATTTAATTAAAAATAACTCATCTTAGAATGTACGTTACAAAATGCCAACACATTTCTTATACGTAATCGATTCTAGAATTTAAAATTTGATTTTGAAGACTATTCTTTTTCTTAAAAAGTATGTAGTTTTCCTTAATAAATTATGGTGATAAAAGATTTTTTTCAACACCTTGTTGTCATCCTTCTTGCAACACATAGCAATTGTAGTGGAGATGTTTTTTTTTAGAGAGTTGGGCATAATTAATTAAATGTGCAAAATACATAGTTTTTATATGTATTTTTTTACTTTTTTTTTTGAATATATTCAACTTTGTATTTTATTATTGAACTCTAGAGTAGAATGTCATTGTTATATTTGTTTGGTATTTTTCTAGTTGTTTTGTAAGTGAGGAATTTTGGGTATGCACTAGATGCTCCCTTCACACACGCACATTACTAGATATTTTGCATATTGAAGAGGGCTATAACTGGGCTGAGTGAATTTAGAAATAGAAGGATTGTGTAGCAATGTCATTTGGGATGTATTTCCTCTTTGACTATTGTGAGAAGCTAGCTAAATGTGTTCTATTCATTTGTATTTTCATTATGAATTGACTTTCAATTATTATGAGAGGTACTATGGATCTAATAGTCTTATATCCTTAAGGTTAGAGTCATCCCTTGTGAGTATACATATATGGTCTTAGATCGTTATTTTGTAAATCTTGGTTAAGGTACAAAGGGAGAGTTTTGCAGTTTGTTACCTCTCCCTATTGATTTTACATACTAGTAAGTGCATTATGGGTGAATTAAACATATTTTTTCTCTTAAGTTCATATTTACCCCCGTTCGTACTTACCCCATACAATGTAAAGATGTAAAAGTAGTTTTGTACTCTAACCTTGTAATGTGAAGTTATTTCAACACACAAAAATTCAACCATATTTACACACAAAAATTCAACCATGCTCTTTATTCCACTTCAATCATAATTCAACTTTAACATGAAATCGTAACTACCACTTTCATCAAAAATTTCTTTGTTTATCTTAATCCTTGAAATCACATAGAATTCTCCCACTCTCCTTTGTTATTTTATTTGTCAATATTATTAACTTTTACTCGTGTTTTTAATAAATATTATTAAATGTATTAAGTTATAACAAATGATAGAAAAACGCTCATCCTTTGAAGGCATAATTGAGATGTATTGACAAATTACGTTCATCCTGCACAATTACATGAAAGGCACAATTACATCCTTTGATGTATACTAAAAATTAATTATTGAAATTTGAGGTAGAAAGTAGGAACAATTGTTTTCAAAGTTTGAATTAAAAAAAAATTAAATGTATTATAATTTTCTTATTTTTTTAATGATGAATTAAAATAATTTTTTGCATATCGTATTATAGATAAAATAGACAAATATGTAAAGAGTGAAAGATTTGAATAATGTATCACATTAAGGATGGAATCAATCATAATTGATAAATAAATCTTATGTTAGTTATATCTGTTTTGGAACTATTTTATATTTTATCATACAATATAATATTTAAACACTAAATTTAATTTTTTTTATCATATTTAAATATAATTGAAGTATAAAAAAGTTATTTATATTTTATAAGTGAAGATAAACCATATAATATGTGGGTTGTCAAAGTGAATATGGTGTATTAAAACTGAAGTTGATTTAAAATAGGAGTTATACAAATGAATTTTTATTAATTCAGATTATTGCAGGTGTGTGTTTAAATGAAGCTTAATGGCTTACCAACTTTAGTCCCCAAGTCTTTGTACCTCTTATCACTCTCTCAAACCAATTGTTTCAAAGCAGAAGAAATGTTTATGCCTCATTTTATCAACCTCTGCTTCACTACATAATTACACTACTAGTAAGTCTCTCTAATCCTCCACTTTGGAATTGGGTGTTTTCTTGTGCACCTTTGTACATTTTTCTTGCAACTCCATATTTTCCATATTTTTGTGAAAAGTCTAATTTATCTTTTTTAAATTATAAAATTTAAAAGTTTTTTTTATTAAAAAATATCTTCCAAATTTTAAATTGTAGAGTTTGAAAGTTACTTTAATTTATATTTTGAATTGTAGAGTTCAAAAGATATTTTCAAATCCAGAAAATATCTTTTAAAATTTATAATTTAAAATATAAATTTGTATTTTAGATTGTACAATTTATAATGTAAACTTTCTATTATTAATTTTACAATCCAAAATAAACAATTTTAGTATTTTCAAAAATACAAGGGTGCCAAAAGAAATTATGGAGATGCATCAAGAATTTTTCTTTGACTTGTTCCACATTTGGTCCATAAAAATGACTCACAAAATACATGCATATTAGGCGTTTTCTTCTGCACCATCATACTTTGGATGAAAAATTCCAATACCCTTAATGACATTAAAAATTAACCCTAAATCCATGCACCTCTATCATCTTCTTCGTTCTTTTGTCTAGCCACAACCACTCCACATAATCCCCTTCATCCTCTTCCTCTATTATTGAGCAAGATTGCACTGATTGGAACTCCCGTCATCTTCTTCCTCTATTATTGAGTAGGTGTGTATTCTTATTGTTCTTCCTAAAATGTTGTGTACCTATTAAGCTGACCTTGGGATTCCCTTCATTTTCTTCCACCATTATTGCGTGTGAATTGTTGTTGGCTATAATTTTACTTTTGAGATTGGGTGAAACAAATAAGTCATACGCTAGACACTAAAAAAAATTTGAATTGTACAATTCAAAATACAAAGTTCTATTTTGAATTCAACAATTTAAAAATCAATTTCTTAAATCAGAAAAATGAAAAACTACCACGAACAACTACAATCTATCACAAAACACCACTATAACTCTTAACAAACATCACAACCTTCAAAGTGAAACAATACTTTACCACTAACTTCATTCACCTCAAACAACAACCCTTAACCTATAAAAATATTTGTAGAAGAATACTTTTGAAATTACAATAATTATACAGGTGCTGGAAGAAACTCTGAAAAGGTAGAGAAAGAATTTTCCAACATATTAATACTTTTGACCTGAACAATTCATGTAAATTAAAAAAATAAAAAATATTTAAAATCTTTTATAATTTTCTTAATTCTAAATTTAAATATTTTATAAAAATAAATTTTTATTGCAAATATAATAATTAAAAAAATTAAATATTAATAATTTACTATTTACTAAAATTAAATAAGGAAACATTACATAAAAAAAATATATTAAAATTAACAATGAAATAAAGTCTAGACTTAACAATTTATTACAAATATATAGTATAGTAAATATAATAGCTGCATATTACTTTTAAAATAGATTTAGCAACGAATAACTATTTTACAAAAAATCATTTTATAACTCAATCAAGTTAAGCGACTAAACGATTTAGGCAATGAAAGAGGAAAAAAGGTCTTTAGTTTAAATCTCATAGACAAAACAGATTTTATAAAAAGTAAAACAAGTGAGAAATATGAAATTTTATATTGCAGAAATCAAATCACAACTAAGACAATAATTGGGCTTTTAGTCTATTAGTTTAGGTATCATATTTCAAAATTACTTTTTGTTTTGAATTTAAAAATTTAAAAATCCAAAAATATAATTTAAAAATTAAAATTTCTGTATAAAAAAAAATCAAAATGAAAGAAATACATTATATAAAAGAAAATTTAAATGGTGCAGCCTAGTTTGGCTGAAGGGCCTCTAGGCCCATATGAAAACACAAACCCTAGCGAGAACGCCTTTAAAAACAGCACCAAATTGTTTCATCTCTATCCCCGCTTCGTTCACGACTGCTCTCTGTTTTTAGGTTTAGTTTGTTTATTTGAAATTTGAAGATTTGGTAAAGTGCAAGTTCAGCTTCTTGAATGGATCCTGATAACTCTACGGTCCAATCAATCGTTTTTCATAAACTTGCGAAATCAAATTCTGCAGTGTCACTCGTCTGAATTTGATTTTTCTGTGATCTTTCAGGCCCTTTATCACTGCAATATCTCACTTCTTTCTTTGATTTTCCCCTTAATTGCCTTTTCTTTTGAATCTGCTATTTTAATTTCTTTGATTCAAGCAAACGCACTCTGTCCCAAAACTGTCTTTGACACCAATGTTTTGAGGCAATTTCTTCGTTTGCGACATTAACAGCTTCCGTTGTAGCATTCTCGTCCATGAAATTTGTATTTCATGGCTTATCTTTTTTCGGACACATAGTTGATCTACAGCTATGCAATGCTTTAGATGAAAAAAAATGTTTATGTCTTCCATTTTTGTTTTTTCAATGTTTGTAAATAAATTAAATTAAAATTTCTTTTAAAGATTTTGTTAGGTGGTTTTTGGCTGGTATTTAATGTAACAAATCGGTCTTGAACATTTCACTGGATTGCAAATCTTGTTGGTTGAAATTAAGATAGGAAATATGTTTTTGAAAATATTTTTAAACATGTTACTATGAATAATAATGATTTTTGTTGTTTATTTGAAAGTTTAGTTTAGATTACATATTTAATATATGTTTATTAAATGTCCACCTGTGTAAAATTATTATTAATTGAAAATTAAAAAAAAATGTAGTGCATGATATAAGTATGTCGTAATAGGGCATTCTAATATATAGGAGGTATAGAGAATTGGTAAAATTCTATGCTTAGAAAGGTAGAAGTGCTTCTATAATATATATGACCCACACATATGAAATTTAACAGAATAAATTAAAAGAAAGCTTCTACTGAATATATGACCAATATATATGAAATTTGAAAGAATAAATTAAAAGAATAATTGACCAAACTTAGTCATAACATATTCTTCAACACATTCTTGTGGACGAAAGTTGCAAACTTAATAGTAAAATTCTTAATTTTTATTATCTCCCTCTTCCATGTTCTTAAGCAAAATTGACTTATGACTTTTTTGGAAGATTGACTGATTGTGAGGAAAATATTTTCAACAAATGGAACTATGAGAATGTTGAATGGAGTAATGAGAATGTTGAATGAGGGACTTTTTATACTAATAATAATGATTTATTATGCAGGGGAATTTTATCATATCATTAAATTTTATTGTTTTAGGGGGTTTAGAGATTTCTAAGGTTGTTTTGACAAAAATTAGAGAAAGCATGGAGTATGTTAAAGATGGAAGAAATGAATGTTTTTAAAGGTTGTATTGTTAAAGTGGGTGATATTGACAAAAAGATTGGATTGGGTTGTGATTGACATCTATATAATATTAATTACTTATTTTGTTTTTTATTTGTTTATCTTATATTTATTTTTCTAAGTAGGAGTTCATACAATTTGAGAATAATAATCAATCACAAGATTATTACTTTGAATTGGATATCTACTTAGATGAACAAAAACTTTGTTTTTTGCATATCATCCAAATCTGATATTTTGCAATGCTAGAAGGAAAATCAAGAAAGGTTTCTGGGTCTTGTATTACTGGCATGTGAAATTTTAAGCATTAAAATCATAATAATGATATTGGAATAAACTTTAATTACAAGTTCTTGTATTCTTAATACATACCACAATTGTTTTTTTTCAAATAATATGCAATTTTTTGTCTGCACTACAAATTGGTTGTTAGGATTGAAATTAGAAGCTATGTACAATTGTTTTTAAAGTTTGAATTACAATTTTTAAGTTATTATAATCGTTATTTGTTTATTGTTTATGATGAGTTAAAGTAAATTTTTGTTTGCATTTCATACTATAGATGAAATGGACAAAGCTTCCTGGAGTGAAAAATTGGAAGAGTCTACCACAATATGGATGTAATGAATCATAATTGATGAATAAATGTGATGTTGTTATGTCTTGGTTTGGAATTATGTTATATTTATTATGTAATTTAATTTTTAATGCACATTGTATTTGAATTTAAAATTATTATTTGAATTTACAATTTTTATTTGAATTTAGTTTAATTTAAGAAATGCTTAAAGTGTATTTGAAGTATATTAAAAATTTATAATTATAATTATATTTGTGTGTGCAAATAACTTGTAAAACACGTGGGTTTTTCCAACCCAATGTAATTGCAATCTAACAAAATTCAAGTCAATTTACGATGCGGGTTACACACTCAAACTTTTTTTAATTGGGTTATTGCGGGTGTACTAAACTAAAAAATAATCATAGAAATCATCTAGTGCAAATACTATGATAACTACTACTATGGGGGCTAGGACAACATGCATAACAAAGATAACATTGTTGAATGTGTTTTGTATGGATGACATTATAAACTTGCTCCGTTGGTGAAAAAATTGTCTAAGTTGTGTCGAATGGGGAAATTTGTTAATAGATATGTAGGAAATTCGTAATGGATAAGATGGGAGGACCACATCATTGAGATGTGAAAATTCATTATCTACCATGTCTTGGTGGAAGTTCCTTTAACCCCCCAAGACCTGTTGTATGCTAACTTCTTTCACACCATCAATTGAATGGAAGAAGACACCAAAAGTAACCACTACTTTGTCTAATAAGGGATATGTGGAGATAGTTCATATTTTACAGGTTATTCAGAAAACTTAACTTAGTGTAAAGTAGACCATCATTGACTAAGGAGACCTAGTTGTGAAGCACTTAATCTTTAATAAATTCAATTCAATGTTTATCACACATCTAATGGTTGACCTAAGGCATCTGCCCAGGCTATTAGAGTTCAACCTTAGCCAATGAAAATTCATAGAGAATGAAACCTCTAGTTGTTGCACATGAGCATAAAACACTAAGAGTCCTTCCAGTTTTCGAGACTTTTTGAAAAAGTGATCAAACTAATTATGAACAAGAACAACATATTAGACAATATTTTCGATAAAACCCTCTAGTTGTTTGTGAGTGTGATGACCAATTGTACTTCCACTCACAAAGTTCAAAAAAGAATTCATCTAAGAGATGACACATCAGACACCCACACTTCCAAGTGACTAGTAGAAGTAGTTGATCTTGGATCGACTCCTAAACGACCAAGAATTATGATTGTTGGATAAGACCACCACAGAGAAATTTTGTAAGCCTAAGACAACAACCACAAGAAAGGCCTAAACGTCTACACTTAGCCTTCTAGCCAAAATTGAGTTGACCACCACTAATTAAGTAGTATGGTGACAATGAAGACAACTAACCTCACATCACACATAGATCAATAAGGATTTACCACTAGGGACTACTTTTGAAAAGAGAAAGTTGCTCTAATAGAAACTAGCTCGTCGCAACGAGTTTTTGTTTCTCAAACACGCCATGCACCATCCAAGGAAACCACCACTATCAACATTAGTGATATTGAAGATGAAGCCATTCAAACTATTTGTCATCGAACACCAGCATCAGCAGACACAACCTTACACTCACCTCTCCACCATAAATAGATTGTCATCCTTTACCTTCACCTCAACTAGAAGAACCACTCTCCATAAACTATATCCAAATTCTTTCTCTACTTGCACATCATCTTCCCAATTCAAACATTCCTTTCCTTAACAACCTAGAAAACCAACAACATACTATCAGAATAAACCCATTTGGTGTCACAAAAACTTTCCCATCTTTGATCTATCTCACATTCTAAAACTCACTTGCAATATATGCCCCTAGATCAATGGCGTAGGTTATTAACCTACCCCCTTCTCTTGACTACTTAAATCTCCCTTACATCTCCATTGAAAGAGAATAACCTCCTATTTGGATGTGCCACATATACTAGAAAATACATGTTAGCTCTAGCAAAAAGGGGCTTGAACTTAAAACATTTCGCAAGTCTTTTTCAGAGCAAATAAAATTACACGGTTTACTGACTAATATCTACAAGTTCATTTTAAAAGGTTTATGCAAAGCTTTATAGGGACAAGGAGAACAATATACATGTGTAAGAGACCATGTAATGAACACTTATTTTATATTATTTCACTCAAACTAAGTTTTGTCCAGTTATCTTTTAAGAAACTCTTGAAAGGTTGTACTATTATTTGAAGATTACATGGGTAATTTTATTGCTATTTGCATATTTCACAAGTTCAAAAACCAACACAAGAAAGGAAGACTAAATAATGTCTATTTTTTTTCTTCACTTTTAACAAATACCATATGATGATATGCATTCAAATAATAGTTTGTGTTTGACAGTCTATCAAAAGTCTTTTCAAAAGTTGAGTTAAAAAACTTCTCATTCTTAGGTTAGTGCAGGTGCAATAACATACAATATAAACATGATAAGGAGGAAAGAAAATATTTGAGATATTTTTATACTGGTGGATTTTTCTTATAGGTAAATTTTTAATATCAATCGGATGTAGTAGCGATAACAACAAAAGTGACGTGAGACACATTCGATTCTAAGTTCACAAAAGGTGTGGGGAAAATTCTCTCTACACTATATCAATTTCAACCTACACCCAATTTGCCATTAAAATGACAAAATTGCTCATGTAAAATAAAAAAAATGATCTTAAATGAATTTCTAGATTTGAATTTACATTTTTAAATTCTGAAAATTCTTTTTCGAAATGCATTTTTAGATTTTGTATTCCAGATTTTTTTTTCATCTCGGATTTCCTTTTTGGAAACAAAATTTTAACTTTTGAATTGTATTTTTTTAATTCTGAATTTTTAAAAATTCAAAATAAAAGATAATTTTAGAAAATTTTAAAAATAACATATGGAAGTTGAAATTTGATATAGTAGAGGAAAATTTTGTCAAGATACGGCGCAGTGAGAAAATTTTGGGCCTGTAATTAAATTTACCGAACCCATTATAACTTTTTGAGCCAATTCGTTTGGCACGCCTTGGTAGAGTGTGTACGAGCGAAAGGGGCAAACGCTGACACAAAAGTGATGGGTTCGTTTGTGAAATTATGACATGTTTGGTTGTTGATGTTATTTGAGATTGACGGTGTAAAGTAAGCACAAAGCATCAAACATGGCCGTAGCAAGAGGTATGATTAAGATGATGAGTAATAGGGTTGGTGCAGTTCTACTACGCCCTCCAACAACACCATCTCATTCACACTTCTTCCATCTTTATAACCATTCTCTCCCTCCATCCAAATCCCACCTTTCTTCCTTCTCCTCTACTTTCCTTCGATCCTTCTCTCACCATTTTCCAGGTTCTTTCTCTCTCCCTTCATCTATTTACCGTTAAAAAAAGCATCTTTATTGGCGTATTAATGATGGGTTGGTTTCAGTGAAGTAGCTCATTTTGAAGCTTGGAAGGAATACTTTGATCATTTTTAGCCCATAGTTGTTTTGAATTTAGAACGGTTACGTTAGCTATGGTCTTTTGTGCTTTCTACTGTCTGCCTCCTGGAGTTTAATGCTAATAATTTCAATAGATTTTTTCTTACGTGCTGCTAGATCTTATGTTGAATAGGAGTTCGTTTTATTACGAGTTCTAGGTAGAATGAGATACTTAATGCGACATTAAGGCATGAGATGAGGGTCTCGGACATAATGTATTAGTTTTCTAAGTTAACCTTTGCTCTTGTGCTTAAGTCATAAGCATTTGTAATCCCATTGACTGTTGTTGGTTCATGGAAAAGGCTATCATTGGGCCACCGGCTGTGGATCAAGGTGCAATGTAGTGAAGATGTCAATGTAAGGGAAAATGGCTACCATCGGGCCAACATTGATTGGGTGACGTCGGCGTGGATGTTGGGTTTTAAAAATATGTGACAATGTTAAGAGTCCTCCATTGAGTATATTGAGAATCTTAATGTGATACATTTTGAATGCTCTGGTTTAGAGTCCCCTAGTGACTTTGATTTGGAACATTTTGAACCCCACAGTAGGATAGGTGAAATTGGTCCTATTTTCACAAATTCAAACAATGAGAATCAAAGAAAAGCCACCCAATTGGTGGATGATGGCGAGACTCCCACCTTGTAGCAAGTCATGTCTGCAATGAATAAGCTGCGACAATAGAATGACAAAGCTAAACAAGCATAAGATTTACTCCTCAAGGAAGAAAATGAGTCCTGCCTCCGTGTAGAAGAAGCTTTGATGGCCCATGAGCAACTTCAAAGCAAAAATTAGGAACTGCGACAAGCTCTCAAACAAAATATGTCCACAACATTGCTTTTGGCTTTACTTGATTTTTCTCATGAGTTTGTTTGTTCTCACTTTCTTCACACTGGTATATCCAAAAGTCTCCCTTAATATCCCCGTTTTTGCCCATGTATACAAAGCATCATGCTCCATTCTCAGAAAGATGATAAACTCAACTCAAGAACCAACAAAACGGTAGTGCCAAACACACAAGAAACATAAAGACACCTCCCTATAAGTGTAACGACACAAATAACAAGAGAAACAAATTGAAAGAAAGATTCTGGTTGTATCTAGGATCTTGGAGACGAAATAGGGAAATGTTTGGCGAAGTAAAGAATCCAACCAAGTTAGTCGAGCCTATCCAGTCTCTTCGTGTATGCATACCTTTACAAACTAAACAAACTTATGACAAACCGAAACCTTGCTAACTCCACAACCTAAAAAAATGGTTAGAGTAATAATGGTCCCGAGATTGACTTTGAACTATAAGTCAAATACACATTTCCTACTCCTAATTATATATCATATTTTGGCACTATCTTTACTTGATGTGGGACTTAGGTATTTTGTCAATACCCCCTTAAGCTCTGATACCATCTTACAAAATGTTTTAGGTTTAACTCAACCCTATATATTATATTTTGACACTATCTCTAATTGATGTGGGCTTAGTTTTCCCATAGTTCTGGAGAATTTTGTATTCCACTGTTTCCTTTCGAGTAAAATGTCTTCTCTTTGATATTTACTAGATAGTCATTAATTAAGGCATTAGTTTTTTGGATTGTTGATTGCTCTGTTTTGTTTCTCAGTATCTTTATTAGATGTATTATTTCTTTCTCTAGTGCATTGATAGATTCTCCTACCAAAAGAGGCTATGTGAAGTTATAGTTCTCATTTTTAGGAGTCTTTTATGTAGCTATTATCTTGATAGATTCAAGTATGTGGAATTTGCAGAAGAGACAAGTGATGAAGGTGCTACCACTGACGGATGGGAAGAGGAAGATGAGACTGAACCTAAGGTACTGTGTATTCAACTCTTAGGGTTTCAATCTATGTTTTCAAAACTAAACTGGTCAAGAAACCGATTGAAGTTCAATGGTTCAACTGTGGTCAAATCTGTATCAATGAAATTATTATAATAATGGAATAATACATAAAATAAATTAAAAAGGACTTAAAATTTTAGGTTCTTAAACATTTAAAATACATATAAAAATTAAAATAAAATATGTTATCGTGCTTGAATTAAAATTTGAACAACATTCATCAATATTTATTTATAATAATAAGTATATATATAGAATTTTAAAAAAATGAAAAATATTTACTTTTTAAGAAAAATTTAAAAATAACTTATTAATTTTTTTAATTGAACTGGTTTATACCAGTTTTGACTGGTTATTCTTCTGATCAGTTGTGATTTCTTTGATTTTCTGACTGTCCAGTTTTCAGTCGAGGTTTCAATTAAAGATCTTCATTTCTATTATAAAATTAAACCTTTTCCTAAATTTGGTGTTGCCTATTTGTGTAGATTGGTGATGGTGGTGATGGTGGTGGAGTTGCCTTGCAAAATGTCCCTTGGGGCCAGCGAACTCTCTCTATTGCTGAGGAGGTGCTTATGCAGTTCAGTGAGGACATCAAACTATTTGCTTTCAAGACAACTCCTCGTGGATATGTTTACGTGAGATTGGACAAATTAACTGAAGAGTAAGGCTTCAACTTGTATCATGTACAAAATCTAGAGAACATGTCTGCACTCTTTTAATTAGGTTATCTTTAGAATTTGAGTTATAGGTATTTCAACCCCGTGAAACTGTCCAAGCCTAATAAGTTCTATTTGGTATCTGTAACTATGATTAAGGTGGGCTAGGAGCGATCACAGTTAAGGCAGATTTCCAGTGATTTCCTCATACCAAGGGCTAGGGGCCTGCATCGTGACAATGCAGGTGGTCCAACAATGAATCTAGGATAAAATGTGATTTAGGATTTAATGAATGAGTGAATTTCTTGCACCTTAATAATTTTCAACCCTGTCCAACGAATGAGATCTGCCCCCACAAATGCTGGCAGCTTCCCCATGGCCCAAATTTGTGCATCCTCCATTTCCAACACTAGCTCTCCCTTTAAGATCCCGTAGCCTGGACAATTTTGTTATGAACCAAGAATTGAAAAGAGAAAGTAAAGAAATTTTTTTATTGAATAGAATGAAAAGAACGAGAAATAGAGAGTACTCTCTCCTCTAAGGGTTTCCCCTTCAGAAAGAGCTAATGCTCAAACTACAAAATTAACTTCCTTCTCTCTCCTCTTCTCCTATTTATATATAACTAACACTTCAAGTAACTAACTCATTAATATTCTAACTATCTTAACTAATTTCTCTTCTTATATCCTAACATTGTGTCATTTGGTTTACGTGCAAGCATGTCAATCTACCTGTCTTGATTAGATTAGGATTATAGGATATCAATAGTGTTCTTCTATTGAGAAACACTTATCTCTCTTTTTGATCTACCAAAATTATCAAATTTGTCCAGTGTCTTTTACTTCAAATTTAGCTGCCAGGAACCTTTTTCAATCTTTCTATCTTGACTGTATTATTTTCAGTGAGGACCACCTCAGTGACATATACCCGATGATTGTTGAAGAACTTGGCATCTAGTTGACCTTGTTAGTAATACCCTAGACCTTTGAAAACATTTGCAAATCTATCATACCATGCACTTGGTGACTGTTTGAAACCATATGGGTTTTTTTTGTGTTATGTTAGTTTGTTTTCTTCATTATTTTGGTATTGTCATAGACACTTCAATTTCTCCATCCAAGGATTCTTTCTTAATGTCAAGCTGTTCATTTGACTAATTCAGAGTGGCTGCTAAAGATAGGAGTACCTTAACCGTATTCTCTTTTCCAACTTTCTTTTCAGATATGGGTGTCCAAGCATGGAAGAGCTTGAATGCTACAATAAAAAATACAAGCAAAGATTAGATGAACTTGGAGCACTTGGAGAGATACCCGATGATTTGGCTCTAGAGGTAATCATGGCAGCCATGTCCTATACTCTTGTTCCTGTGGGATTTTATTCAGTAGTAAACGACAGTGTATTTGGTACTTAAAACATAATTTTGCTTTGAAGGTTTCATCCCCAGGTGCTGAGAGGCTACTGAAAGTGCCAGATGATATTTGTCGATTCAAAGACATGCCTATGAGAGTCTGTTACACAGAAAATATAGAGTCCAATTGCCATGAAAGGGATGGAGTTTTCTTGTTAGATTTTATAGAAAAAGACTCAGAGATGTGTGTGTGGAAGTTGGCAGACGTTAAAGAGAATAGATACCCCCTTAGAAAAGGCAGACCTTTAAGTCGTAAACAGAGGGATTGGAGATTGAAACTACCATTCAACTTGCATAGAATGGTTAGTCTGTACCTGGTATAATTAGAAAATATAATTTTGTTCTGATTCAGAAACTTGGAATTGTTTTATCTCCCTTCATTCCCCTTTTCTCTATCTATATTTTCCTTTAACATGATATGCAAAAGTAGTTTGACAAAAGATAGTTCTTTTTAGTTTTAGTAGTGGGCTCGATACCGTGTGTAATATTGAGGAGTTTCATGTTTGCTGCCAAAGGCATAATGCAACCCACTTCCTTTATCTGGGCTTTATTTTGATGTTTACGCCTTGCTTATGTTTATACTCTTTCATTATGTTGTCCAAAAATGGATTTTCATTTTCGTTTTTAATTGTATCATTTTGTTCTTAAAATCATTCTTTTTGCTTTGTTTGAAGTCTGGGACTGGGATCACGTGTAGTCTAAAACAACAGTGCATCCTTTTTCGCTCCAGTAGTTGTCAAGCATTTCTAATAAAATTCATAATTGTGACTTTCTATGCTTAGGCTTGACTAGAATTCCTCTCTCCTTATCTCTTTATGTGGAAAGGCCCACAGCAACTTATATGAGTTAGGACTAATAGTTGGGTCAGTTATGATAGTTAGTAGAAGGGGTTAGCTGGGACATGATAGTTAGTAAAAGTTTGTTAGGTATACTGGCCTAGAAGTAGTTCTAACCCCTTCTACCAACTATTATAACTGTATCAACTAATTGCCTTAACTCCTAAATTATGGGGGGAGACACATTCCATGAGAAGAAACAAAAATTTCTACTTGATACTAAGTTGTATTATTCTTTATGTTGTCATTGCATGACTACTATGATTACTCACAACTTCTCATTTTCATCAGTTTTGTTACCATTTTATGGCTATCTCTGTCGTCACTTAAAAGTAAGTTAGTGAGTGAATTACGTCTTGATCATTGTAAAGTAATCAAACAATGCTTTTATCTCTTCTGCATGATGTAGTGTATATTTTAATTGTGTCATGATACCATCACGCACCATGGAGGAGTTTGTTGGTTGTGTTATTTCCCTTGTCATAGTGGTCCTTCGTTTTGGGTAGTGATGAATAGATTATAAGTAATGGGGTGCAAGCTGCAGGACCACATTCACAGTGCTTGCTGTCTTTTTTTCTCTTTTCACTCGTAATTATTTTGAATTCTTGAGTGTGGAACTATGATTGTGACCCGTGTAATGTTTATTTGCAAATTTGAAGTGGACATTTGTAAAGAGTGAAGCATATTTGAAGATTTGGTTTATATTTTCATTACAAGTGTAATTTCAACTCTTGGAACATCGAGAAAGTCTTATCCACTAGAGTAAGTCGGTCAGATGGATCACATGCCATCATTCAGGATAATTAAAAGTCAAAGCTTTGGAAATATTTTCAGAAGATCGATATTAGTTATTCTACATGATGTGCTTGTCTAATTTCAATGTTTCAAATGAAACTCTTCATTCAAATTTAACTATTCAAACAAGTCAATATCCAGATGATTATGGACTTCATGATAAAACTGAATATTGTTTGATTTATTATTTCAACTCTTCAAATTTGTATCTAGACTGGGGGACCAGCTTATTACCTTGTTTATGGGCTGACAAAACATTGGTATTAATGAATTTTAATGATTTACGTATCATATCATGACAATCAGTCACTAGATGTATAAGTGCATGTTAGAGAGGTTATTTGCACTTGTTGATTTAAAAGCCCTTCATCATTCAGTGATAACCGTTCTATCAATTTCTTTAAGTTATTTCTTGAGGATGAAAAGTGTTTATTCTTCAATATTTGACTATGGTAGCATCCTCAATGTATTTTGTTGTTGATTTGTATGACTTTGCCTGCCTTCCTATCATTTCTCTGCCAAAGCTATAACCATTCATTAGCCTATCAGTGCATGTCTGAGTTCAAGTTTTCAATGTGTTTTCACCGAACTTTTCATGTCAAAATTTTGAAAAAGAACAGAGAAACTGTACTCAAGCACGCACTTAGTCTTGAGAGAAGTTGAATTTTCCAATATAAGCATATTTGGAGTATACCAACATGCAGTGTTTTAGTTTTTGGATTGTATCCATTCTTCCTATGTGAGAACACAGATGCTCTTGCACCTTTCTTTCTCATTATTCATTTCTCTATATGTTGTTTCACACCAAGAGGCAGAGTAAATGCATGTAAAGTTTAATATGTTTTTTAGAAAGTAATCGTTCATTTTATAGAACTTTCTGAGTATCTTTTGAAAAATAATCAATTAAAAGAAAAACATTATCAAACAAACACTAGATTTCTTGATACCACATATGAACCAACATGATGTACATCTCTCATGGCCAAAAAAGTTGTCAACAGGGACGAAAAAACAGGATATTTATAATTGGCCTAAGATGGAAGTTCATGCAGCCCCACAACGTTGAAATGTGAGGACTACATTAAACTTGAGAGTAATTTTTCATGATTGTGAAGGCAAAGTTGTAGACAATGAATGTGCAGCATATGATATTGAGAAGTTTGTTCTTTTGCCTAGAACTTGACTACTACTTGTTTTCTTTTTATTAGATTTATAGCATGTCACGTCGATGGTTGATTTATGTTCTGTTTGGTTTTAGATTTATAGCATGTCGCATCGATGGTTGATTTATGTTCTGTTTGGTTTTAGATTTATAGCATGTCACATCGATGGTTGATTTAGGTTCTGTTTGGTTTTCAAGCTTTAAACTAACCTCTTTATACCAATCATAGGACAAGAAAAGAGGTGCATGTGAGGGGAGAGGTGAGAGAGACAACCATTTATTAACAAGAAGAGGGTTTACATCAACGGTTATATCAAAGGAATATGGCAGTGAAAAATATTATATTACTCCATGGGAATCAATCATGGATGCTGTTGTGGAAAATTGATAATGAGAATATAGATTGAGGGTTTCACTCCTCAAGAACTGTATTAGGTACAAGACTTTTTGGCCACTCTTGTGCACTTGGTAAAGATCCCTAGAAGGTAACAAATGAGGGGGTCATAACCCATTCTGTATTTAGCAATGATAAGTATGACCCCATTTTGGGTGGATTGGAATCAAAAGAAGAGAAAGATAAAAGAGGAAAAAGTAAAAAAAAAGAAGAAAAAGAGTGACAAATGCTATAATAAATCCTTATTATGATTTGTATAAACTATTAAAATAGTTTTACTCACAAATTTAGAGAGAAAATATACTTACTTAGACCTCTTATTTCATTTTAGTATGTGTTTCTTAATACATGTTTTTCTCTTTTTATAGAAACATTTTTACATATGCTTTTATCACACCTTATCTCACATAAGATATTTATCTTTATTGTAATTTTTTATTTTAGAAAATTTATTTCACTTATTGCACCTTGTCTTAAATAAACACTTTATTCCACATTATCTTATAGCAATGATTGTATTCTTATTATTAGAGGTTACTTTTGACAAGTAGAAGACTTTGGGTATGTCATAATAAAAATGTCAATAAGATAACATCACAAGAATATAACATTCCAACTAGATTGATATTTTATACTTCAACATCATGTTTCCTGATTATAGTATTATTAAGAAAGCAAAAGAAAAAGTAAGAATGCAAACAAACTTGGGATCAAATCAAAACTCATACAATCAAGAAAACTATATTAAGATAAATCAAACTTATTTCTAAAAAAATATAGCTTTAGACAAGTAAGCATATTTTCAAACCAAACAAACTCTTTTTTCAAAAGCTAATCTATTAGCATATTTATTACTTTTAGAATTTAAATAATCACTCATAGTCAAACAATAACTTCATCTTCCTCAAAAACACCAAAAAATAATATTGGGATTAGTGAAAGATACAACCGCTAACATAAAATCAATTCATCGTATTGTTTTACAAGAAAAACAACGTTTATCTTACAAGGTGAAGATATTTGCGATTAAAACATAGGTTTTGGAAAAAAAAAAGTTGTGATATAGTGAAAATTATATGGAAGTACTGTAAATGGGAAAAGAGAAAAGAAATGATAAAGATGAAATGAAGAATGAAGAGACATATGAGAAGAAAATGAGGTGGAAATGGATGGAAGAGAAAAAGAATGCATATATTAAGGAAAAATTTCATGGATTCATAGTATTGGTTTTAATATTTAAAACAATATCATGCGACTTATACAATTTGGTAAATTTCCTTGCTCATTGACACAAACTCTCCAAGAAATCTGTGGTGAGAAAGAATTGAAAGGGTTTGGAAGGATGTGAAAGTTACATGAACTCGTGTATTTGGACAGTACCTTCTCCCAGATACATTCAGTTGCATTTTTTTTTTTGTACATTCAAGCATTTTCAAATTTTTCATGAACAGTTTTAAGTTTAACTTAAATTTATTTCAAATTTTTTGATAAATACTTTTAAGTTTAATTTAAATTTATAAAACTAACTTGTAAGATGAGATTTATATTCAATTATATATTATAAATTAGTTTTATTATTAATAAAAAAAATTATACATTGATTTTACCTCTAATTCATCATTAATTATCTGAAATTTATGATTTTATGCAAAAGTTTAGAATCAAAGTGGTGTGAAGATGTTATCCGCATGACATGGTTGATGACTATTATTTCTCCCTTCAAAAAGGAATTAATGTTAAGATCTAATGTGTTTTTGATGAACTTTTGTAATGGAAACTTGGTTATTTCAACTCAAATAATTAAAATTTTACTTTAGAGTTCTATTTGTCTAGATTATAATAATTTAGATAGATTTTTAATTTAAATGTATTAAATTAATCTTAGATGTCAAAGAAAATCTATTTAACTAAATAAATTGATTTAATTGAAAGCATTTTTTAAATTATTTTTTATGAAAACAAGTTTGATAGTTGAAATATATGACACTCTAACTAAGAACAATAAAATTTAATTTCAGAAAAGAAAAGGTGAAAGCATTTTTATTCTTTTTCATGTCCTTTTGAACATCCTCTTTCATCAAAATAAACAAATAATTCCCTTCCTCGATAATCCATTTCTCGATTATTCTAAAATAACCTTTGTCTCTCTATACATAAGTCTTATCTACTCTCCATGAAAACTTTCCACTATAACATTTAAAGAAAATTAACATTCTCTTGTAAAATATCACCTTTCATATATCAATATCAACCACTTTCTTATATCATACATTAAGATTTAAGAAACACAAGTATTAATCTCTTATTCCTCTTATTGTATAAATTATGATTTCTCAGTGTGTAAAACAGAAAAATCATAATATGAATTGTGTTTTAATTAAATTTTAAATTTTTTTCATAAATATCGTCTAATAATAAATATTCAAACGATAGTTTTGTATGATAAATTATTAGTTGGATTTTTTTTTTTCATCTAATAAAGTAGAACCAATGCAAATTTATAATTTAAATAATTTATTTGGCTGAAATGTTTTAAACACGTAATCTTATAATAACTCTCCTTTTTTAAGTTAATATAAATGATGATAAAATGAAATATAAAAATATAAAGAGAAAGAAAAAATACACAAGATATTGTTAATCAATGCTTAGAGAACTACCTAGGATGCTTTACAAGCGATAGACCAAGGGAATGGGTACGTTGGTTACCATGGGCATGATAGTGGTACTATACCACTTCTCATTCGGCAACCAAACAAACACCGTTTGAAGTGGCATATAGGCGCCCACCCACCACCTCTAGTTACATCCTATACTCATTAGTCCAACAAAATGCATCAAGTTGATTGCGACTTACGCTAGGGATTGTGTTTTGCAACTTTGAAAGGCGAATTTGCATGGAGCGCACAGGCTCGAACCATCTAAGTATGGGGAGTGCCACTACTGCTTTCATTGTTCTACTATTGAGTGCAAGTCTCGCTCATTGAATTGCCGCGATGCTGCCTTGAGAAAGGGAATCCCAACCTCCATCTCTATCCATGCAAGAGTAAGAAGTAGAAATAGGAATGTTTGACGTAAACATAATGAGTAGTGTAGTGCTGACTACCCAGACTACATCCAATTCTCAATCAATAGGTTGATTTCCTCAAGGCAGACTAATGCCATAAAGTACAATGCATTGGTTGAGCTTGCGGTCATGCTTTACAAAGTGATTAACATAATTTTATTCAAACTTAATAGCTTTAATCATAGATTCTTGGACTATAATCATGAATAAATCTACTATTTTAATTAAGATTCTTCTAATTGGGTTCGTTTGGGCCTAAAACGGTTATTTATTTTAATTATGTGTTTTTAGGATAGATGGTCTAATATTTCTCATAATATAATGTATGAAGGAAGTGTTTACCACTGTAAATGTATCCAATGTGCAAAAGTCCAAATTGCTTCCTTGAATGAAAACATAAAACAAAATATGAGAAGAAGAATAAGAGAATAAAATCTATAATATATCATAAATGTAATTGGAAGTAAATCTTCTACAAAGATATGAACAACAGAGTTGTGGTTAAAGTTGGAAATAGAATCCTAAAATTCTGGAAAGATGAGAACTGAAAAACTATATATAAAATCTAAAACATAATATTTTCTTGAGATCCTTAGAGCAAAAAAATATATGACCCTATTACACATGTTCACTCTTGGTCGTCATTACATGTCTTCGAAAACACTTGTGAAATGTGTTATAAAATCATTAGATGATACTTCTAAGTGTATAATAAACTTAATTGTGAAATTTCCCTTTCTATAAAGTTAAGATCTATAAAAAAAAATTCCTTTCTATAAATGAAAAGTCACATATGAAAGAATCTTGACATATCTAAATATGATAATTAAAAAAAAAAAGAAAAAAGTCGAGATCTCTACCCAGTCTTATGACAACTTTGACAAAGAGATAAATATCAACAATTTACATCTTATAATGTGAATTCCTCTATATTACTTCCCAACTTAAAAAACATATCAAATCACCAAAAATAATTTCAAACTTGTGATTAAAGAACTTGAGTTTTTCAAAATAAAGTCTAAACCATTAACCCTCTGGCTAACAATAAGCTAGAGTTGTAACACTTAAACAAAAATATGAACAACTATAAAAATAAATAAATAAGGGTATGAAGCATTGTCATTCACATCAAATTACAACTTTTGATAAACTAAACAAAATGAATATTTCTGAAACCAAAAGTCTAGACAATAGTGTCCATCCTTAATAAATATTAATAAAATAACAAATGCTCTACTTGTTAAGAACATCACACTTAAAAAAGTTACATGATGAATATTCATAAGAGATCTACTTGTTAACAACATCACACTTACTTGTTAACTACATCATACTTAGAAAAGTTACTTGATAAATTCTCATAAGAGATAAAAGACTTTAGTTGCTTATAAGAAGATCAAAGAATTCTCATAACAAATTGGGATCAATTACAAGGAAAAGAAGTCTTCTATAAAAAGAAAATTCAAACAAAGAATCACAGAGACAAGTTATTCATCTTACTAATTAGTTTAGTTAAAATTTTGAAAATACTAAAATTTCAAATAAATTTAATTTTGATTTTCCATATCAACAAACAACTTATAAAAATACATTTAAATTCAAATAAATTAAAAAATGAAATCAATTTAATTAATTTAATTTATATTTTCCATATCAACAAAAAATATATATCTATTTTAAATAGCTCTATATCTTGGTGAATTTTCATTTTTAGAGTTAAAAGTTAGATACATGGATCTATATTAAAAAAAATATTAAACTAAATTATAGATGTATTTTTAATTATTTATGCATAAAATATTGATTTTAATCAATATTTTTATTATATGTACTGTACTTTCTTTACACATTATAATATTCATGCTTTTATATTATATTTCTACATTTTCATTGAAATAATATTTTCATATATAATTTATATAATTAAATTTAAAACATAAAAATAAAAATCATATTTTTAACTAACTCATCTACATAAATAAAGTATTATTAAAACACCGAAGATAAATATTTCTATTAAATATATATATGTATATTTTAACTTCAGTATGTAAATTATAAATTTATTTAATATTTTTTATTTATTATTCCAAATTTAATAATGAATCCATGGGTGGTTTGTGATGTAAAGTAAAGTAAAATATTGTGTTTAATTCTTGCAAGATACAAGTACTCATTTGTATATTGGTCGGTAAGTGAGTTGGACAGCTGTTTGGTTTGTCTTTTAGGATAGATCCTTTCTTATTTTTACTTTTTTTCTTCTATTCTTTATATAATTTGTCAAATTTATTTTTCATTAAAAATTCTAGTAGTAGTAATATACGTTTTAATTGACTAATCTTACACAAAGTTTTTAATATATAGAAAAGATAAAAGAATATACTTTTTTTTTTTGTGTGTGTGGAAAAGGAGTGTTTATATAGATAAAACATGAGATAAAAATGTCAATCTAATATTTCAACTTTTTATTACATTTTTGTTTAAAAGTGAGGTATTTAAATTTAACATTAGTTTATTCTATTAGATTATTGAATAGTTCCAACCGGAAAAAGGGTTATTTTATAATAATAAATAATTTAAACTTCATTTCATATAACTTCTTTTAAAAAAAAAAAATCTTATTTGATACATTTTTTAAAATTTATTTTATTACAATTTTATTTATTTATTTATTTATCTTTAAAGAAACTAACTAATAGTGTTTTTAAAATAATAATTTTTATAATGACTAGAAGAGACAGATGGGTACTGTGCAGTTTTTTTTTTAAATGATAAAAATAAAAATTTAATTAAAAAATTAGTTAAAGTTTATATTGAAGTTATATATAAAAAAGGTAAATTACTTATTAACTTTTGTAGTATTGTTTTATCCACTAAAATTATTTCTTTTACAAAGAGGAGTAGTTCAATAAAGCATTATTTGTTAATAAATATTAAAAAAATTATTTCTTAAAACCATCCAATGAAAATCTACTTTGAGCAATTCATAGTTGTATTCTTATTTCGCTTTTAGCTTCTGTTTATAGGGGGAGATTTAGGATACTAAGATTTTCTCATTATTATCTGCTGTTAACATAGATAGTTGTATTACTTGCAAACAAAATGTAACAAACTTCATTTTTTTTTTATCTAACAAAGACAGAGAAACAGTTTTTGTGTGTTCTGTCGCCATCATTTGATGCACTAATACCCAACAAGGTATAAATTCTTCCTTAATGCCATTATCCTTTCAACATTTTCTACCAAATTCTTGATAATTGCTTCTTCTTCAAATATTCATATCTCAGTTTTTGTTAAGAGTAAAAGTTTTGTTGGTTAGTGCTATATTATTTTTTTTGGAAAACACAAATTATTAAACTTTTTTCACCTTATCCTTTCATAAAACTAAAGATGCATTTAGATTAAAATATAATATTAATACCAATGACATCACACCTATATAATTTTTTTTAAATTTTTATTTACTGTCATTTTGTATGAACAAATGACTAGACTATTGAAAGAAATTAATATCTTGCAAAACGAAAAAAAAAAAGATTAGGATTTTCTTTAAGAAATATATCAGACTAAAAATAAACTTTCTTATGTGAATTCCTAAAAAACTACATCGTAATTAACAAAATTATCTGAACTAGATGACTTTTAATATGCATCTATCAATTTTCATTGGTTTTTAGTATGTGTTTTCTTATTTTATATTTTATAATTTTATAATAATAATAATAATAATATAAGAATTTTTTATGGTTAAATTCCTTGGAACCGTAGACAATCCAAATCTTCACACATAAATATATATATATATATATATATATATATATATATATATATATGCACCATCTTCTTCATTCGTCAGCTTCTTCTGCTAGTACCACCTTCTCTCTATTTTTAATTTTTTTCTTTGTAAGTATTTTTTTCCTTTCTTTTGTTGTGAAACGTGTCGATTCTGTGTGTGATGCAGTTTCAGGTTATGTTAAACTGCATGGGACTATGATTCACCATCATGCTTTGTTCTTCTATAAATTTCTGCAGAAGTGGAAGGTGTCAATTTAACATGCTTTATGATCTGGGACATGAGTTTCTTCTTCTATGATTTCTTTCCTGCTAGTGTGCACTTGTTTTCGGTCTTTTTCATTTCTTGGTCTCGATCTCTGGAAATTTGGGTTGTGGTGATGATGCCCTTTTGTTCAATTGCTTTTGTTTTTGACAATTAGAGAGTCCACATGCAAATTGAATTTATGGCATGAAGCTTCTTAGCTTGTAAATCTTCTTTAAAACTTCAGTTTTATATTATGTATATGCATATAAGTCTTGTAGTCAAACAAAAAGTAAAAATTGAAATAATCTCATATCTATATTCTTATTTATTGTTTCTCTTGTTCAGAATTTTGTTTTCTGGATATGAAGCTAGATCTTCGACAACTTTGAAATTCCCTTTATGTTTTAGGTTTAGGAAGGCTAAATGTTAAAGCTGTTTGTGTTTTGAATTTAATTCTTATTATTTCTACTTGAAATGGTTTTGATGCTTTCTTTGTCTTTTCTTGTTACAAAATAGAGCTGGTAGACTCTCTTGAACTATGGCTCTCTCTGGTGGTCAGAATAATAGAGGAGAGTTGAGGATTCATGAGAGTTTGGATGAGCTAAGGACTGATTTGGCAGACTATGTTGCTGAGTTATCAGAGGCATCTGTGAAAGAGCGAGGAGTCTTTGCCATTGCTTTATCTGGTGGTTCTCTCATTGGCTTAATGGGGTATCTGTATCTTATCTTTTTCATATCTTTCTTTGCTTTTATGGTTTAGTGTTGATTTAAAACTTAAGTTTGCTTACAGAAAACTCTGTGAAGCTCCTTATAACAAGACCGTGGACTGGTCCAAGTGGTATATTTTCTGGGCTGACGAGCGTGTTGTGGCAAAAAACCATGCTGATAGCAATTATAAGCTTGCTAAAGATGGCCTTTTGTCCAAGGTTGTGCCCTCATGTTTCTCATCTCTTTATCCTGTTTTAATTAACTAAATGGTTTATTCTCAGAATAATTTGGAGGAAAGTGATATGCTTGTAGTTTTTTTAGCATTAAACTGGTATTTTCTATACCTTCTCCTGCTGATTGCTTCTTAAAAGGGAAACTCTAACACAGTAAAGCAGAGATATCATCTTTTAACAAGATGGAGGACTTTGTTTCTCCTGGTCTTGACAGTTTGCTGCGAAAATTTAATAGCTGTTTAAATTTGAGCGTATGCAAAAAGCTTCTTAAAATTCTCTTCGTCGCATGAAATATTATATTTTTGCTTCAAGGTGCCTATTTTTGAATGAGTATAGTCAATACTGATTACTTATAAGTAGTTTGGATTTTATTTTTACTATTTATCAGATTTAACATTTATTCTGACGTGAACCGTAGTAAGGTAGTAGTTCATCCTTTATAATTGACTGAATTAGCAGGCATACACTGTAGTTTACGACAAATGGATCCAGGAGATTACTTACACCACCACTCTGTATTTGGTAATGGTGAGTTGATGAGTTGTGCCACAACTTCCAAGATGAGTGAATCATGTCTGATAACTAGGTTCCAAATTTCACATTTGTGGTTCCTAGCGGAAACTAAGAGCATTGTGGAATTAAGATTCACTAGTTAGTTCTCTTGAAAGATCATTGTAGTTGATATATACCGTAGTTGATTTGGTCTGGTATGTCCAAGGGATTGAGATCACTGTAAAGGTTTCCAAAATTTCATGGAATTTAGGTTGACTTTAGTTGACTTGGTTTGGAGTATTTGTGGCATTGAGATAAACCATAGTTAAAACAACAGGATGCCTGGTGGCAGCAGCAGGATGGATTGGTTGATATCAACCATAATTACATCAGCAAAATATTAAGGGTGCTAACTAGTTGCCAGACTAGAACTTTGGCAAATCTAGATGGCAAAGAGGTAGGTCATTTGCTACACCAATCTTTGTTGGTCCTAAAAATGTTAGTACTTTATCTGTTTCAGAAATATAAATTAATTGAGCCCCATATCTTGAGGTATCTGGTTTTAAATGTACTGTCTGAGACTCCAACTTGGTTTATATTTGGCATTCATCTTAGTTTCGTATTTTGGCCTTTTTTCCTGACAAAGGCCAATGTCATTGCATGGTAGATTTCCACATATTCTGAAGAGAACATAAATCTTAGGATATTATCTTGATAATCTGATTTGGCAGTCATCGGTTTTCCCTTTGATTCTTGGGCATTCTTGGAGATCCTCTGATTCATTATTGAATTATCAATTGCTAACCAGATCTGCACTTTAGTTTAATTTTTTGAATTGCTTTAAATTTAATGGAAGAAGCTCAAGAATTCAAACTCGCCAATAGCTCCCGGAGAATTCTTCTGGGCAACCTTGGGTTGAAGCAAGAAAGATGCAATCGGAGTTGTCCTATTCCTGTTGGTTGACTGAAAAACTTGGGTGATAATCTGTAAAATCTGTCTCTGTGACTGTGCTTGCTGAAAAACATGTTTGTCTGAAATGATAGGATGGAAATAAATTTGTTTTACATGTTTAGCCCCAAAAGTTCAATCCTTGTTTGTGAGGGAAATTTGGAGTTATAGCAGTACCTGATGGAATTATTGGGCCTATATTGATAGATAACTCAAATGTCCGTTGAAAATCATGAACAAAGTATCACAAAGGATCTTCATGCATTTGAGTAAGAGCTACTGGTTGCAGTATAGATGTAGAAACTACATGAGAAGGGACTTATCGAGGTTTTGACAGAGATTCATGTTATCACTAGAAAATAATATTTCCAGTTAAAAGTAGTCCTAACTTTCTCATTAACTTTATCTAAACAATCAGCTGAAATATTAGCGTGCATCTCTACATAAAAGTTTCATGGGCTTTTATCTTTGATCTAGTTTTTTCCCCCTATTTTCTTTAGTTACCTTCAGGGTATAATAATCTCATGTTTGAGCATTTTAACTGCTTGATGTGCAATTAATGGCTTGTGGGTGTTCCCAACTTCCAATTTTCTGATTGCAACTGCTGTGTAATTTGATTCATTAAAGTCTGTAAAGAAAAATCTTTCCCCTCCTGACATCTGCATCTTGCAGAGATTAGGTCCCTTCTGTTTCATTCTCAATTTTGTTTTGAAATTATATCATTGGTGGCTTTGAAGGATTCATGTTTTCCTGGAAATGGGAGCCAGTGAACACGATAATTTTTTAAGATGATCATCCACATTTCAAAACACAGCTTTGGGTCCCTAATATGCGCTCAAAATGAAGCTCAGGATATGTTGTGAGGCTCAGGAGAAGATGCTGAATCAAATTCTACACATTCCCTTATCCATTCAGTTTACACTCACGAAGCCAATGTGTAAAAAAAGTTCATTGGCATAAAGGAATTGCTCGTTATACTACCTCAGAAACCATAATTGGCGATGCTTTCAGATTTTATTGATTCCCCAGCAGACAATATCATCAGTAAACACACATAAGTTCTGCAGCAAGAGCTTTTGGTTGCTAATAATGAACTTTTTTCTTATATTGACAATAGAGTAGAAGCAGCAAGTTCTCAAGAAGAGTCATCACATGATTTTGAAACATTTGAACTGGAGAAACTGTAACACAGTTAGTAACGATTTGGCCTTTTATATCCTAGCCTCTAAGGTGGATGGGACCAAATAGCTCTTTCTTGGAGGGTAGTTTATGTTTCATGTACTGGATTATTAAACTATGTGCGTTACCAAATACCAATTGCTAACAGGATTGATGATATCATTATAAGAAAGAGGAATACAAGCAACATCACACATAAGAAAGCTTTCAAATTGGAAGAATATTGAGCATGAAAGTTTGTTATTTTCTTTCTACAAAGAGGCAGTACATTGCCTGTCGGTTGTGCCTCCAATTTTTCCGTTTTCCTTCCATGTATGGGAAGTTGGTTGTCAGGTTTGTTTTTCAGCATAAAGGTCTCAAATGCTGAGGACTAACAGTTATTCTTGAAGGTTGTTGTGTCATTATTATGCTTAGAAATGACTTATTATGCTTTAGTAATGATTTCTTAATGACAGTTTTATTAGTGCCAGCCAAATTAGTTTTAAAGTGACTGCAATATGTAGGGGTGAATTTGAAATAAATCAAGTACAGAGTGTATGGTGCTATCTACAGGATTGCCATGCAAAATACATCTTGGTCTACATGTCTATTTCCCATGGTGCATGGGTATTTTCTGGAAGTTACATGGATATTAAAGAATGATGAGAAATGTGGGAATGAATTCTTGGAGATAATATGTCTGCAGTGTTTTGTCTCCGAGTATGATTAATTACAGTAGAAAACTAGAATGTAATTATTGGACACAAAAAAGGTGTAATTAAATTGAATTTTTGTTCTATATTCCTACTTGATTACCTTAGAGCTATTGATGTGAATTTCATGCTTGTTGGATTATTTAAATTGGCTGAAATTAAATTCTTGGTCTAATTTATAATTCTATTCCATCTTGCAATCCCCTGTGAATTGAGATGTATGCTGTCTGCTTGGAGTCATAGTCCAATTTAAGTTAGAAGTTTCCAAGCATTAATGAAATTTTAGTCAAATTCGAGACATCCACCTTGATGGTCATAAATTACTGAGGGATAGTGTGTCAAAAATGCTTTCAGCATTCAAGAAAACTATTATCTTATTACAGATTAAATATCAATATAAGATGCATTATGATATCCCAAGGGTGTACGACTTGCTTTTGATGTATTTATCCCAACAGTTTTGTAAATGAATGCAGAAAAGAGGTGTGGTTCAACTGGGTTGTTGTCAAAGCTTTTTTGTTTTTCCTTTAGCTAGATGACTGGGTTGTTTGTTCTTCATGGATAGCTATTGGTCGAATGATATATACTTTGTAGTTGGGGAATTGGAAATTTTCTGCGTTGTAGGATCTAAAACATTGAATATTCAGGCGTTAGGTTTATGTCTCCACTATTGTCTTTCAGTGAATTTCATTTCTAAACTGATCTTATTCTGAGGTCCATAACAAACATTCAGCTTGTGTGATGTTTTCCTGTGCTGTAGTTGTTATAATGCCAAGGTGTTAATATTGCATTTCTTCTTCTGTGAAACACATGATATGCTTGTTGATAAATTCCTTGACAGGAAAATATATAATTCAGGATTGGCTTGCTGCTTTCTATTTAAATATTTAGTTCAACAATGCAATATGTGAGCCTCTGATATAACTGTTTTGCTTAAAGTGAAAAATTGCTTGATATCCATTTATATTCCTCTGCTAATATAATTGTTACATTATCAGGTTCCTATTGTCCCCAGTCATGTGCATTCTATTAACGATTCTGTGTCAGCAGAAGAAGCTGCCGAAGATTATGAGTTTGTGATTCGACAGTTAGTGAAAACCCGAGTTGTCAGTGTGTCAGAGATTAGTGACTGTCCAAAGTTTGATCTCATTCTGCTCGGATTGGGTCCAGACGGCCATGTTGCCTCATTGTTTCCCAACCACTCAGCACTCAATGAAAGGGAAGAATGGGTAACTTTCATTACTGACTCCCCCAAACCCCCACCTGAGAGAATCACATTCACCATGCCTGTCATCAATTCTGCATCAAATGTTGCTCTAGTTGTCACAGGTGACAGCAAAGCAGAATCTGCACACTTGGCAATAGATGATGTTGGACCTGACTGCCCACTAATACCAGCCAGAATGGTCCAGCCAGCTATGGGGAAGTTGGTGTGGTTTTTGGATAAACTGGCTGCCTCAAAACTTGAAGAATCCAATTTGAACAAGTAGGACTTGTTCTAAGTTTGTATGTAGTTTTAAGGGATTTGGCAATTGTTGATCATCCTCAGATCCTGTCTCTGCTATATCTCTTTTCTCTTGGATAGAAAGTCTTGCTTTTTTCCTTTTCTTGCTTTCTCTTGGGAGGTTTTTGAGGGAAGTTTGGTATAGTTTTTGTAAGCGGCCAATAAAAGTTGTGGAGAGCATCATTTCATGTTCCAACACCCTTCTTTCCTTCTGATTCCTCATTTGGGCTATTGTCTATGATGATGGCCACCTGTTTGCAATTTAGAAAGAAAAAAATCAGGTTCATGTAATTCTAAGAGTTCACTTTCCCACACCCTCCCATTTTCTTGCTCATCTATTTCGATTCAATTTCAATATATATAATAGTTTCCACTTGATTTGAATGCCCCCATCATCTTTTTGGTTAAAAGTTATATTTGAGGAGTTCTCTGCCATTGGGAGTGGATGGTACATGGCATCAAATATCTTTTTGTTTATTCTTCTTTTGGAGTTTCTGGTTATTGATGGATGCAACAGTGCACCATCAATGATTCACATATTCACTTGATTATGTCGGAGCAAATGTAGTGCTTGTGTTGTGGAATGATGGAAAAGACATTTGAATATATTTGTCAATAAGTACATATATCCTTTTTGGGCATGTGTTCATTTTTACTACATTTAGTTTGGTGAGAGTTGGAAAATAGAAAAGATAACTTTCAAAGGAATTTAATAATTTAATAAAATTAAGGCGATAACTTTTATTTTCTATCATTTAGATAACTCTAGGGAAAACATACAGGGCTAGGGCATTCAAGCTTTGGAAAACAACAGAATGCATATTTTTAATAGAATCCTAATATTATAATTTTTTATTTATTTTTATTGATGATGGATGAATATAAAATGAAATTCTATTGGGCAAAGTTTTAGGACCCACTTCCTTGAACTTTATAAAGAAAATGCTTTTACAGTTGGAACTTTTTTTAAGTTAGTATTTTTAAATTCTGAAAGATGTTTTCGACTTGTTTCTAAGTTGGTTTTTGAAATCATTCTAATCCTGCATAACTTTTTAAACACATTTTTTTTCATTGAAAAACAGCTTTTCTTAAAAACCTCAATATGCTATCTACTTCTAGAAGAGAAAAAAAATTAAAAAATTATGTATGGAGAAAAAAATTATAGGACAAAAATTTATGTCTTTGGTATCCCTTAATATAGATAATTAATATTTGGCAATTAAGTATACTGTAGAATTTTTCTTCTTAATTACGCATTCTATTTTTATTTTTATTTTTATCAAAACGAGCTTAAGAAACATGTTGAATTAATGAAATAGTGAGGAAATGAAAACGTTTTAGTGACATAAGATGGAATTGGGCTCTAACAAGAAAATATTTAAGTTCTTGGGTACTCGGTTATAGTTTGTTTCAAGGCTTCTTCTTCCTGCACCCCTACGTTTTTCTTCCTGCACCCCCACCATTTTGTAAATCCCAAAACTGACCTTCACCTTTTATTTGAAAAAACTAGAGTTTTTTAGGTTACCGGATATTGGGATCCAGGAGTGTTCTACGAATTCATCAATCCAGAAGTGAATCATGTTCTTTTCCAAATAAAGGGATGTTTTGAAAGCAAATTGTTTTTTCTAGATTGCTGAATCCGGAAGATTACTGGATTCACCAATCCATAAGATTTATGGATTCTCCAATCCGAAAGATTTACAGATTTTCCAATCCAGAAGATTTATGGATTTCTCAATCCGGAATGCAAAAAAATAAATACGGATTTTTCATTCCATAAAACTACCAAATTGCATTGTCGGAAGAAAAAAGAGTAGTGTGGATCTTATGTGCATTTTGGGATTCTTAAAAAATAATAGGGATATTTTTGTATTTACATTACATTGTGGGGGTGCAGGAAGAAAAACGTAGGGGTGCAAGAAGAAACTGGCTTGTTTCAATTGCTATGAAATCTTTTAAAAGTATCTTGAAGGAGAAATGTTGTCCAAAAATTGGAAAGAACTAATATAAACATCTTATATTTTTCTTACTGAGAAGACAATCTATCATCATATAATCTCTATGCACAAAAAAAATCTCAAACTTTAATCAATTGTTTTTATAATATGCTTATCACTTCAATTAATGTATAATTATGAAATAATTAAATAAATATTGTAAATGATATAATGGTTAAAATAAATGTCTGACAATAATAATAATAAGTTTATTTACTATCATTGTCTTATTAGAAAAAATATTAAAAGTTGAAGCTTGGCACATTAGTTGGAATTTCAAAGCTCTGTAATAATGTTTTCTAAAGTGAAACCTTTTATATAAAAAATATTTTTTTTTTCATAAGTAAAAATAATAAAGTCATGTTTCATGTAGGTGAAGAAAATGAAATAATAAAATCATATCTTATATAAAATAAGTAAAAATAAAACTTAATAAATATTTTAAGGGCAAAGTACTAATAATTATAAAGAAGTTAGAAACTAAAGTTTCAAAAAAAACACTACAAGCTACTTAAAAAAATCTTATTTACTTTTAAGTAATAGGGTCAGAAGTTTTTCAACTAGTGAAACAAAAAAGTTAAAAATCAACTGAAATAACATGTCAAACATAGAAGATAAAATATGTATATTATAAAGTTGAGTTAAAATAAATAAAAAATACACTTTTTTTTTTCATTTTCATGTAATATTAATAATAAATGAGTGAAATGTGGATAAACCCAAATTCTTTGCAGGATTCTTCCACATTCACAGCATTAACTAAGCAGAACCGTTGGATGATATACATTTTGAGACGTAAACCATTTGTGAAGCATTATCACAGGTTTTGAAGGTTGTGACATTATTGTAATCCTTTAGGATTCTTTCATTCATAGAAATTGAAAACAAGAAAATATTTTAAAAACTGCTCACACACGATTCAACCAAGTGAATTACCCCTTTAGGATTAAACCAAGTTGGACAAATTTATTGATTGAAAAAGAGAGATGCTGAAGAAAAATTGCCAACATCAGAACATTTTACTACAGACCCCCGAATGAGAGATCAAAAGTCAGAAAGAGACAAAAGTAAAAGTACATAACTTTGCCAAAGAAAAGCTAAGTGGAATTTTAAGCTTTGATCATAATGCCATTGATACAACCAAAAAGAATGGAAAATACAAGAACATTAGGTGATAAATAAAACTCAGTTTTCTATACAATGAGTGAAATGTCCCTGTGAGAAACATAGGCTACAAAAGTGATATTACTCATTAGAAGGTCCTCCTACTGTCCGGTATTCTCTTTCAGAAATTGACTTAATTCCATTTGAATCAGGAATTACGTCCTCCATATCTTCTTCACGAGGAGGAAAACCCCGAACTCGGCCTTGTATCCATTGATCTATAACCCCACAATTGATTGCATACTTGATCGAATGTTCCAGGTATCCTTTATCAGTTATCAGATTAAGTTCAACTGACAACTTCCGCAAGAGGGCTGCAAAAACAATAAGAGAAAGTAGAAGTGAGTGATACTTAGTTTCATAGCAAGTCTTTTCAGAAGGTATTGGTCATAACATTTCATAAAGTGGACATGGTTTTATGGGTTCTATACATGTTTCCAAGCACATGCTCTGATAATGTTCCATTCCATCCTTAAAAAAACCAGATTACCTCCGTGAGAATTGATGCTTGAAACTATTTTTACAAATCATTATGCACCAAAGATACAAAAAATAACCATTTAGCATGTTTTTGTTACGGAATTCATTGAGCCAAGTCGAATGTGGTTTTTACCTCCTAAAATCAAGGTCAAAGAAACTTTAGTCTTATCTTTTATATATATGTTTTGGCTCTGTGCTGAATACTATATGCAATTAGTCACCTAAATATTGTTTGAACGAATCAGTTTAGTCAAAATTAATTCATCAGGAACAAAGTCGTTAGACAGAGCAATAAAACAGAAGAAATGTCCAAAGTCTATGAAATTTTAGAAAAAATTACAGGACTACGCTGCTTTGCTTCAAAATCCATCATCTTCCACCAAATTATTATTTTCTTGATAGTGTCAGACATTTAAAAGAGGTTTCCTTTCTTATTTTTCAAATGGACTATGCATGCTTCATACGGAAACAAAATGCAGGGTTCAACTGAAATGTAAATTTACTGTAATGTACCTGCAACGATGCCATCTCCAGTTGCTGACATGTCAGACGTGAATGGGGTAATTGGGGCATCCTCCATTCCCAGAACAGCACCATCAAGTTCTTTTGTGTAGTAATGTATCTTGGAAGTTCCATTAGTCACAAATAAAACCTTAAGATTTTCATGCCAAAGTGGAGCAACCACTTCGGGTTCATAATGGACAAACTTCGAACTATCATTGTTTTTGGTGTCAAATTCTTCAGATGGTGTGATCCCACATAAGAACTCTAGTTCTTGCTTAGTGACCTCAATAATGTCTGCAAGATTCCAGAATCGCTGAATGAACAAAATAGTTTCCTCCCTAGAATGCCATAGTGGCATCGGAAGGTTTAGATCGTAGAAAACAACCCCTCCAAAATGCTTTGAAATCTTGATGGCTTGCAGTGTAGTTGACCTCATATTACGATCAAGCAGGGAATGTGTATTGAAGTAGAACACTTTTGCCTGCATGACATGTATTTAAACTCTTAAAGTACTGAATAGCATTTGGTAGCAATCTAACCTCAAAAGCAGCTAAAACCTGAAAAGTAGAAGGATAAAGTATACAGAGGACCTACCATAACCCCTGGAAAGCAAACGTGCTTTATTCAAATGTGCACATGGCTGTAACTAATACGGAAACCAACAAAACAGGAAGATAAAATTTTTATTTAGGCTTAATTGCCCCAATGCAACTTTGATCTTCTTACTATCAATTTTGCAAATTGGTTCTTTCCCATTTTTTTTTCACAAATTTAGTCTCCTACTATATTAGTTGTGCAACTTTGGTCTATGTATTTGACATCCAAAACAAAAAATGTAAACATGGCACTACTGCACATCCACATCGGCATTCTACTGGCATGAATATTACCATTAAATATTATATCATTCAATTTGGCTACTAACACTGATTTCATCTAATGACAAAAAACACATACCAATTCAAGCTCAATAATATTGCCATATCAACAATGATCAGGCTTGAAACTACAGGCTACAAAGAATTCTATTTACTTATTTTAGATCTATTTCTTTAATAGTTTTCAAGTTTCATACCTCTTTCAGCACATCAATATTTAGCTCCGTCTTCATCAAACTATCTTCAGCACAGGGTTTTACACAACTCATTTTAAGATGATTCCTTTTACCAATCTTCATCAGTGATACAGCTGTTGCCCTTTTATTATCAATTCGAACTGACCGGGTCTGGACTTTATTTGCATTCATATAGTACAGCATTGCTTCACCATAAATATCATCTCCAAGTTTTCCCATGAATGCGACCTTGCCACCCAAGGTAGCAAGAGCAATAGCAACACTACCAGGAGAGGTGCCTGGAGCCCTAAAAAATTTTTCAGGGCTCCATAAGGCATCCTTCATGCTTTCATGAATTTCATGATTTATAAGCCTATTTGCTGGTCTCCCAGAAGGCACAAAAGCATGCTGCGCGGCTCCAAAGCAACAAACAAGAGGAGGCCATCCATAAGTAAAGCTAATGTCCTCTCCGTCATCTTTTATCAAATCCAAATCAATGTCACTCTCATCCTCCACATTTTCAAGAAATGAAGACTCATCTTGGTCACTGATTTCAGCCTTACTACCTTTATCCTCTACAATTAAGTTCACCTCTTCAGTTTTCCTTCGTCTTCTAACCTTTTTCTCTTCTTTGACTTCCTTCTTTTCTTCCAAGCCAGCAGAATTAGTTGCATCTGTAAACGATAGCAGGACTTAGCTAACACTTACAAGCAAACCACATATACAATGCATAAAACCCCCACCATTGAGATTTGAGACAAAGATCAAGACATTACCCTTTTTCCGAGTCCTTCGAGTTTTCTTGGAATCATTACTAGTAGAGGCAGATGAGTTTTCTCCAATGAAGCCATCATCTCTGTCTACCAACAAACCATCCTTCCCTTCAGGAGACTCATCTTTTGCTTTCTTCCTTGTCCTCCCAATCGGCTTCTTAGTTTTAGATGACCTAGTTGTCTTCTTTTCAACCACAGATTCATTGTCACTGGGTTCTTCTATGGCAGAGTCTAGAGAAGCCTTTTTCCTAGCCATTGCCACATGACCCCATTTACACCCAGACCTGAGTTCCCCAAGTTGCACTGTGTTAAAAGAAGTACAACAATAGGACCAAGTCAAGTGGTACCTGCACCATTGCAGAGACAAGAATTACAAACACATATTCGGCAACCACAAACTAAATTCCAGCAAAAGTTGAGCCTCTATAGCTCAGAAAACAGTAAATTCAATTTATTAAATAAGGACTAACAATTCCTTCCCACCCCACCCCACCACCCCCAAACAAACAAAAAGAGCAAACCTGATGAAGCGTTTATCGTTTTAGGGAAAAAGATTATATTTTTATCCAAATCATAAGCAAATATGTAGAGGGAATCAATGGGTTTCAAATAATTTGCTAAATTCCAAAGTTTTCCTAGAAACCCATTTGTTGATAATACCACAAAAATTAAAATTGAAGATTGAAAACAAAGGGGACATATATGAGAAATCAAACAGAGGATATGAATGGAGAGAGAACCTAGGAAGCGAGAGAAAGTGGGGAAAAGAAAGACACGCCATTGGAAAGAGTCAGTGAGTAGATTTTCCGACAGGCATGACACCCTGCTAGTAGCTAAGGTTTAGTTGAGCTAGCATTGAGATTATGGATGGAAGGGTTTAAGAGCTACAACGCAAACGACAAGGGCTTTCAAAACTGCTAGCTCGTGCCACACTTCAAACTCATGTCGTTTTAACCTTTTATAGCACCTTTTCTTTTAAATGGTCTTAAAAGCAAAAATAAATGAATAAATTGGAATCTTAATCCTTAACCATTTTTCTATTACATTCGTCTTATCTTTAAATTTTTTTAGTAGAATTTGTTTGAATGTTGCTTAACGTTCGTCATTCACTTTGAATACTTATTTATTAGTATATAATAAAAAATATGTAACAGTGTAATATTTGATAAAAAAATTTGTTTCAGTGTAGTTTTATTATACATATGTATATAAATTTAATAAAAAATTCAAAATAATTTAATAGATATTTCTTTTTCTCGTACTTGCTAAGGGATATGAGATTTTGAAATCTAATTTTATTATTGAGTTTCTCAAATTCATTATGTAACTAAAATTTATCAGTTCCAACTTAAAAAATTTTACAAGACTTATTATCTTCAATGAGAACTAAGTCTCTTTCTAGTGTGTTCTAAACTTCTAAAACCATATACAATTTGGTGTAATGGGGAATGAGCATCTAAAATCCAATATTCACTTACAATCATCAACACTATTAAAAACTATTATAATCTCTAATAATTTGTAATTGTCTTTAATCATAGTTGTTTCACTAAATACAAGTGATATGTTAGAACAAGATAGTTTCCTAGGTATAGACAACCTATCAAGATTGTTAGTATTCTTCTATTCTTTAAAACAAAATCTTTTGGTGTGACTTTTCTTCTTACAATAGTAAGATCTACATTAGATGCATTTCCTCCATTATGTGAACTTGACTTTGAACTCTTTCTACTTTTGTTTTCACAAGTAGACGTTCTTCCCTTTACTATAAGGTCATAACCACTCTTAAACGTTTTTTCTTCAAATTTTACATTCAACTCTTTTGAATTAAGAGTAGCTTGAACCTTCTCAAGAGAGAGATGATATCTTGCGTACAATATGGTCTCCTTGAAATGGTCATTTGTTTTAGGCAATGAACACAACAACACTTAATCCTCATCATTGATTTGAGTGTCAATATTCTCCAGATACAGAAATAGTTTATTGAATTCATCCACATGTTAATTAGTTACCTTTTCACCACTTATTTCGTACAAGTAAAATGTTTACTTCAAATATAAGTATTTATTAGACATTTGATCATGTATAAGCTCTCAAGCTTCATCCACAATTATATTATGGTCTTCCACTTTAAGACTTGTCTCAACACCTTATCATTAAGGCTAAGAACAATTGTGTTATGAACCTTCTCCAATAATGCTTAATGGTCCTTTTCACCATGGTTACATCAAATTTGGATTCTCCTTCCAAATCTTCGAGGAGGCCTTGTTGAACAAAAAAAACATGTTTCTTCAATCGTCACAATCTAAAATAATTCAAATTTGTGTACTTCTCAACTTCATCGTTTGCAAAAGTCATATTGATTGAAATACATGTTCACCGCACAAATTTGTAGTGGATTTTCTCACAAATTCACTTAACAGAATTTGTGATCACTTTGGCAAGCCTGGACACACCAACGCCAAGTTCAAATTTAGGGAAAAAAATCTTCAAAAAATTAATATGAAAGAACCCAAAAAGAATTTGGGTACCAAAATAACTTATAATTCTATTATAAATGTGTTACATGGGAAAAAAATCAGGAAAAAAGCTGGTTCTAGGACAATGGGTGCTCACAATACATGTCGGGCACAAAGTTTACATTATTAGACTTTTAAAAACATGAAGGTGACAAGGTGGCTTTCAGTGGAGTTGGAAAAGGTAAAATTACATATATTGAATATATATGTATATCTGCCTTAATATGTATTAAAAAGGTTTTATATGTGAAAGCACTTAAATATAATCTATTGAGAAAAAGACAATTATGTGACCATGGTTATATTATTTCCTTTAATAAGGACACATGTGTAATCTTATTGTCTAATGGGCAGATTGTGTTTATTGTAAGATGAAAGAATAATCTCTACGATATTGGTCTCCTGGATCTAAGTAAGCAAAATGTCACTTGCTTTCTCTTTAAAGAAGATGAAAGATGGTTGTGGCATAAAAAGGTAGGCACTTAAACCTCAAATATATTTCAATACTATAAAAGAAAAATTTAGTAAGAGGTTTACCAAATTTATCTTAAAAATCTCTCTTTCTCCGTGAAGCATGTCAAAAAGGGAAACCGTTGAAAAATTCTTTTAAACCCAAAAGTTATGTTTACGCTTCACGACCTCTTGAAGTTCTTCATATAGATTTATTTGGTGCAATGAGAACTTTGAGTCTGGGTGAAAAATGATATAGTTTGGTTATAATTGATGACTACTCTAGATACACATGAATTTTCTTTATTGCCCACAAAAATGAGTCATTCCAAGTGTATGAGATATTCTACAAAAGAGTACATACTGGGGAAGGTTATTGTATCTCTCACATTAAAAGTGAGCATGGCACTGAGTTTGAGAATGAAGAGTTTCAAACATTTTGTGAATCAAATGGTATGTAGCACAATTTCTCTTCACTAAAAACACCTTAACAAAATCGGGTTGTGGAAAGAAAGAACATAACTCTCCAGGAGATGGCTAGGACCATGCTTTGTGAAAACTCTCTTCCCAAGCATTTTCGAACATCATCAACACTGCTTGCTTTGTACAAAATAGAATATTGATAAGGCTCATGCTTGAAAAGACTCCCTATGAATTGTAGAGAAATAGAAAACCCAACATATGACATTTTCATGATTTTGAATGTGATTGTTTTATCCTTAATACCAATGATCAAATTGGAAAGTTTGATTTCAAGATCGACAAAGGTGCATACCTTGGTTTCTCTGAAATATCAAATGTATATAAAGTATACAACTCTCGAACCTTGATTGTAAAGGAAACCATAAATGTTAAACTTGCGAGTTTTCTTATACTAATCGGAGACTATTAGATCTTGAAAGTGGTCTTGTAGATTTGCAGACCAAAAGAGAAAGGGATAAACAAAGATCCAACCACTGATGCAGTAAAAAGATCAAACAAAGAAAAAGTATCAGATGAGGTTGAAGCATAAGACGAAGGATCATCTGAATCCAATTAGTCAAGTTAGACAAAAACAAGAAATGGAGACACATTTCTTTTTACCCCTAATATCATATCAGGGAATAAAGAAATGACGGTGTAAGAACCAAAATCCTTAAAAAATGGAGCAAGTATAGCTATGGTATCTCAAATAGAGCCCAAGAATATAGAAGAAGTTTTAATAGATGAAAACTAAACTCTAATAATGGAGGAAGAGTTGAACCAGTTCATAAGAAATTGTGTTTGGTCTCTAGTATCCCCTTCATTTGAAAAGTCCAAATTAAAAACTACTCAACCATGTCCAAGACTAGATAGACTATCTCCTCCTACACTGGCCACTAATGAAGCTTACTCATCTCAAAGTACCAGGGATGAAGATATATCCTTTGAAGAAGTTCGCTACTCGAAAGTTCATGCTCTAGACTCGTATGTTAATAGAGAGCCATACTTTAGAGTGTTTTCATATCATTCAACAACCCATTTGTAACGTACAAACCTCGTCATTTGCATGAGGCTGAAGCAATATAAGTAAGAGTGACGTTTGAATATAAAGTAACAAAAGAATTTCAAACGTTTCACATTCTAAGCAAAACAACAAGACTCTTAAAACATCACATCCTAAGGCAACATGTCACCAAAGGTAAATCGTTAATCATCCAAACAACTTAATGTCTTAAAAATTGTGTAACTTATCATTAAAGTTGAAAACCTTCATTAATGCACATTGGGAATAACCCTTGTGTGACATCTGTCATGATGCTTAATTGAAAAGTCAAATAAACTCGACTCTACAAAAGGTCGCAAAACATCGACCTCAAAAGATGGTTGTGAAAATACAACCTTGGAACTAGTTACCCAAGCTGATACTCGAAAAAAACTAAAACTCGTTCATCCACAAAATCAGTGCATTTGCACCTCATTTATGAATTTTAAGCTTGAGGGACTGATGTACTTACCTGACTTTGAGTTATTCAGAGATATATTTATAACCGAATATAGATAACAAAATATTTATATGTTATCCGAACAACTTCTATATATATATATATATATATATATGTATATATAAACAATTATTGATTATTAAATTGCATGGTTCATAGTAACAAACTATGTATCTTAATTATCTTTTGGATATTTCAATATAGGTCTAAAAGAGTATAAATACATGTTCATCCCATTAGAACTATTCGCCTATGAAGTTTCGACATGACATGGAGGATTTGTTTCCGTGTTTTAGACGCATCGCCAACACAGATATTGAGTAGATGCGTGAACGATAAGGTGTTGAATACATTTATTTAGGTTAGACATGACCCTATCCTTATACGCATCAGAGATGACACGTCCACCCTTTTTAACACGTCTCCCACATAAAAATCACACGTGAATCCACTTTAATTAAAAAAAATAAAAAAATGAAGAAATGAGGAACAAATAGTATATTCATTTCTTAACCATGATTTAAATTATCTTGGCATATCTCATTTCATGAGGAAGATGAGACACATATACACTTTATAAATTACATAAGAGAGAAGAAAAAAAGAAAATTACACAAGAATTACATAATAGAGAAAGAAATCAAAAAGAAGAAGAGAAAAAACAAAATTTTGCAGCTCTATTGTGTTGAGTTGCAACATCATGTTAAGCTGCAGCATTGTGTTGAGTTGTAACAAACAAAAAGAAGAAGAAAGAAGAAAAAAAAGGAAGTAACAAGGATCTCAAAGAAAAAAAGGTAAGGAAAAGTTTTAACAACAAATTTTCTTAATTATTTTATTTAAACACATTTTACGATGGTAACCTTCTTTATAGTACTACTAGTTAAATCAAGTAGTGTTTTTTTTTAAATCATGGGACGCTTCATCAATGCAATTCTCAAACTATCAATTTGACTCTTTGTTAATTCTAATTTGAACACATTGGTATCAAGCCATTGACATTTTGAAAATGTTAAAGGTTAGAAATATTTTTTAATTGATTTTTTTTTTTAATTTACGTTATGACACAAGAATATATTTTTATTTAATTTTTTATTTTTATCTATTTAAATTTAAATGTGACTTTTTATATAATTATATAAATATGTTATATTATGTGTTTTTATATAATTTGCACACTATATTTTATTTTATTTTATTTTTAAATTAAAAATGTAAAATTATATTTTTTATAATATTTTTAAATTCACACACGCACATATATCATCCTATTTTAAAATTATATTAAGTTTATTAGTTATACAATTTAAAATTCTAAAGATATTTGTCATATGTTCAAATATAATTTTAGAATTACAATTTATTTATTTATATTTTAAATTTTAATTTTAAATTATTTTTACATCGAAATCTTTATTATAAGAAGGGTGTAGATAAGCACAATCAATATTTTAAAATTTTCTTTAAAAATTAACCTCCTTTTTGTCTTTCTACCATACAGGAAAAAAAAATATTCATATATTTTCTTATATTAAAGTTATATGTATAGATAATAACAGAAATATATAAAGTTTTATAGTTCATAAAAAAAATACTAAAGAAAAAAACTGTATAACATATCTAAAAACATATATAAAATCTCACATATAACAAAAATATTATTTAAACTTAATTAAGTTTCAAATCTTAATTAAATTTAAATATTTTTAGTTGAATTCATCTTTGTTCCGTATTCTTCAATACCGTTTTGTTTTACTTTCATTTATTTTTTATCCAACAATAGAAGTCATGGTTATCAAATTCATGAGTAGTTTCGTTAACTCATCCGAATTTGCATTTTTACTCACATTTTCTGAGTTAACTGGAAAGCAAATTCGATTTTAGAGCAAATTTGGTAGAATCGTAAACAAACTCTATGAACTTGTGAGTCTGCAACTGAATTAGTGAGTCCAAAGTATATCTTTTTAACCCAAAACGATTCAACTGACTTCGTGCTCGTGTTTGGGTTCGCATTAAGGTCACGTTCATGGTCACCAATTTCATATTTGTGATCGTCAATCTTCGTTCATGGTCGTGGACGCCTCACCACTCTCTGTTCACGATCATTAACCTTAGTTCTTGTCCCTCATTCGTGATCACGATCATCTCTGTTGGTGGTCGCATTGTCGTCATCGATCTCATTTTCAATCCTTTGGCATCATTTTCAATCGTTTGCATCATTGACGCTGCCACTGAGTGGTTCACACCTCTATTCGTGTTCTCTTCTCTTTGGTTTTATTTTTGAGTTAGGCACTTGTGAGTGAAATAAAAGAATATCTGCAAAGTCAGTTTTTCTTTTAACTGAAAGTAGTTGAGAATTTGGAAGATTAGAAAATTCTAAGTAAATACGCACAATATATATGCCCTAGTTGATTTAGAATTTTTTTCTTTTCAATTGATCTTGTTTTTAATTTCATTCATTTTATAAATTCATGTTTTTTAAAGGTATATTGGGAGAGGATCAAATTCAAGTACAGTCCAAGTGCTTCCTTAACTAGAAGTAAAAATGCTCCACTCCATAATCCAATTCGTAATGTTTTATAATATTTGTATGAAGTTATTAGGATACTTTCAATTTATATTATTCTCATTCATTGCAAATATAATTATTTTATTAACATTATGATATTTTGTTTTAAATACTTTGATTTTGATTATTTTATTATTGAAATATTTTTCATATAAGGTAAACTCTTACCTTATTTAGGGTTTAAGGTTTTCAAGTAAACGACTGCAACTTTTTATCATTACATCTTCCTGACATTTAAGGTGCGTTGGCGTTAAATATGAGCCAGGTTAGTGAACATTGCTTTACTGGGAAAGTTGGCTTGGCAAATTTGTCATAACAAAAATGGATTATGGCCAATTATAATCCAGCAAACAGTATTGTTTTCATAAGGGCATGTCAGAAACAAACTTCTATTTTGTTTTTGCAGAAGCACTACCAGACTATTCAATGCGACACATGAGATGAATCCAGAGTTCATCTTTGTTAGGGCAATTCTTATCTTCCTGCTTAAGAACTACATTATCATTGAGAAATTAGAATAATTCAAACACCTGCTTAAGAACTACATTATCATTGAGAAATTAGAATAATTCAAACACCTGCTTAAGAACTACATTATCATTGAGAAATTAGAATAATTCAAACACGTCCGAGTAAGGGTATGTGGGATAACACTAGTCAATGGTCCTTGAAAAAACCATCTATTCATAAATCAGCCAAACTGGAATACGCAAATATCATTTCAGTTAGTATACATCAAACTTTGAGAATATATCATTGAGTCATAGAGTGTGATTATATTCCATTATAAGGTAGTACAGCTTTAGCAAATATGACACACTTATGGAGTTCACCGGCTTGATTGAAAGCGTCCTGCATAACTATAGTGGAGTTTCAGCATCGGGTTTGAGGTGACAACAACGAGGATTCTAATGGTTACTAGTGGGAGGGGTAGGTACTACACCATTGAGTATTTTTTGTGTTTTATAACTGAGACATCAGGTGTTGGAGGATTTCAATACATAGGTGAACTAGGGTGGAATTTCCTTTGATTTTGGTATCTATAAAGTTCGCTTAGTAGGAAACTCAAGATCTTCCAAATATTAATCAGTGTGGCTAAGAGAATTCAACAAATAAACGATAATTTTCAACAAGGCTTCTTGATAATTGAAAGCATTTCAGCCAGGGGAATTTATATCCTTGGTGAAGGGTTAGATAAATAGGTAAAAAATAAAAAATAAAAAAATTTATCGGATAGCTTATTCGAGCTGCTGACAGATGGCAATTCAAATGCTTAGACAGTTTAGTACAGCCATAATCAGATCAGGAATTCATAGCACACGAGAAAAAACTTTCATGTAACTCTGCGAAAATGTTTCTTTATCTTGCTCTCAAACATAGTATAGTCCTCTTTAGGCACTTCTCGAGCTTTGGAGAGTGGCTCTTCTCTTTTATGCCAAAAACTATATATACATATACACGAGACAAATCTAAAATTCAATGTAGTTTAAGCTCATAACCAAAGGAATTTAACTTCTTTTCCAAAGAATGGTGGTTTCATTTCACTAACTATCCTGTTTCATAAGCTATAGGAAATAAGTAATCATACACAAGATTTATCTCACATTACACATGACCCGCCAAGGTTAGCCTATTCATTGAGGATTTAGATGTTCGCATGAGATTCAAGATTATATCCTTAAAAAACCACACTACATATTCACTCACCAAGTTGCTCCGATTTGACAAATCACCGTAATTCTATTGTTGTAGAACCTCAGCTTCAGCCTTGGCCATAGGATCCTCCTTCATCTCAATTTCCTCTTCCTTCTCTCCCTCTCGCTGTTCCGCCACTTGTTTCCGGTGCAAGTCCTCCGCTGCCTGCATCGCCGCGCGATTCTCGGCCTCAATCCGCCGCATCTCCTCCTCCTGCTGCTGCCGCTCAAACCAGGTATCGGCATCCGCCCAGACTGAAACACATAGCACAGATGCACAATCAATATCACACAGAGAACACAAAAGAAAGCATAGAATTGGAGCATTCACAAATTAGGGTTTAAGCAGGATTGAAAATAAGCAGAGGATTAGGGTTTTTACTAGGTTGGGCGGCCCAGCCCTGTTCACCGCCTTTGATGCGTTCGGGGAGGGCGTAGTTGACGGTGAGGACGCGGCCGTAGAGCTCGGCACCGTCCATGTTGTCCATGGCGGCGGTGGCGTCTTCTCGTTCGAGGAAGGTGACGAAGCCGAATGAGCGGTGCTTCTGCGTGGCCTGGTCGAGTGGCGTCTTGACGTCCTTGATGTCGCCGAAGGGGATGAAGGCGGCGTGGAGGATTGACTCGTTGACCTCCTCCGCTAACCCTCCCACGTACAGCGTGTTCTTCTGCACCCCTTGCGTCATCGCCATTCCCACTACACTCACTTCAAAAACCACAACCACCACCACCAAGGCACAAACGTTAGCGTTCTAGCGTCGCCACTAACACCTAAAACTGTGTTTTCCGTTTTCTCTGAGTTGGGCTTCTTCAGGAGGTTTTGGGCCTCCACAGGCCCAGTTATTTGGAGGAGATTTGTTTTGCACCCCATGCTTTCATCTTTTCCTCCTGTACCACATAAAATATGTAAAAGACAAAATTAACCCTAGGCATGGACTTTGTTTTTGTCTCTGTTCTTCTTTCAAATATTATGTTGTCCATTTTCTGAATTGTAGAATAGAAAGATAAAAATAGTTAAAATGTATAAAAATTACACTTACAAATATAAAAGGGAAAAATTGTAAGAAAATGCATTCGCTAAACCAATAGTTACAAACGATAATTCCTTATCTATAATATAGATATAAATAATAAGAGTATAGTTGAAAAAATTAGAGATATTATTTTGGATTCTAAGACAAATATACTTTTAGAACAAAATTAAATGAATAAAATAATTATTGTAGTTTTGAAATGGAGGGAAGGAGTAACATTTCTTGAAATACTACTTGAAAAATTTTCTTAACCCTAACTTCTAAAGTTTAGTTTTTTATATTTATTTTTCTTTTTTATTTTAAATTATTCATTAATTTTTCCTTTTAATATTTTCTATACCCGATTTATTTCCTTATGTATATATGAGATAGTTTTAATTTTTAATTTTTATTATATTGGATTTCATGATGATAAATAATATTTATATTATTTTAGATAGATAATTATATTTTTTATATTTTTATATTAAGGTATTTATTTTAACTTTTATACTATTGAAAGTATATTTTTAACTCCAAAGTGTCACAACATATATTCTTACCAAAAACCAAAATTCAAAAGTCCCAATAATTCAAAGAGTCAAAGATCTAAAACCCGAGGGGAAAAATCATTATACAAGGAAACTTAAACTTTAAAATATTGATATTAAAAAATGTTTCATCACACCTTCTTTTTAACCATTATATTAATATGTAAATTTTTTATAAAACTCAAATAGAAAAATATATTTTAATGAATATTGGAAGGGTGTTTGCATATCATTTTCCTTTGCGAGCTGATTTTGGTCTCCATAATTATGTCCTTTTTATCCTCACTACAATAATATTGTGATAATGGTATTTAATTATGTAATATAACACTTGTATTTCCACTAATTTTCATTAAAATGATTCTATTTAACTTTTGTAAAATTATTTATTTAAACAACTTAATTTATCTTAAAATATTTCAAAATGATTTCCCTATCGACAATATTTAAATTCTAAAAAATATTGAGCTACTAGCTTAAAACGTTCTATCCAAACAAGAATATTTTAAAAAGTTTGAAAGTGTAGCTTTCTCTTTTACCATTTATTGCACCTTGGGTACCAAATTTTGTTATAACAACTCATAAGTGACTCAATAAATTACAAATGAACAATCTTCCAAAAAAAGAATTTAACGTTTCTCAGTTATAATTTTACTTAAATCTTGATAATTATAAAAAATGTTATTATTTATATCAGTTCCTCCATTTTTACATATCATTTTGAGAATTTTTTTTAAAAAAATTAAAAACACAATAAAAATTTATATATTTTAATAAAATAATTATAAAATGTTATACTTTGCACTATTTCATTTTCTACGTCATAATAAATACATATATGTAAATTATTAAAAATTAGGTGGGAGGAAAGTAGATACAATTGAAGAATAAAAAGTTATTGATATTACATTCAAATTTTGAAAACACGATTTAATTAAAACAAAATTATTTAAAAAATCTAACACTTAAAAAAGAATGGAGGGAATAGTATATAAATATGTGATACCAATTTTGATAAGTATTTTTTGTATTCACAATTTTCATACCATTTTATCTTTATGATAACAACATGGTGTGGTGACAATATTTCATAATGTAAGAGAAATGCAAACATATATGTGGATGTGTTTTTAGAATGTGGATGAACTTATCAATTTCAAATAGGTGTTTAATAGAATAGAAAGACGAATGAATTTCTTGAACTTGTGATATTGATACAAATGAAGACAAAACAAGTTAATAAGAAAACCTAAAAATAGAATAAGGAAGAGTTTATTCAAAACATATCACCTCGGGAAAGAATTTCAAGGATAAACTCTCAAGATAAGAATTGAATTCAAGTGTCTCATACTCTCAAGGCCCTCAAAGATGCTAACAAATCTCTTTTTATCCAATGTTGAAATTGAAGTTTGTGTTATAGTATATTTAATGGATCCAAATCCATTATGAAGATTGAAGTATTTTACCTCATGAAGAATTAAAACTAAAGTTCTTTAGTATATGTATGAGTTTGATTTCGATGTATGTGTTTGTACTTATTTCTTTTCAAACATCTTTGATCTAAGAATGTTTTTAAACTGTTTAGAACTAGTTGATTATGTTAAAAGAAGTTTTAATAAATTGAATTGATACTTTAATTTGTTAAAATATTCTTAACTAAAATATTCATAGACTAAAGTGAATATTTTAACTAGTGATTTATCAAATCAATTGATTAAAATCACTAAAAATTTTAGAAGTTCATTGAAGAATTTCTATCAGCTGAAACTTATTTTCTGAAGATTAAAATTCTTATATTTTCAAAAGGATATAGTCTTCCAAATTGAAAACTTGAATTAGTCTATTGTTTTCACTTTAAGTGAAATCAACATATTAAAACGAAGTTTTAATCGGTTAAAACTAACAATTTCAATTTTAAGTAAAATTGTATTTTACCATATATAGAATGGTTTTTCAAAATTTTAATTTTTATGAAAAGAGATAGATTTTGCAACCTTAAGTGAGAAAGAAAGAAATTTGAATTGAGCTTTTGAATCTTGAAGAAAAGCTTGAGAATTCTTGGATCACTTTTGTTGTAGTGAAGAGTTTTTCTGAATTTTCTTGAATTTGGCTGACCCAACAAAAAAACACAAGTGTTTTTGTGTTTTTGTTTCATTTTTCGTATCTTTTCTATACTATGATGTGAAATTAGACAAGGTTTCTAATTTTTGTTTAGTGTAGTGGGTTGTGTGGTTGTAGAACACTCTTGTAGAATTTAAGATATGTGTTCATGAAAATCTTATATTATAAGATTATATGTTTTTAGTGAAATCTTAAATGGTATGGTTAGAAAACTAAATATAACTCTTGGAGGAAGAGTAAACTAATAGAAAAATTGTGTGATATTTTTTCTATTTCTCTTTATGTTTTTGTACTAAATTAATTCTTGTGTTTTTACAAATTTAACTTATTGATACTTTAACTGAATAAAATTTAATTAATTAATTTTTCAGGTTACAATTAGTCAATTGAAATTTTAATCCGTTAATTTATTATGCATAAATCAAATTGATTTTTTAATAACTTCATTCTAAACTAATTTTTCAAGAAAATTTGTCATTTACTACAATAAAACATGTTTTATTGAAATCTCTTTAAAAAATACTCTAAATAAAAGAAAAATTTACAAGCTTAAAATTTACTCTAATATATCTTACAAGTTTCTTTGGACACAAGCTGAGTAACACTCCAGTTCCTATTACAGTTTACCCATGACGCAGACAGATAGATGAAAATGTTTTATGTTCAAAAAAATAATATTTGACCCTTGCAATAGTCTGGTCTCAATCCTACACGTGAATGGATAAAAATTTGTGTGTTTTGAATCAAGAAGAGTTGTCATTTCCATGACCCATTTTTCAGACCATATTTAATTGGTGCCAACATTGGGTAATAGTCTCATCAGTTCACATATTTAACATGTTCACAATTGCTTTAATTTAACATAAGGAAACTGCTTCCTTCACCAATGATTTTCAAACTCCATCTAATCAATTATTGAAATTCTAAAATTTTTCTAGAATTAAAGAAATATATCTAAAAAAGTTGAAATAAATTTTTTGTGTTCTGAAAATGAAATTCTAAAATACAATTAGAAAACCAAAATCTCATACTTGAAAAACAATTCTAAAATTAAAAAAAAAATCTAAAAAATAAAATTTGAAAACATATTCCAAAAAAAAATTGAAATTTTAAAAAATATTTCAGAAACTCAAACTCAATCAGAATATTAAATTCGAAATACATTTTTACCTGCATCCTCACTCGTCTTGACAATGGAAAAATTACAAAGGATATTTTAATCATTTTGCGTGGTCGATAGAATGCAGTTTCAGATTTATTAGATATTTATACTTTTTAATATTATACAAATTTAGCAATGATGTTATATAACCTAAAAATCTCCTATTAAAAGAAGGACCACTGGAGACAACCTAGCTAGCACTTATGTAGAAATTATTAATTTATTCTAATTTTTGAATAATTATAAATAATGTTTATATGCTATGAGTTCATGTAATTTTGAGTATATCATTCTACATAATATTTGTCGAGATGTATGTCAATTCAAAAGCTGCAATAAAAAGGAGTTTAACTTATCTTAAACTCAGTGTCAAGAGTTTTAATCCGTGAATCAATAAAAGAAATATAATAATAATTATTGAGACATTTAATAAAATTTATCATTATACTTTTAATATTTCTTCTCATTCGAGGGTTGGAGTGCAGTAAACGATTGTTGATACTCCTCTTGTTTGGTTGTACTATGCTCTCACTCTCAATAACTACATTTTTTCCATTGAAATTCTACTTGATCTTCACTCGGTCTCTTCTCGTCTCGATCTCGGATGGTACTTGCAAAAGACACTCCGACGCTCAAGTCAGCTAAAGTGTTTGACACTCGGTTGTCAGAGAACTGTAGATAATGACGTACCTGATTTTTGGAATCTACGCTATTTATATTACCTTAGTTGGCCTTCGTTGTTGGGCCGGATTATAGAGTTGGACTGTGTTTAGGGTTATGTTAAGCAACCTTTAATCACAAATTAACTTCGTTTACTTGGTCTGAGCATGAGTTGTCATCATGGGTCGATCAGTCCAGTGGTATCATTCGGTAGGGATCGAAGTAGATGAGTGATCATGTGATCTATTGTACGGATCGAGACCCTCTCAAATGGTCGCTCAGCTCTCATCGGTACACTTGTCCCCAGACTCGAGGGTTGTTCAAGCCGAAGAGTCTGAAAAGTGATGTGATAGTCGGTTTTCTGAGATTCAGAGTGACAGTTGGGCTTCTCGAGGGATGACGTGACGTGTGATGGCGATTGAACGAGTGACATGATGTGCATTTATGAGGGGTTTTTTTGGGCGCCACATGACGTGGAACGTTGGATTAAAGAGATCCAATGGTTGAGAGAGTTGTGACGCTTCGTCTTCCAAGACTCCCTCAGGCTATAAATAGAGGTCTCAACAGTACCGAGACTTCACGCTTTTATCCTGAATCTTGCTCGACACCCAAGTGCTTCTCGTCTTCTTGTGTTGCTTCTCTCGTCCTTTCAAAAGGTTAGTGATGTCTTCCCTGTCTCGTCCTACTTCTTCTTCTTCAGCTCCCCCTTCTCCTCTCCTCGCGCCTCCTTCGTCTTCATCCACTCCATCTTCTTCTGACTCCTCCACGACCGAGATTATATTGGTCGGTGCAATCCAAACCGTGCACCCTGTGGAAGAAGAGGTTAGGGGTGACGACCCGAAAGGTGCCTCCGACTGGTCGAGTTCCCCTTAGCAGCCATGTCCCCCTTTGGGACCTGACTGGGTGGATCCCAAAGTTGTTCCAAAGTTGTTGGGATCACCTCTGCCTTCCAGACTGAGACCGCCATTTTTGACTTTCTGAATAAGGTCCCGGTTTTGAAGTCGGATGCTCGTTCTGTCCTACTAAGTTTTGGTCCTTGTTTGTTGACCGATTCTGTTTGTCGGGATCGGTGGTCTACCGAAATTCCCTTTTTCTTCATGTACTTGTGTCTTTTTTCTAATTTGCATGTCGCCCTTCCTTTTGATGTCTTCATGGTGGGCGTCCTTCAGGCGCTCAACGTGGCTTCGACTCAACTGCACCTAAATACCTAGGCGTCCATTAAGGTCTTCTGCTTGATATGCGACATTTTTTGTTTGAGCCCTTCTCCTTCTTATTTCTTGCATTTTTATACCTCCCACTCGTCCGACCCTGACAGCTGGCACTCAATGGTCAGTCGGGTGGGTAATGTTTTGTTTAGCCCTTTCACTGTGTCATACAAAAATTTCAAAGAGAGATTTTTCAAAGTGTTCATCGAGTCTGAGGGTATGCCATACTTTTTTGATGAAGTTGGTCGGCCAAGGTTTCCTATGTCTTGGACTAGGAATCCCACAAAATTCAAATAGTGGCCGCGTCCGATTTTCCCGAGTGCCGATGAGCAAGAAATTTTTTCTCTTTTTGATAAGCTTCCAAGAAAATTCCCCACGCGGAAGTTGATGACCCTGTACACTATGTCCAAACGTTGGACGACCTTTTAAGGTATGTTAGCTTTTTTTAGCTTCGGTCGGGTATTTAGCATTTAACTAATGTTTTTTATCTTGATGTAGAAATCATGAACAATGAGGTCCCTCAATCGAGGCCAAATTCTCTCCAACTTGGGGGGCATGATATAGCAAAGTGACTTGGAAATGCTCTTATGTTGTGTTTGCTTTTGCGGTTCCATGATTAATCTAGATGGAAAGGTGGGTGATGGTCACGTTTGTTTCCATTCATTGTCGTTGATTTGCGAGCACGGAATGACATGAGTGTTTTCTTTCTTCCCCGCTCAAGTGTAGAGAAAGCATGGGAAAGACGTGACACGTATGCATTCTCTGTAATGCCCTTTGCTTTTTTGAATAGAAAACCTTTGAAGCAACAAAAATGGATTATCTAACAAGAACATCAATTTTCCTTCAATTTCCAGTTCAAAATCGATGTTGCATTGCCTTTGAAACATCAGATCATCGATTATCCATGTTTTTTCATTAAAGATTGATGTTGAGGTGTTTGTAATCGATGTTGATTTTTTTTCACTCACATAATTGATGTTGTGTTGCCTTTGAACATATAGAACATTAATTATCCATGACTTTTCCATTGAACATCGATTCCATGTATCCATAATTATGTATTGATTTTTCGATTTTTTTTAAATACAACATTAAATAAATAGATTTGTATTTATTTAAAATTTTGAAAACCTTAAAGATTTTATATATTTCTATATTTTATTTAAATATAACATTAAATAATTTAGATTTGTATTTATTTAAAATTTTCAACAATTTAGAAAAATTATTTATTTTATATTTTTATTTAAATAAGATATTAAATCATATATATTTATATATTTTTTAATAATTTAGAAATTTATTTTATTTTATATTTTTATTCAAACATGTCATTAAATAATTTAAGATTTGTATTTATTAAGATTTGAATATTTTAGAAATTTTATACATTTCATATTTTTATTTAAATAGGACATTAAATAATTTAAATTTATATTTTTTAAAATTTTGAGTAATTTAAGATCTTTCTTTATTAATAATTTTTATTTAAATATAACATTAATTAAATTAGGATTTTTATTTATTTTAAATTTTGAATAATTGAGGAATTTTATTTATTGATGATTTTTATTTAAGTAGAACATTGAATAATTTAGAATTTGTATTTATTTTAAGTTTTTAATAATTTAATAATTTTATTTTTTACAAATTTTTATCTAAAAATGACATTAAATAATTTAGAATTTGTATTTATTTAAGATTTTGAATATTTTAAAAATTTAACATATTTTATATTTTTATTTAAATAAGACATTAAATAATTTATATATATATATATTTAGAATTTTTAATGATTTAAGAATTTTATTTATTTTAAATTTTTATTCAAATATGATATTAAATAATTTAGAATTTGTATTTATTTATAATTTTGAATATTTTAGAAATTTTATAAATTTCATTTTTATTGAAATAAGACATGAAATAACTTATATTCTTTTAAAAAAATTAGTAAGTTAAGAATTTTATTTATTTTATATTTTTATATAAATAGAACATTAAATAGTCATTCAAATCTGACCATCATAAAATATGTTTAGATAATTTTATATAATTTATATTTTTTTCAAAGTAAGTTATTACATAATAGCGAAAATAATTTTTTATTTAAAATAGATCATTCAAATTAATACTTCAACAATTTTTAAATAAAATGAAAAATTTACAAATTTATAATTTTTATCGATTAAAAAAAATAAAATCTTAATTACACTTATGATTCACAGATTTTCATAGATTTTTTCTACTTTTTCATTGTATTTATCTTAATATAAAGAATTATAATTTCTTTCGTTTTCCTTTTAAATAATCTCAAATTTACTCCCGAAAGTATTTTCTATTCCAAACAAAATATTAATTTATATAATACATTAAAAACAATATATAATAAATTTGATTTAAATTATCTACAACTTAAAAAATATTATCTAAAATATTTGTTTAAAGTACTCATAATTATAAAAATGTCCTTTTAGTAAAAATTATAAAAAAAATAAACGTGTTGAGATTTGAGCCGATCGAGAAGCATGGGTGAAGATGTGAGGTGACTGAGCGGCGTGGAGATTTGTGTTGATGGAAACAGAAATAAGGAGAGGTGCTTGTAGACGAGGACATGAGGTAAGGGTATTGATGGAGAGATGAGGAGCTATGGATAAGGGTGCATGATGGATACCATAGCCTCACACTATCAAACAAATCAATTCTTCATTTTAATAATGCTTCAATTTCTTTCTGCACCTTCGTCACTTTATACATTGTCCTGTCTGGGGCCTCCCACCACGTTATGCGCTGCACTTATCACGTCTGCTTTTTCTTCATCTACGGTTCCATTATCACATTTCACTTTTCATCTGCCACACATTTCAAACAACACAAATTTTATTATTATTATTATTAATATTATTATTTAAGATTAAGGAAACGAGTTTTTGATATTGTTTTATAATTTAGAATTTTGTTTATATAAAAAAATTAAGGAAAAAAATTGCATATAAGTTAAGTTGAAACAAGAATTAATGAAAGTTTATGAAAGATAATGTTAGAGTACAAAAGGAAGATTTTTTGAATGTGAGACAGAAGCAAGAAATAAAAAAGAAGGGGCAGTGTGGTACACTAAAAAGGAAGGGCAAAGATGTAAAATGCTCACTTTCATGCTTTTCTTTCTTCACAAACGGAACAAACGTAATCTTCGCAGATCAGTCCCTTCAATTGGACATCCACACAAAGAAACACAATGTTAATTAATGTTTTGAAATTAAAAGAATGAAAAAAAATATTGTTTAAATAGAATAATATGAACAAAAATAAAAAATATTATTTATTTATTTATTTTAAACATTATTCTATTATAATAAAAACACAATTGATTAGGTCTTTATATTTATATATATATATATATATATATATATATATATATATATATAACAATGTTAGAAATTATTATCATATGGATGACTTGGTAGCAAATTCACACAGATACACACACCTATATAGACACACACATACACAAATACAAACACATGTACAAGTATGTACACACATACATATAGACAAACAAATACACATGGACAAACACACAAACACATGGACAAACACACTCAAATACCAACCAATGCTTTTTAATGTCGTTCTTGAAATCAAATATTTTATTTTATTTTTTAAAATTTGTAATATAGAGTAATCTAAGTCAAATCGCAAGGACACATCAATTATATTCAATCTTTAATATTCTTCTTATAGAAATTAAATTTGGGGATCTAAGAATTGAAAAAACGTAAAACAAAAAATGAATTAGATTAAAAATGCAAAAAAAAAATGAAAAACAAAAAAAATTAAAAAGGTGAAATGTTAATTCACAAATTCAGGAACCAAATAATTCCACAACCAAATAATTCCACTTATCACAGTTCTTTAAAAATTCAGATAAAAGTTTGAATATTAATTAATCAATTATATGAATTAAATCAAAGAATCATTCAATGTAATCCATATATATTTATCAAATCAAGACTCAATCAATTCTTAATTTGATTTCTAAAGTTAGAAAGGCAAATTGCATTCATAAAGTGCAAATCCCAAATTAGAAAGAAGAAGAATAAACTTGGAGCAAATGATTGATGCAAAACTCAATTTGGATTCTTTGATCTTGATTTTGTGAGTTGAGCCTCAAGAATTAGTTCTCCATTGAAGAAGAAGAGAATTAGTCAATTCAAAAAATTGAGAGAGAAGAGAGAAAAGGAAATGAAGAGAAAATTTCTGAATTTGAAAACTAAACAAATAATTTTTGTCTACATGTTATATATGCTATGAAGTCTGAAGTAAACATGGACCTAAATATGGTCTCTAATTAGGTCCATAAGTCCAATTACAAAAGTCTAACGAAAAATAAAATTGTACGCGATTTTTACAAAAATTCAGCAAATTTGTCTTTATTTCTAAAAATCATAGAAAATAGTAGAGAACTCTGAATCTAGCAAACCTTATGTTCAATTTTAAGCCTTGGAAATATAGAATCTAATGTAGATAAAATTAACCGAAAATAATATCTAAAAGAATCATTATGGGGAAAAAAAAAGCAAATGTCAAATTAGCTGAAAATAAAAAGTTAAAGCAAATATGTACATTAAACCTAATTTATTAGTACTAAAAGGAAATGAGTTAAAAGCTAAAAATAAAGCATATGGAAAGTGCTTTCAATGTAAAATAAAGTTATAAATGTGTGCACAAAATACGTGTCATCAGTTGCTAGGAAGAGGATTGCTTCAAATCTTGATACATATTTGTCATACTAGAATGTAAGCCGAGACAACTCTTGTGACCTTCATCTAGCACCTAGCACCATCTTATTCATCTCAAGGCCAGTTGGCATACATATTCAATCTCTAAATCTCCAGATCCCATTTGATCTTGACTTGAAATCCTTAGCCTAATTAGTCCTCAAATGTTCTAAAGTAGCTTGCAACCTATAATCAATCAGTTGTTTCTCTTTGATAAGAAATTTGTTAGTTATAGTGAGCATACTATAACTAATTTGATCTAAGGTCATCTCCATACTTAAATTCATATCCTGAAATTGCTCAAGTAGTTTAAACTTTTTAATCATTAGAGTAGACACTCACATTGTCTTTTGGCTTAAGGCATCTGCTACCACATTTATTTTCCTTAAACAGCAGAGTCAAAAATAGGTCAAATACACAAAAGGGGGGGTTGAATTGTGTATAATTTTTTTTAAAAAAATTTTCACAAGGAATTGTTTATCATGCATTGGTCAGAGAGCTTTTAACAAATTGGAGAAAACATAGTACCTTACAAATTTACAGAGTTGACATGGCGTAAGTCAAATTGTGCATTGGTGTGAAACAACTTTAAAGGTGTAGTTGGCTCTAGAAAGGCGAGGCTACGGGGTGAATGGAGCCTAAACTCCAATCGTGAAATTGAAAGACAATACAAACAAAGTCTAACAAGCAAAGAGAAGATAAAACTAGCATAGATTTATATTGGTTCACCCTACCACTTGGGCTACGTTTAGTCCTCTTAAGCAAACCACTTTAAAACTTTCACTAACAAGTTTCAGCACCTCTTTAGGAAAAAATATTGTCCACCTCTCCAGGTACAAGTATTCTCCACCTCTTTCTATATAAGTATTATACACCTTCCCAAGTACAAGTATTCTACACCTTTTCAGGTACAAGTATTATCCACCTCTCCAGGTACGAGTATTCTCCATATCCCCAAGTACAAGTATTCTCACCTCTCCAGGTAAACCAATCCTAATCTTCCTATGAGACTAATACCTCTCAAGATATGAGAAAAATATTCTCAAACGAGAGAACAATCAAAGCTCATTGGTTACACTTCACAAAGTTTAGAACACTACCCAACTCACTAGACGCTTTATATAGCAAATATAATCTCTACAAAACAAACTTTCTTTTACACTCACACAAAATTGCATATCTCTTGTTCTTGTATATTGTTTTCGTACTTTTTTTCTTCTTCTAGGTCTTTATGTAGCTTTTAAAAGATGACTCTTGAAGCTTGTGTACTGTACTTCATCATATAGTTGTTAAAAACTCCATGTGGAAACTCTTGCACTGAAGATTTCTTGCTCATCTTGTACGTGTGTTGTAATTTGAATACTTTTTTTGGTTTTTGTATAATTTTGAACGTTTAATCTCTAATTCCAAATCTCCAGGGCTACATAATTCTTGCTTTGCACTTCATCATTTTAGCATTAGACACTCCTAAAGAAAAATTTTGCTATGAGAATTTCTTACGCGTCTTGAGCATTTATATGACATCATTTCTCTTTGAAATACTTTTATATTTGTATGATGTTGATCATTGAAGCCTAAAGCTTTTGCACTTGAGATTTCCATAAATCTCATATTACTCTGTCATCGGTTTCTCATATTAGACACTTTAAAAGGAAGCTTTTGATTCTGAAGGTTTCAGCGTGTCTTAATCATTTGTTGAACATTTTAAATTTTGTATATTTGTAAAAATCTTTAATCATTGAAGCTTTAATTTTATTTTCTCACTATTTGCATAAATCTTGTACTATAACACCTTCATTTTTCGATTAGACACTCTATCTGGAAACTTTTGACTCGATCTAACTCGCATCTTTAGTGTTGTAAAGAATATCTGAAAACAATTTGAACATCATAATCAATCACAATCATCATTTAAATGAATGTATATCAATGAATCATATATTTTTAATTTCATAATCATATACTTTTACGTCACAATTTTGGATAGTATCCAAAATAGAAATATTTACATCAATTAAAATAATTTTCCTTTATATTATTATTTTTATTGTCATTACTACTATTATTGTTATAGATTAAGATTATTATTTTAGCAATTATTATATATTTAGGGTGTCAAAGTGAGCCAACTCGGTTCACACAAGGTTGACTCACTAAAGCTTGAGTTAAAAACTTTGTTATCTAACTTGACTCAGTAGATTTGTGGGTCAGGTAGATTGGTTCATTTAAGTATATTTTGTTCTTCCAACTTTTTTTCATATATTTATTCCGTACAATCAAAATGAAGACTCAACCTACAATATCGTACTACAAACAAAATGTTCACCTATTCCACTAAACATTAACCATTATTAATAAGTAAAAATCAATGTATTAACTTATATAATTGGATAAGCAAATAAATTAAGTATCCAAATCATTCTAATACTAATTAATGAACAACATTCTAGTCTTAAGGAAAATAAAGTGTCAACATACATAACTAAAAGTAATATAAATAATTAAAAAAAAAATAATAAAAGAAACTATAAAAAGTTGTTCTTTGTGGATTACGAGTTCACCCACCTCCAACCCAATTCAAATTTTTTTAATCGGGGAGTTAAGTAAGGAGGGTTCAATTTGACCCACATTTTAAAAAAGTTATTTTTTTCAATCCAATCCAACTTAAATCCTGTATATATATTAAAGAAAAATATATAAAGTCTAAATATTAATAAAGAGTGGAGAAAAAAATTTAGAACTTGGTGAGACACATTCAGAATAATTCATTTAACTTGTTCTTAAAATAAGTAATCCTCTATAATAAAATATATATTAAAATTTGAAAATATAAAAACTTGAAGAGACCCTCTCACTTTAACTTAAAGGCCCTCTCCGAATTTTATCATATTTATGCACTCTCCTATCCATTATTAGCCTCACTTCCAGCCATATAAATGATTGGTTCTTATTGTTATAGTGATCAAGTGAATGCCATAAACCTGAACCATGAAACTCTTCCTCCACCTCTTATCACTTCCCACTCTCTTCTTCTTCTTCCTCCATGCAGGAGTTTCCTTAGGTCCCTTGCAATTCACACACCCACTTGACCCCTTAACAAACCAAGAAATAACCCTCATCCAAACCATACTCCTAAGCAAATACCCCACAAAAGTCAACTTCCACTACGTAGGCCTCGACGACCCCGACAAAGCCACAGTCCTCAAATGGGTCTCAACTGCTGCCCAAACCTCACGCAACGCCTTCGTCATTGCCATCATCAACTCCCAAGTCCACGAGCTCACAATAAACCTACGAACCTCTGAGGTTGTCTCCGACAACATCCACCGCGGAAACGGGTTCCCCACCTTAACTTTGGAGGAGCAAAGCGAGGCCTTGCAACTGCCCTTCAAGCACGGTCCCTTCGTGGAGTCCATAGAAAAGAGGGGTTTGAACTTGTCGGAAGTGGTGTGCTCCGGTTTCAGCGTGGGATGGTACGGCGAAACCGAGAGCAAAAGGGTTTTGAGAATCGAGTGCTTCATGAAGGATGGAACCGTGAATATCTACGTGAGGCCCATTAATGGAATAACCATTGTGGCTGATCTTGATCAGATGAAGATCGTTGAGTATCATGATCACTTTGTCGTGCCTGTTCCCAAGGTGGAAAACACCGAATACCGGGCTTCGCATTTGAAGCCACCGTTTGGTCCTAAGCTTCATTCTTTTGCCTCACATCAACCCCAAGGCCCTGGGTTTTCCATCAAAGGACACTGTGTGAGGTATTTTAAACTGGTATTAATATGTATATTATAAAGTCTTATTATATTAATTATTGAGATAAAATCTTTATTTTAATTAAGATGATGCTAAAAATTCATTAGATTTTTTTTTAAACCCTTGAAGATTTATATAATTTTTTACTTTTTTTGACATTAATATTCCATTAAACACTTTCTTTTATCTAGCCTTTAAAAAAAAGTCTGTCTTTGATATTACATGTTCATAAATAAAGTGTGGGAGCTCCTAAAATTCTTCCCATTAAAGTGAACCCTTTACTTTACAAAAAATAAAATAAGTGGTTTAAATGGTTGATGGAAAAACACATGAAAAACAACAGTGTTAACTTGTTCTTAAAAACCTGAAATTCATTTCCAAAACATGACAAAAGACAAATCATTAACTGTCCCATTTGGGTGGAAAGTAAAAGCTGTCAATATTCCATTTAGTTAACAAGACCCCTCAATAACACTCAGTTAAATGTCTTTGTCTGGTCTTTTCATTTAAGCCAAACTGTTAAAAGCTTAGATTAATTAAATTTTGTGTTAAGATAACTTTTAATAACCTATCTTAGAGAAATAATTATTTTTTCATCAATTTTCTGAGAGTTGAATAAAAGTAATTATTTCCCAACAATAATTCATTTTCAAACACGTCATGTATTATCTTCATTTTGGGTATTGAAATATTTAAGCAATTGTTGGATACCTAGAAATAAAAAAGTATAACAGGTAACAAGTTATTAAGTTTCACGTTCTCATGATTCATGCATGTATCTGTTCATGGTTGGTGTTTCCACTTAGATACTGAATGTTTTGTTCAGCTGGGCCAATTGGAAGTTTCACATAGGGTACGATGTTCGAGCTGGAGTGATAATTTCAACAGCATCAATCTACGACCCTGAAGTGCATAAATCTCGTTCAGTGTTATACAGAGGATACATTTCTGAACTATTCGTGCCATACCAGGATCCAAGTGAGGATTGGTATTACAAGACTTTCTTTGATGCTGGTGAATTCGGGTTTGGTCAATCTATGGTTTCTTTGGAACCCTTGCATGATTGTCCACCACATGCACAGTTTCTAGATGTTTATCTTGTTGGAAGGGATGGTAGCCCTCAACAGTTACAGAATGCAATTTGTGTGTTTGAACAATATGGTGGTATCAGTTGGCGTCACACTGAAGCAGGAATTCCTGGCGAGGAAGTAAGTACATATAATTAATGCCATTTTCTTTGGTATCTTCCATTTTCACAATGGAAAAAACAAAACTTTTCAAAAGAATAACTAAACCTAAAAACTTTATTTATTTTCATCTAAGTCCAAGATTTCAGTTGAGCCATATAAAAAATCACATCAACAAATATATCATATTACTGAAATCTAGAGACCTTTCCACACCGGATTTAATTTAAATACAATGATAATGTACATGTTTCTTGCATTGACATTCATCATAAAATTTCATGTATGGTAAATTATTAATTTTATAATAATTACTTTAATTTATGGTGATTTATTTCGTAAACATAGGCTTACAACTACTTCTAAACATTAAATAATTTTTCAAGATTATTTTTTATTACTTAAAAAAAAATATTAAATAGTAACAAAATTTAAAGAAAAACAAGAAATAATTAATCATTATATTAAATAAGTTAGATAGAAACTAATAGTATTTAAAATGTTTCTATTATTAATAAAAATTTATAAAATAATTTTTTAATTGATATCTAAATTAGTTAACAAATTTTTAATTATTAATATTTTATATTTTAAATTAATTTTTAAAAGATTAATAAATAATAATATAAAATCAAAAGTAGTTGGTAAGTAAAATTTTGGTAATTAATGTTACATATCTATTTTAAAACTACATTATCTATTTTATATATTAATAACTTTTTAATTTATAAAATATTATCTAATTTAATTAATATATTAATTGATTATTTTAATTTTTAAAATTATTTTTTATTTTAATAATTTTTTTGAAATGAATTATGTATCTAATTATTTATGCATTGAAACTAAACATATGCAGATACGAGAAGTTAGATCTGACGTCACTCTGATAGTTAGATCAGTGGTTACAGTGGGCAACTACGACAACGTCTTAGATTGGGAGTTCAAAACAAGTGGTTCAATCAAGCCTGCTGTAAGTTCTGTTCCCTTTTCTGTGTGCCACTTTAATCGTATATCTGCAAGGGAAAGCAACTACTGTTTTTACATTACACACTGCTTCTAAATAATTGATTTATATAATTATAACATTTATACATATATTGTTTGATTTGATTAGATGTGAATTGAATTCGTCTTAGAAAGTATCTACTCATGTGTTTTATTCTTGAAAGAGATGTTCTCAAATGTCGCTATTTTAAAGGAAATAGTATTTTTTTTTTATTAACAAGTAAAAAATGAATAAATAAGAGTTATTTTGTGAATGTTTTAACTTTTATACAACCATCAACTCCGTTCGAGTTTACTTATACGATATTATGTTACAGAAAAATAAATAATAAAAAGAAGAAATTAAAACCTTTCATATATACAAGAATAAACGGCGATAAAGTTTAAAGTCAATTACTCAAAAACATATCTTTAATTGGAACAGGGAAAAATAGTTATACAATATATATTCATGAACCATGTTACTATACAGGGATCTTCGCAAACAATCAATATAATTGATTATGAAGTTAGCAACAGTAATATAAAAGCTCTGTAACAATGATAGTAATAGTGTGTATATAATGGCGTGAAGGTGAAGGTGGACACAATACCTGGCTAGATTTTGATCATGACATGAACAAAAAGCCTGCTAGGTTAAGGTAACAAAGAGTGATTCAAGTAGATTCTGTGTAATCAGTGAGACATTAACTATAATAATTCATAAATGTGTGTGGACGACTCTTGTTTAGATATGAACTCTTGTTTTTGTGCTTCTTCCAACAGATATCGCTGTCGGGAATGTTGGAAATTAAGGCAGTGGATATTACTCACAACGATGAGATAAAGGAGGACCAACATGGAACATTGGTGTCAGAACACAGTATTGGCGTTTACCATGACCATTTCTACATATACCATCTTGACTTTGACATTGATGGTGTGGATAACTCCTTTGAGAAGACGAGTCTGAAGAGTGTAGGAGTGAGTGACAACAGTTCAAAGAGAAAGAGCTATTGGACAACTAGTAGTGAGATTGTGAAGAGTGAATCTGATGCAAAGATGAAACTAGGGTTTAGTCCATCAGAGCTAGTAGTAGTGAATCCTAACAAGAAGACTTCCACTGGAAACCATGTGGGGTACCGTTTGATTCCAAATGCAGCAGCTCATCCACTTCTCACAGATGATGACTACCCTCAAAAACGTGGTGCTTTCACCAATTACAATGTTTGGGTTACACCTTACAACAAGACTGAGAAATGGGCTGGTGGATTGTATGTTGATCAGAGCCGTGGAGAAGATACATTGGCTGTTTGGACTGAACAGTAAGCATCTTACCTTTCCAACCACACTTCAACATTGATTCAAGTTTATAAAGAATTACAAAAGTTCAAAAATTTTAGCTCACAATGAAATGTGTTAAAAGAATACATTACTATTACTCATTCTATAACTAAATATGTGAGATTTTTACTAATTTAGTTTAATTTTATCTTTTTATTATCAAAATGATAAATTTTTTAAAAATTATCAAAATCGATAAGTTTTGTTAAGGTGATATGATTTTGTGTATTAAGGTGATACAATTTTAGTGTATTTGAATTGAAATCGTATTAAGATAAAACGATTTTAGTATAATTAAATTTTAACTAAAATGGTGTAATCTTGTTACAACTTACTTATTTTTGATAATTCTTAAAAAAATTTATTCATACTACCAAAATATTATTAAATATTATCAAAGAAAAGAAAATTTTATAGATTTAGTCGATATAGTAACAAATTATTTTTTATCTCTAAAATCAGTTTCTATCTAATTATTTAAATTACATACATTAATAAAAATCCCTAAACACTATAAGAAATATTGATGTTGGTCTTTCTAAAAAATCCACATAAAGATTAAAAGGAAGACACTAAATAATAATTAGAGTAAGTTTAATATATCTTTTTTAGTCTTTGTGTGAATTTTTTGGAAAAATTAACATCAATATTTTATTATAGTGAAATATGTTTGTAAATCCAATTCAAAATTATATAATCAAATTAAAATCCCATCATAAAAAGTTTAGAAAGTAATATAGTCAGTGAAAATATAAAATTTTGTAATTATAAAATAAAATAACAAAATAGTGAAGTTGTAAAACTTTATTAGGGTGCCAAGATTATTATTTTTTTATTAGCTATCATTTTATTTGGTTAAATTATATTATTTCTATTTGAAGTTTTAGATTTTATATTATTTTTTTAATCAGGTATCATTTAATTAGTTAAACTATATATATTCATTTCATCTTTATAGACATTTTCATTTTATTCCTTATACACTCAAATTCAAAAATTTGAAAATTATGGCCAAACAAATTGTTTAACTGAGGAGAAAACGAAAGGAACAAAGTAGTGATTTTGCATTATTAACTTTAGCTTTGAAATTGAAAAAATTGCAGGAATAGAGGTATTGAGAACAAGGACATTGTACTGTGGTACGTAGTGGGAATCCACCATGTCCCGAGTCAGGAAGATTTTCCAATAATGCCCTTGTTGAGCACTGGATTTGAATTGAGACCAACGAATTTCTTTGAGAGGAATCCAGTTCTTAATACCCTTTCTCCTGGCATTGTTAAATGGCCAGGCTGTGAGAAGCCATAGATTTGGTTTCTCTTTGCTTTCTCAGTTGAAGTACATTGCTGAACATTGAAGTCAGAGAAAGATTGTGTTTTATGTATCAGCCATGTGTGTTTTGATGAGAAAGTGATAACTTTGAATAAATGTTTCCTCTACTACATCAATTTGCAGCGATATTAAACTCTTCTATCATGTCATTGCCTGTTATATATCTTGGTATCCCAATAGGAGACAACTTAAGAGGGTCAAGATGTGAGATCCATCCAAAAGAATATTAGCTAAACATTTTGCATGGTGGAAAGGAAAATATTTAACCTATGCGGGAGGAGGATGTCTAATAAAGTCTGAGATATATGTTATTTCTCTCTTCCTCTTCTTATCCTTGAGTACCAAAAAAGATAGTAAAGGAAATTGCATATAAAGGCAATTCATGTGGAGTTCGGGTGCAGGAGGAAAAAATATAGCATGGATTGAGTGGTCTAAAATGTGTCAATCAAAGGATAAAAGGGGAGTAGGTATAAGAGATATCAGAATGTTTAACTAGGGTCTACTTGAAAAATGAAAGTGGAGGTTTGTAATAGAGAAAACAAGGATATAGAGACAAATATTATTATCTAAGTATGGAGATTGGAGGAAAATAAATACATCACATAGGTTAAGGCATGAATTAACATGGTGGATGAATCTCAAGAAAGTATGCGGGATTGACTAGGTAAAAACTGGTTTGAAAAAAATATTAATTGGAAATATTATTAAAAGGTTAGAAGATTAGGTTTTGGAGAGATAGGTGGAAGAATAGGATAATAATGACTGAAAAGTACTCAAAGGTATATATGAATTCAGAGGTTAGTCAAGCTTGTGTAGCTGAGGTTGGAACTTGGATTAATAATAATAATTGGGAATCTGATTTGAAATGGAGAAGAGTCTGGTTTGAATGGGAAAGGCCTCAAGTAGAGACATTCATTATGGATTTAATAAAAATTAAGCCACATACAAGTGGGCAAGACATGTGGCAGTGAAAAGGGAAAAAATCATAAATCCAATATGTAAAGTCTGTATATGATATATTACGCAATAGCAATGGGGCGATGATGAGGAACTTTTCAGTGCCATTTGGAAAATAAGTGTTCTCCCAAAAGTAAAAATCCTTGTATGGAGGGTTGAATTGAACAAAATTCAGACCAAGGTGAGTCTACAAAAAGGGTGTGGCAATGGACACAAATCTATGCACACTTTGTCAACAACAAGCTGAGACTACTCAACATTTATTTATTTTTAGAGTAGAATAGCTAGTAAGGTCTGGCATTTGTGCTTTAGGTGGATAAGAATTTCCAATGTAGTACATAACTCAATCTTTAGGAACTTTTATCACTTTAATTGTCCACATCTGAACATAAAACAAAATCTAATCGAAAAACAATATGACTGACTATGATGAAAGAAATTTGGGACCACAAAAAAAAAAGTTAAGTTTATGAATGTAGTTTGTGACGAGGATGGAATAAGGATTACAAATCTAAATTAAAAAAAATCACTTTCTCTTATCCAAATTGATGTTTGTGCCTGAAAACATTTTTACAATAGCTATAGCATTTACTATTTTACATACAAATCTAGTTCAGATATCCACATCTTCATTTCTACCTCTCAATAGGTTCTCAAATTATGACTACCATAATATGATTCTATCACAATCTACAAGTGGAAAATATATTAATCTTTTCAATATTTGGCTCTCATAAAGAGGTAGTGTTGAATTATTGGCTTACAATTTGAGCAGCGAAATACACACTGCTAGCCGTAACTCTCCTCTGGACAGAAAAATTGGTTAATGAATTTTGAATATATATAAAGTTGTAGTGGAACAAGAACGGTGGCAAAGTTAAAGATCTAAAGATAGAATGGTGGCACTGGCACCCAAATGTACTACTTTGGAATTTCATTTTTCACTTTTTGTAATGCCTAAAGATAGTATTTTAGAAGGGGTCAAGGGTGTTTAGCTCTATTGGAGATGTATGATGTTGTATATTAGATCTGAATGGTCTTTGAATACTTTTTGTTATTGTATATTAGATCTCAATATGTTTGGTCATTTCATGAAAAACGAGGTTTGAGCTAATATGAAGAGCAATCTGATTATCACATATGAGTTTCATTTGAGTTACCTCTCCAAATTGCAATTCTTTGAGTAATTATTTAAGCCAAATAAGCTCACAAGTAGTTGAGATCATAACTTTATATTCTGCTTCAGCACTAGATCTTATCACAACATTTTGTTTCTTGCTCCTCCAAGAAATCAAATTATCACCAATAGAAACACAATATCCGAAAGTTGATCTTCTATCAAATGGAGATCCTGCCCAATCAACATCTAAATAACAGACTTTAGTATGGTTATTAAGGCCATATAACAAACCTTTTTCAAGAGAGCCTTTAATAAGCTTCAGTATACGAATGTTTGCATTCCAATGGTTTTCACACAGAGAATTAAGAAATTGACTCACCACAATAACTGCAAAGGAAATGTTAGGATAAGTAATAGTAAGATAGTTCAATTTTTTAACTAATCTTTTGTGCTTCTCAGGATCTAAGAGAGGTTCTCCTTGATTGGGTAGAAGTTTGACACTGGAATCCATGGGTGTATGAACAGATTTTCAATTCATCAACCTAATTTTCTCAAAAATATCCAATGCATATTTTAACAATACCAGTATTGGATTAGACTACCTCAATCCCCAAGAAATATTTGAGTTTGCCAAGATCTTTGGTCTGAAAGTGTTGACAAAGGTGTTGTTTTACTTGTGAGATGTCATGGTAATCACTACCTATAAGAACAATGTCATCAACATATACCATGAGATAGATACACCCTACACTTAAGTGACAGTAAAAATCTGAAGATTTGTTTCACTGTGAGTCATACCAAACTATTGAACAACATTGTTAAATTTTCCAAACCAGGCCCTATGAGACTGCTTGAGGCCATATAAGGATTTGCAAAGACGACATATCAATCCAAAAGACTTCCCTTGCGCAAAAAAACTAAAAGGTTGCTCCCTATAAATGTCTTCTAGCAAAACTCCATTAAGAAAAACATTTTTGACATTTATCGTTGAAAAGCATTCATGGTTATGAATAAGTGAACAAAAGTCATCTTTGCCACTGGAAAAAAGTATCACCATAGTCTAAACCAGAAAATTTGGATATAACCCTTAGCCATAAGACAAGCTTTGAGACGATCAATAGTACCAACTTTGATAGCAAAAATTCACCAGCAACCAACAGTAGATTTTCCATAAGGTAAAGGAACGAGTTCGCAAGTTCATTATTCTGAAGCTCAAGCATGGTCTAACGCCAATCAGGGTGGACTAAGGCATCACTTACAGATTTTGGAATGGATACAGAAGCAATAGATGAAAAGTAAGTATAAAATAGTTGAGACAGTCTATTGTAACTCAAATTAGTATAATATGGAGAGTGATAATGGGTAGAACATATACCTTTATGGATGACAATGAGAATATCAAGTTTAACTATCGAAGCCAAAAGGAATGGAGGTGTTGGCACTAGACAAAAGTCATCTGATGAACGATGGAAAGTATGACGATGATTATACACCTAAAGAGTTGGTGGAGGCGATGAATCTGTAGGTGCACTAGGCACAACAAGAGGAACATGAATATTAACTTGATTTGATGGAAACACAAGAGGAGAATGAGAAGACTTAAAAGGAAAGAAAAGACTTATTGAAAGTGACATTTGCTAAAATAAAGTAGCTTTAAGTGAAAGTGAGAAACACTTATATTCTTTTTATGATCGAGTGAACCCTAAAAAGAAACATTTGTGTGATCTAAGAGATAATTTATCAAAACCAAGACTAAAATTATGAACAAAACATGAGAACTCAAAAGCTTTAGGAGGTAAGGGGTGGAAAGGGTCATGAGAAAATAAAATAGAATGAGGAATCTTGTTATCTAAAACTGAAGATGATATGTGATTAATGAGATAACATGCACTAGAAACAAAATCATCCGAAAAACGTTAGGAACCTCACTATGGATTAAAATAATACGAGTTATTTCAACAAGATATTTATTCTTGCGCTTAGTCACCCTATTTTATTGAGGTGTATAAACATATGAAGTTTGATGAAGAATATTATGAGAAGTCATAAAGGTAAGAAAATACTGAAATCCTAAATTAGACTAAATATGACTTGGTCCCCAGATGTTAGAGTGAACTAAGAAAAAAAGGGATGAAGCACGTTGTGAGACACTGCTAGGAAAAGAACTATGAATGTATTTCCCTAATTGACACGACTCACATGATAAACTTGATAAATTAGGAAAACTTGGAACAAGCTATTGCAACTTGGGAAGACTAGGATGACCAAATCGAGCATGAATGAAAGATGGAGAACCATAATCATGCCAACATGTGCAGAGATCTATGGTGATAAAGACCAGGAGACTCACATTTGGTGCTAATCATCCGTCCCTAACTCTGGTCCTTTAAATAAACGGAATATTTTATAAAAGAAATAACACAATCAAAGGAACGAGTAAGACAACTAATGGATAATAAGTTAAATGGAGACCCAGGGATATAAAGAACATTATCAATATATAAAGAAGGAAAAAGATTAATGGTACCAACATCCTACGATGAGACCCTAGATCTATTGGCCATGGTAATCGAAGGTAAATAAACCATAGAAGAGAAAAAAAAAATATTACCAATAATGTGATCCATGTCACATGAGTCTAGAATCCAAGGGCCGAAAGAAGTAGAGTGGGTGAGGCTAGCAAAAAATGTACACGTGAGTGCAACAAAAGGAGTAGAACTAGAAATCTAACGATCATCATACTATTTGATAAATTTATTGAAAATAACAAGGTGTCCTAATGCATTAGATGAAGGAGGACCCACAATAGACATTTGTAAGGAAGCAGTTTTGACAGGACGCATAGTAGCAACGGAAGAAGCCATAGATGACAAGGGTAGATCCCGTCGCCGGCCAATTGGCGACATTAGTGGAGGAGATGGTGGCGGTGACGAGACTTTGGCGAAAGAGGTTTTGGCAACGAGGAGACAGTGGGAGTGGCATCTGTAAAACACCGATGAACAATGGGTTCATCAGAAAAAATTGAATTCTAAACTTATGCTCTAGATACCATGTTAAGAATAAAGGAAAAGGAAAAATAGGATAAATCTCTTATGTAAAATACACACATATGATTTTTTATTTATAGAAAAAAGTAATAATAGAATAACAAAAACTATAGATTAAGTTTGTTACATTCAACAATAACTGACAAACTTAGTAAACATTGTAAACTTTTGAAGCATGTACACAAAAGTTGGTAAGGAACGGTTGAATTTATTAATAAGTGGTTATCCATGTGTAGTTATGTGATTATTTATGTGTACCTTTTTACACATTAATCTTTATGTGGGTGGGTGTGGTTTCTTATGATGATGAATAAAATCAAATCACTTAATTTTATCATGGAGATTGAAGTTGGATTTGTGGTGAACATTTCTAAAGTAGTTTTTCCGTATTTCAATAAGGAAGACCAAATCACTTAGTTTCATTATGAAGATGAAGTTAGATTTGTTTGTGGACATTTCTAAAGAAAATTTTCAAGGTTACTAATAAATGGTTATCCGTAATCATTTATCTGGTTAGTCATGCGTAACTTTCTACACAAACTTGAAAACATTGGCATGTTTTATAATGTGGTTATTGACTAAGGTCCTAATAAGAGGAAAATAATGAAGCCCGTGGGGACAAACAAAATTAGTGATGAGATAAGATGGTGACTCTACATTTGTTATGTAAAGAAGAACTACAATTATTAATAAGTGGTTACCTGATTTCAGTTATGTGATCACTTATGGGACAGGCCAAAATGCACAAATGGGTTGAAAACACAACTTGACCTACTAAATTATGGGCATTTCTTCCTACACCCCTATACTTTGCTTCCTGCAACCCATAAGAAAATGTGAATTGACAAACTTAACCTTGAGAGATTTTATGAACCCAAGCATAATGTCTCCTTCTTCTCTTCCATTTTCGATGTCACTGTTCAAAGCAAGCGACACTAACTATTCTGGACGATTTTAGTGCACTCTTAGTGGACATATAAACATGTGTGCTTTTTGGCAATATTGCAATGGTTAGTGGGTGATTTTGGAAGCACCATTTGTGGGAGAAGAAATGTAAGTTTTTTTTTTTTTTTATAATAAAATTAAGAAGTGCATACATATTACATTTTGTAAAAGACAATTTGTATCCTGTCCAGAAAGTCGGTCCATAACCATTTCAGAATATCATTTCCATAACACATTTTATGATTCTCAATTTACCATTATGGAAGTAAAAAAATATGTTCTAGAAGAGATTCTGGAGTAGTTTTTATGTCTTCTAGATTTTCTGTTTTAGAAACACTTTTTATTACGAAACCCCCTATTCCAAAATCACCAAGACTATCAAGGTTAATTTGAGTATTTCGAAAAATATAAAAGTGCAAGAAGAAAAACATCCTCAAACTATTGCGAGCTAATGAGCTAGTTCGTGAGCCCAACCCACTTTATAATGCCTATGTACATACATATAAGAGGGCATTTCTTCCTACAACCGTACATTCTTCAAAATACCCAAATTATCCTTAAGAATTTTGGGTGATTCCAGAATAAGGGATGTCCATGAGCAAAAAGTAATAGAAAATCCATAAAACAAAAAAACCATTTCAGAATATCTTTTTCAGAACACATTTTTACTTCCAAAATGGTAAATCTGGAATTCATAGAATGTGTTCCGTAATGTAGGTTCCAGAAACATTCCAAAAAGAGTAATCTAGAAGTCATTTTTAAAGAATAAAATAGTCTTTTCCATAAATGATGGGGTGCAGAGAGAGAAATTTTTTGGGATGCAAGAAGAAACACCCCATATAAGAAGGTCCAGATTAGTTCATGATGCATATATATTGAACAGCCTTATCAAAAAACCAAACAACGGTTTTAGGTTCCAGAAGCATGAATGTAAATTTAAAGAGTCACTGTTGAGAACAAAAGCAAAAGTAAAGATGCAAAGGAACCATCTAATTTTCTAAGAAAAATCAGATTCCGCCAATTTAATCAACAAACCTGAAAGAGAGCATGTTTGACAATCTGTTCTTGGACCAAGCCTTTAATGTAATATTATGCATATAATCAATTATTACTATATTGAAATAAGCCAGTCTTTTCTAATGACATCTATCCCTCAAAGGAATACAAAACAAAATTTGTTGCAATGATGTATTTTGATTGCAACGTTGACAAAAATTGAATTGCAGACTTTGTGTAATGTTACTTCTTACGCAAGTATAAGAAACCAACTACCACAGAGATACCAACAACGGTTACAGGAACAGCCCAATATTGCTTTGTCAGCTGCATGAACTTTTCAGAATAGTGTTGCTTGGTGGAAATTGGAGGTGATGGGTCGAGCTCACCAATGCAATACTGCTCCATAAGTTCTCTGGCACTTTTGCTGTGGCCAGCATCTTCAAATTCTTCTGTTGCATCGTTCCCTTCATTAAAGTAAAGGTGCATTTAGATTTGAATACTGACATTGGATGAATTTTTCCATATTTAGTTTTGCATGCAGTCCTTAGTGTAATGAAGAATATAGGAAGCTAAGGAAGGTACCTGTTGCAGCAAGGATTACATCGTCTCCACCAGGATGATCATCCAAATATTGTGTCACGTCGTATACCTGCATTGGCAAATGGAAAAACAGGTCAACAAATAGAACAACAAATGGAAAATTAGAAAAGACATTTGTGGAGAGCATTTGGAAGCTTCAAGCAGCTAGAACAATCATGAGGTTGAATTTTGGATTCAAAAACCTTAATAGAACTGCTTGGATTGAGAATAACAGAAGCTGGTTTCCAATGGGGTTTGAATAAGTTTGGTCAACAGCTTGTGGCTAGAAAAGAATATAGCAAACCAATAGGGAAAGATTTAAAATAAAGAAAAAATATAGTAAGAACCAGTCACTCAAGAATAACGTAATATTAGCCAGAGCTAAGTTTTCACAATTATATCGAAGTTGGGGCAATTGTTGTCCCCTATAAATTTTCACAATTACACACATAAAAAGACAATAAGCTACACAGGAAGACCAGTAGCAACAAAGTATATAACATTGTGATCATACAACCATATAGACCACTGGAGAGAGTTCATTCAAAGAGTGGGAAAGACTAAGGAATCTCATATCACACCAACCATTAAATGGGTGTGCAGTAGGAGAAACAGAAGTGTAGAAGGGGATCACACGCAACTACCGAAACTATCTATAGGTGTGGCTGTCTATGGTTTATCAAAGAATAGTAACTGGAGAATAGTGAAGGAGAGGACTCAGGCCTCTAGAATTGCCTGTAGGGTGATGCATATGTTAGGGTAGGGAGAATGTAGAGATGTTTCCCAAATGAAGAAGGTAACATATGAAGAGCAAATTCAAGCAGTTCGTGTTGTAGCTAAGGAGGGCAAAGCCCTAAGCTGTTTCAATGGTGGGATGGATTCTTTGAGAACATAACTAGGGTGTGTTTTGCCACCACAGAAATTAAAAGATTCTAAGATTTGATGATTAAAAATCCATATGAACATTTATTGGCACTGAAACAATTGGACTCAATAAATGTATATGGGACAATATGAGATGGACTCGAAATTACTGAAGTGCACAGATCAAATGTATTTGAAAAGGATTATGTTTTAATGGTCTCAAGGAAGAAATCAAGGCAATGTTGAAGCTCCATCCTGTTGAGTCACTCAATAACTTAATAACTGTTGGTAAGTTAAAAATTTTATTTTTAAGGAGGAAATGGAAAAAACACATAAGTTTTAGTCTCGATTGATTGTGGGGCTTCACAACTTGATCACTACAAAGTTAGTTCGAGAATCACATTTGCAGGTTATGGCTAACATTAAATATTTTGGTGAGGTAAAGATGATCATAAGGTAGTCGAACTCAAGTGTTTACCTAAGCTCATGGAGCCTAAATAGAATAGACTCTTAAACTCATAAAAGCACTGAATATATAAAAACTTACAGACATTATGAACATAATACCGTATAACTAACCATTCAACATTTTAACTCTAATATGCAAAGTGTAAAATATTATTTCAATCCCACAATATCTCAAAATAGAGTTTTATTCTTTTATTACATTTTAGCCTCTATTTTTTAACTAAAACATGCTTTTAGTCCCTGTGAAGGATTAAAAGCAGCTCTCTTCTGGTAAAATGTACAGATTAAAAATGTAATAAAATTTGGAGATAAACAAAATTTCCATATATTTTGAGAGACTAAAAACATACTTTACATTTGAAGAAAATAGTAGACCAGAATAACAAAGTAACAAGGTTTGGTAGTATGTTACTATTAGATACAATTAAACTATACCAGATCCTATCCTACAAATACTCATTATAAAATCAAAACATTTACAATCATCTAATAATACCTTAAGTGCCATCAATGATGGAAACACTTAGCAGTTTGCTTTAGATGGAGGACCATCCACTCAGGTTCCAAGGAAACAAAGAGGTAAAATTTGCTCTAGGTTGGATTTGGGTGTTTTATGGCTTGGTTATGGTTCGATCATTCTATGATTGAATAGAGAGAAGGGATTAAGGTTGAATTGGTATGGTTTGCTATGTATGGTTCTTGCTCAAATTTTAAAAGAGATCTTGGAGGTTCAAGAAGGCTAATGTTTGTGGAAGCTAGTTGGTGATGGGTTTTGATGTCCTTGGTGTGTTGGAATGAAGTTTTGATGGGTTAGGTTGTGGATACCTAGGGGAAGGTGTCTATGGTTTTGGTTTGATATATAGATGCCTTTAGGTGGATGAAATATGGATTGGTTGCAAGCTATGTTCAAGGGTTGCTAGTTCTTGGCTTGGTTCTTGAAAGCTTTAATTGGATTGGTGATGTTTTTACTAGGATATGAGGCTTGTTAGGTGTAAGGTGGGCTTCTTCGCTTAGAAGTGATTGGTTCTTGGTTGCTATAGGTTAAGAATGGCTTGATCAAGCAAGGTTCAAAGAAGAGAAAAAGAAATAATAGAAACCAAAAATTGAAAAGGAAAGGAAAGAAGATACATGTAGGTTAAATTAGAACTCCAATCTTGGTGTTCTTGGACGAACATGGAATATTTGCACACTCTTCCTACTTGGATATGACTCACCATGATTAGGCAAAGAGAAAGGAGAGTAACCACTTAGGATATGATACACCTAAGATAGAGCTTTTAAGTAGAAGAAGATTCACACTTTTCTCAAACAAACACTACTCAATTTCATTTATCTTCCAAGTTGTGTTTAAAAGTTCACTTGGTTCCTAGAGCTTAGCCTAATTGTAAAGCATATGGCACACCTATCAATCCTATTCTAACTTAGGTTTTGGTTAATCTAAAAGCAAATAGGGTTCCTAGAATACAACCTATAAAGAATTAACCCAAAATGATGCTATAACATGAATACAAGGTAGGATTAACTCGTTCTAAACTATCTTTATTATTTCTAAGACTCCTTATTAATTTGTTGCCTTGATGAGGCCCTTCCTCCAACTCCTTAGCCTTGCTCCAAGTCAACACTCCCCGAGAAGCATCCTTGATAACTTGGACTCTCTTCTCCCTTTCTTGTACCTTGGCCATGCTTCTTGTAGTTTCTCCACCTTGTGTATGTTCTTCGTGACCCAGGATCACATCAATCAAGGTCTTCCTCAGATAAAGCATCTTTAAGATTAGCATGAAGAGCCAAATTATCAATCTTAAAAGTATTTGAAGTTGGACTACTTGAACTTTCAAGTAGTTAAAAATGTTGCCATCACCACGATGTTGCTCAAGATCAACATTATTCCCTTTAGTTATCCATCAGCATCAAATGGAAGAACAATTGTTCTTATTTCCCAACTTTTTAAGTGCATAACCATTTAACTCTAATGTTTATGTACAAATATAATTTATATATTTGCAATAGTATTTTTATATTAGGTAAACTCTTATGAGTTTGAGCCAAGTCTACAAAGGCCCCATGAGTTTAAACTCGAGTTAGACAAACTTATTTGTACTAAATATCGTAGGTCAGGTAATACAACCATTTCAAACTGAGAACAATAAAATTTCATACATAATAACACTTGTAAAACAATAAGAATCCAAATATACCATCATTCTAACATTTTTATATCATGGAGAAGATAATAACTAACAAGTGAAAGCAATGTAATGCAGACAGAAAAAACCAACATCAACTTTTCAGAATTCCCTCCTGAACTTGATATGTGGCAAAACCACAATCAAACATCCATTTTAACTTTTTAATCAACTGATTCCACCCTGCAAACTTAACATCAGAACTTCAGAATTTCTAATTTTGATATGGGGTAAAGGCACAATTAAGAATCAACTTTTACATTTTATTCAACTGACTCACCCCACGCATCAGAAAAAACACTTCAACCAGTCTAAGTACAAAATATTACCTTGAAAACTGTGCACAACAGAACACATTTATATCAGCAAAATGCTTCCAAACACTACTTATTAACTGTACACATGATGGAGCACCAGTATCTAAAGGTAGAAGAACTTACTATCCTAGCAGCAGGTAGGCCAAATGCTTTATAAAAGAAAAAAGAAGGAAATATCATTACAATCATTTACCGCATAACAAGTTTATGTATTGATGATGATTGAGACAAGACTTTAGAAAAACATCGTGATCAAAATGTCTCGCCTCAAAGAAGAGAATACAAGCTAAAAAAAAAGAATGCATTTACTTTTCACACACACATTTTGACGAGCTCCACGTGTTAATATAATTTCATAAAACTACATGTTGGCAACTGCCTCTATTTGAAATTAATTTTTCCATATATTTATTTTAGTTGCATTGGAAGACCTATTTAGAACAAATAACACGTGTTATTCATGCCATGATTCTACATTTAGCTACCAGTTATATGTTTGCCACACTATGTAAAGCTTCATGGTATCATGAAGTTCTTGAAAATGTGATTGCGTGAAAAGTAGAGGCATTCTATTTTTCTTTAGTTCGAATTACATTCTTTAAGAAGAGACATTTAATAGAAAAAATAATTTCCAAGAGATGCAGTTGCCAACACGAAGTCTCTGAAACTGCATAAACATATCTCTAGCTAGGTTGACCAAAGATGTCAAGGAAGAATAGCAGGACCACATTATATCCAGCTAAACCCGTGGTCCGGTATAAGCAGATTCAGGAACACAACTTCAGTTCATTTATTTCCAGTTGAATCATGCAAGATGAAGATTGAAAGGAAACAATGCCTTTTACAAGAACAACAAATAAAGATTAAAAACAGGAGAAATATTGCCTAATATATGTAAAAAAAATCAGCTTAAAAGCTTGTGTGAGCGTAGGTGCCTCACTAGTATTAAAAGTCCATTACATGTAAACCACAACTTTTAATTCTTTCTTTATTCAAAGAAAAAGGGTAACTGATTTACCCATTTCTACTGTGCTTCTCTTATAAAATGTGGTGAATCAGAAAAAAAAATGTCACAGATTTCAAAAGTGTGGGAAAAAAGCTAAAGCATAAGATATTAGGTATTCTCCAAAAAAAAGTATGTAAGGTCCCACAGAGAACAAGATGACAGAGAAGTCTCGTTAGTAGATCCTGCATTTCATTAGTTCAATTATACAGGAAAAACAACCAAAATGTCCAAAACCTTAAATTATATATTTCCAACAACATCATTGGACATAAATCAAATAAAGAGCAACAAAATATCCTAGAGGTCAAGCAATCCTAAAGAAAAGACAACATAAATTATCAGAGGGATGAGCACAAATACACAGTTTTCCTATAAAATAAAAGGCATGAAAGCAAGAAGAGAAAACCCATATAGGGATTAGATAGAGAAAAGAGTTATTGGTGGAAAAAGTGATACCTTTCCGTGGACCAGGATCCAGCAATCATCTTTGGTGTTGTGGTGGGATAAATCTTGAATGGAGTAGAAATTGGTGAGGGTTGGCATGTTAAATTTGGTTGGGAGGGAATCTAGGATGTTAGGAAGAAGGAGGAAGAGGGAGGGAGCCGAAATGAAGACTAGAATTCCCAACACTCACAGAGAGCTATATCTTCTTCTTTAATAACATTATGACAACTTGAAAAAACAGTATTAAAAAATATATATAATTGATATCTAAAAAAGAGTTATTTAATTATTTAAAATGAAAAAATTTATTTGATTATTTATTTTACTAAATAAATAAATTATTTTTTTATTAGAGAATTAAAAGATGACACAAAGTTACTAAATAATGGTATAGATAATTATTAAAATAAATTATATTATATAATTATAAAAAGTAAATATAAATAATGTTTATAATTTTTTAAATGGAGGTGATATTGTAACACTCTCATTTCAGAGATTTTGATGGACTTTCTCCTATAAATAAGAGACTCTTAAAAATGTATTTATAATTTTGATTTGAGTAAAGAAATGATGTCCAATTTGTGAGACACTTCTCCTTGTTCAAAATTCTCTCTAAAATTGTCTTCTTATTAGACAAATTTTTAAACTCCTTCTATTAGTGTTAACCCAACTTCACTTTAGAAACTAAGTGTTGACCTAACCTTAGATTCATCTCATAATTTCTATCTCTTCCAAAATTTCTACAATTCTTCATGTTTCCACTATCATTTATCTTCCATTGAAGAAATTAAAATAAAAAACACTGAATAAGAAGATCTACATTTGAGGATGCAAACCACTATCATTTATCTTCCATTGAAGAAATTAAAATAAAAAACACTGAATAAGAAGATCTACATTTGAGGATGCAAAGCTGAATTTCATCATTTAGTAATTAGAGCTTTAGTATAAGAGATAAGTAGCTCACTCTTCAAAACTTTTTTTACTTTCTGTGTTGTTTTATTTTCTCTTAATTGTCTTGAATGTTTACCGATTGAAATTGTGATTTTTTTTTTTCTTTTTGTTTGGTTCAAATTCATTGTTCTTACTTAAACCTTTGTGTATGTGCTTTTAAGTGTTATTGTATTCATATTCATGTGTTGTTTTGATTTTTCTTGAGTTTTCTTCAAATTTGTTTGATGAAATTTTCTTATAATTGAGTTATTTTGATTTTGTAATCATAAATGTTTTGTGTAAAGTCATGTTTAGTCTAAATTTGTCATAATTCTATTAGTTGAATTTTTTGATTTTTTTTTTTTAAATTTTCACATGGATCAGAGCTTTGAGTGCTTTTTATTTTGGTTTTTGAGTTCTTAAATTGCTACATCATTAGCAAATCCATTATCATCTTTTCCAAAATTCATTTTTGAAAATTTTCAAAAGACATTCCATAAACAATGGTGCAGAAAACAAATCCAGAGGTGAGAATATCAAATGGACCTGTTTGTGAATTTCATTGAATATGTGGTACGAAAAGGAATTTCAAAGGTGCAAATAGCAATCTGAGTTGTTTTCTTTCTATTTTGCCAACAGATTCGTTGTTCGTGATTTTCTTTGTTCCTCACTTACGCCGTCCAAAAATATTAATAACAATATTAAATAAAAATATTAATAATATTAATAATAATATTAGTAATATTAATAATATAAATAATACTAATAATATTAATAATATTAAATTTGAATTTTATACTTGACTTTTGGATCCATAAGCAATATATTAGCATGAGGTAAACCTGAAATTATATGTAAAAATTATGTAATATTATATAAATTGTGTAAAATTATAATTTTTTAATTTAAAAAATAAAATTTTAAATTTTATAATATTAGATAGAATTGTATAAAATTATAAATTTTTATAATTTAAACAATAAAAATGATAAATTGTATAATATTATATAAAATTATAGTTTCTTTATAATTAAAACAATCACTACAAGAAAATCATTGAATAAAAACCAATTTTAAAGACGAAAAATAATTAGTTGCTATATTGAATAAATTAGAGACTATTTTAGAGACTAAAAAAAATTGATTTCTAAATTAGTTTCTATTATTATTAAATAATTTTTAAATTGATATTTAATTAACTATCAAGTTTTTAACTACCAATTATTTATCTTTGCTGCCCCGCTTCCTGCACCTCCTCTCCTCCACCTCGTTGCCCCCTACCCATCTGCAGTTTTTATACATGTCATTAATATTCTTTTATAACCTCGAACCTTTGTTATAAACAATTGATTTATAATGACATCCAAACTAATGACTGTTCCTAAATCGTATTCATATGGTCATTTTAATCCTCGTTAAAGCACTTTTATGGAGTAGTGCTTCTTTATTCCAATTATGTTCAACCTGTCACCGTTCCCAATTCCAATTACAACATCCACAACCATGGATGCAAAGAATTCTTTCTATTCGCCTATAAGCTTGGAAGAAAGTGTGGTAGAAGCACATTTTGCAAGTAAGCTTTCTTTTCCTCCAGACTTTCCCTCAGTGCTATCATCTAGCTCTTCAATCTTTTCAATTGCCAAGGAACTTGCAGTCCTATAGTTTTGTATCAAATTTTGAGAGTGAACACTAGCTTCAATGAAAGGTTTGGCCTCCCTTAAAAATTAAGTTGCAAGCAAGACAACAGTGGTGGTTCCATCGCCAACCTCAAAATCCAGAAACTTAGCGATGTAGACAAAGATTTTTGTGGCAGAGTAGTCGATGTCAAGGAGCTTCATGATGGTGCCATCGTTGGAGATGGTGACAATTTCTTTATCATTGCCGATGAGCTTGTCCATGCCACAGTTATGCAAACGACGTCGGTGACAACGGTGCAAGCATTATTGTTACTCACAAGTTGTAGCTTCCTTTGCGAAGTTTCGTGCCTTTTGTATCGACCAGTCCTCGGACACCGAAGACAGATCGTAATGGTAAGCCATGTCAGCTGGGTCCCACAGCATGGGCCAGAGCCACGTGGGCTGGGTCCCACAGGTAGTATGAATTAGTGGGCTGGTTAGTCATCAGAATTGATCACCATGATAGAGCGATGTGTTCTCGTCGCGTAGCAGGGTGATGAGTCCTCGGCAACAGGGTGACGAGGACACATCAGTCTTGGGTGTTTTGAACAACATAACTAGAACATCTAAAGTGGATCCCAAGGAACTACCAGTTATTAGTAAAATGCCCAAAGGTAGGGAGAAGCCTAGGTCACAAAGCATCCATGCTTGTGGCAAGGAAAACACAGTTAGGTGCAAAGTCTTGAAGGGTTGAGTGCCCATCAGGATTAGGGTTTCCAAGTGAGGCTGCATGCATGACACGTGAACAGTGAAGGCACTCCCAGGACAGGTGGCCCCAGAGACTAGGTGCATTAGGGGGTACCCAGGTGGCCATCCTATTAGAATTTGCACTCCAGTTAAGGGGAGCCTTATGTACAAGATTACCCTAAGTCTGGGTGATAGCGGCGCGAGGATATTCCTGTAAACCCTAAATATGGGTAGCGGCGCAGAGGAAACCCTAGACTATATAAAGGGTAGTAAAACACTTCACAAAGGTACGTAGCTTCTTGACCTAAACACAGATACTGAATACACTTGGTGTATTTGTCCAATATTGACTTGAGCGTCGGAGTGCAAACGACCTTTAGGGCGCCCCTTTCTATCTTGCAGGTGCATGTTGTTTCAACACAGCATAGCATAATCCATAGGGAGAGGGAAGGAGGCGTGTGATTGTCGTAAGGTTAACCGACAGGAGAGTCAACCGACAGAAGAGTCAACCGACAGAAGAGTCAACCGACAAGAACACCTTCCTTTACAACATCACTGACATGATTGAAGACCCAAAAGAAAGAAAGTGAACTAGAGTTTAAGTTTTGAAGCTAGAAATGGGTCGAAGAAGCAACAATTTCTGACTCCTTCCCACTATCACAACCACATGAGTTTTGTGTTGGATTACATGTGGAGTTCTTGTGTGCAAAATTTACCATATTGTATGTCAATTATCATTGTTTAACGTTATTCATGCAAATTTAACACGAGATAGCTTGCATACTTTTCAAAAATACATTAAGATCAAATTGAATTTTTTTTAAAAAAAACCTACTATAACTAATATAATTAATTGACTGTTGACCTTAATGTAAAGACAAAGAAAGTAATTATACTTAATAATTATTTATCCTTTAATATATGTAATATTATTATGATTATTCATAATGATTAATGTTATGTATATATTAAATATAATAAAGGTTTAATTAAGTTGTATGTATTTAATAAATTTGGATATTTTTAATTAGATATTTATTAAAAGTATTTTCACACCATTTAGTATTTAAAAATATTTTTTATTTTTTTAAGAATTATATTATTTGATTTTTGCCGTCATTTAAATGTTACTTCTATTTAGTTGTAAGATGTGACTTGATTAATTATTTATCACTATAAGAAAATTATTAAATAATTTTTTTTAGAGATAAAAAAAATTAAATATTATATTGACTAAATTATATATTATTTTAGAAACTAAAAAATTATTGATGTCTATTATTAATAAAATTTATAAAATAATTTTTAAATTAGTATCTAATTAGTTATCAATTAATTTAGATTATAAAGTTATAGCAAAACCTTAGTAGCTAATTAGATACCAATTTAGAAATTTGTTTATAAATTTTACTAATAATAGAAACTACGTGTTTGTTTTCAAGTGTGAGGAGGGGGAGGGAGTGAGTGTTTTTTTTTTTTTTTCAATAGTTTTGAAAGTCGGGGAGTGAATGGGGGAGAGGGTGGAAACCTTTTTTTCATTCTTTACACAAATGAAAAGATTTGTATTGATTTATGTAGGATTATTGTATTTTACCTATATATGTCTGTACATTCATTTTATTACAACATATAATTATGAATAATAAAAATAGTAAAATAATAAAATAAAATTTTAATATCAACAAAACATATATAGTTATATAAAATAATAAATGAATATAATAATAAATATTATTTTCATAAATTTTAATATATTTAATAAATTTATTTCAGTTTAACAGAAAAATATTTTTTATTATATTTTTTAAATTTTTTATTGAAAAATACAAGTAATTATGGATATTATATATTAGAAAAATTTAATTAATTCAAAATTACACAAAAAAAATCATAATTCATTATTCAAATATTTTTAATAATAAGGATAAATTTGTAAACTTACAATAAATTATTTTCACAAATCCACTATATCATTCCCCAATCCAAAAAACCTCTCATATCCTCCTCATACATCTTCTCTAATCCTCATAAGTTCACTGTCCTCTTCCCACAAATCTCCTCCTCAATCCAAACAGAGCATAAATGTCAATAATTTTTCTAGTCTTTAAAATAATATATAATTTAATTAATAGTAACTAATTATTTTTAGTCTTTAAAATTGATTTCTATTTAATGATTTCTTTGTAGTGTATGGTATTCATTGACCAAAAATAAGACAATTTTTATCTAACTCAAATAAAAAAATCCAAAATTTATAATGTAATTAAAGTTTAACTAAGCTTAAAATTTAAAACTTAATAGAATACACATATGAATGGTTAAAGAAACTGCCTATTGTAATAAATACTTAATTAATGTGCATGTAATGTATCTTTTCTGTTTCATTTAATTTGGCTGTTTTATTTAATGTTTATGTGTATATTCCAAATTGGTGTCATAATTAGTTTTTTTTGTTTTATTTCAAACTTGATTGCCAGCGGAGATGTAGTAATTAATTAATCATAATAGCTAGCAATATATATGATCATTCATCCTATGCAACAAGCACATTCCATCAAAGAGAGAAAAGATAATTAATCATGTTGACACTGTTTTATTATGCCCTGGCTTTCACCTTTTCTGCATTCTTGACATTGTTGAAATGGAACAACTTAAGGTACTCAAGGGAAGGAATGCCTCCAGGCTCATTGGGTTGGCCTTTTCTTGGGGAGACTCTCAGATTTCTCAGACAAGGACCAGATTTCATGAAAGGACGCAAATTAAGGTGGTCTTCTTCAAAAATCCTTAAATTCTATAACTTTTTTGTTGTTTGATTTGAATACCCTTTTGCTCCTTGATATAGATTTATTTCCCTTAATTGCTTTTTCTATTTTGCCTTTTAAGATTTTTTTTTTCCAATTCCTATACTGTATATAAACTATTTATAAAAAAAAATCTCTTATTTGGATAGATTTTTGACATTTATAAAACATCTTCCTGTCTTCTAGATCTTTGAGAAAGATTAAAATTAAGTAAAAATATTTTTCTTTGAGAAGAAAAAAAATAAACACGTAAGAATGAAGAGCTTTTTTTATAAAAAAAAAAATATTTAAGATAATTAAATTACTAGTTGTAATATATTAAACTGGTATCTTTTATGAAACGCCTGAGATTTTAATAAATATTAAATATATCTATTAAAGTATGACTCGTTATATATTAAAATTAATATTTTCATCTGTGCAACGCACGAATTTTAATACCTGAAATTTATATATTGGTTAGTAATTAATAATAAACTTTTATTATAATGTGTACTAATTCGTTATATATTAAATTAGCTTTTTTTTTATTTGTGTAACGCACAAGAGAGTAACCTTAAAAATATACTTAGTAACTAGTAATTGATAATAAAAGTTTAAAATAATTAAAGGTTGACTCGTTATTATTAAACTTGTATTTTTAATCTGTTCATTACCGTGTGATTTTAATAAAATTTAAATTAATTTTTACAATCATTAATTTAGAATCTATATTAGTTAGTATTAGTTAAAATTTTGATAAATTTTTTTTATTTAAAAATCGATTTATAAATTTTTATTAATGATAAAAATTATTTTAAATATTAATAATGTTTTAATTATAAAATCATATTTATCTTAATCAGTAACAAATTATTTTTTATTTTTAAAATGTTTTGTTATTTAATAATTTTACATTTTGAACATTTTTAAAAGAAGTATATTTTTTCACATTAGTTATGTTAAAAAAGGTGAGCATTTCTACATATGTTTCTAATTTATGATCAAATATTACTTGTGCTATCCTATAATTTTTTAATTATAAAATAATATTTATCTTAATTAGTAATAAATTATTTTTTTATTTTTAAAATTTGTTGTTATTTAATAATTTTATTATATCAGCATTTTGAAAAAGAAATATATTTTTTCACATTAGTTATGTTAAAAAAAGGTGAGCATTTCTACATATTTTTCTCATTTATGATCAAATATTACTTGTGCTATCCTATAATGTTTCTCCTATATGTTTCCTTGTTCTTCATCTAATGATGAAGCCAAATTGTGTCCTTTGCATTCAGATATGGAAGTCTCTTCAAAACACATGCATTGGGCTCTCCTACTGTGGTTAGCATGGATCCTGACATCAATAGATACGTACTCGTGAATGAAGCAAAGGGTTTCGTTCCTGGCTACCCCGATTCCATGAGGAAGATCCTAGGGACTAACATTGCTGAGGTTCATGGTGCAGTACACAAGCGAATTAGAGGGTCACTGTTATCTCTCATTGGTCCAATGGCAGTTAAGGATCATCTTTTGCCTGAAGTTGATGAGTTCATGAGGTCTTTCCTTCACAATTGGGATGGTAAAATAATCGATCTTCAAGAAAAAACTGTTCAGGTATGTATCAGTCTTATAAGTCTTGAGTTGATTAAGCCTTCAAAGCATGCTCTTGGGTCCAATGGTAAATCCATTTTTTTTAAGACAAGATTGAATTATTATTTCTATTTTGAATCATGTTGAAGTATAAATGGAAGAATCAAAAGGTTAAATGCATGAAAAACTATGAAATTCATACACGCCTCTTAAATGGTGTTTTTGAGTAAAACACACGTATTGGATACTAACACACGTATAACACTTATACGACATGTATCGATGAAGTGTTCAATTAAAAAAATATTATTTGAGTCTTTTGATAATTCTAACATAGTTCCAACAAAATTTTAAAATGGAAAAATTGAGTGATTTTCTAAAAATTCAAATTTATTATATAAGTTTGTATTATGATTATAGAAATAAAGAACAAATTCTTTTGAACCAATTATGGAAAACATTTTTTTGTCACAAAGAAAAAATTCAACCATACTTGTTCACATAAATCTTGATTATCATTTTATATAATTTATAATAATATAATATATAAATCCTTGTCCCTGTGTTTTATATTTTAAAAATTACACGTATACAAGTATCTATGTCGTGTCCAGTATTTATGTAAATGTCTTTGCTACATAGATGAAACACACTCACCATATACGTGTGTGTTGTATGTATTCTTTGATTTGTTTTTCTTTTCAGATGGCATTCTTGATTTCCATGAAAGCTGTGGTAGAAGATGAGCCAAACTCTTTCCTTGAGTCTTTTAAAGCTACATTTGATAAAATGGCACTAGGAACAATATCCTTGCCATTTAAAATTCCAGGAACTGAATATTATCGAGGGATGAAGGTATAAGATTTTGAGAAAAACTACAATTATGATTGCAATCCAAACTTACTTTACTTTCTCTTGCATTGGAAGTTGAAGTAGGAGCACTTTTGTTGGTTACAGGCTAGGGGAAAAGTGCTTACAATACTAAGAGAGCTCATAGCCAAGAGAAGAGCTTCTTCAGCAACTCATAACGACATTCTTGGACAACTTGTGAGAAATGAGGATGGTAAATACAAGCTAGATGACGAAGAAATAATGGAGCAAATCATCACAATTTTATACTCAGGTTATGAAACAGTATCTACTACTACAATGATGGCTATCAAATACCTATGTGATAACCCTAGCTTTCTACAAGCAGTAAGAGTGAGTTATAGTGTTAATTTCTATCTGATCATGCTTTTCACTATTAAAAGTGAATCATGGTTTAAGTTTCAAATATTTGTTACAGGATGAGCATTTTGCAATCTTGCAAAAGAAATTACCTGGGGAACGGATCAACTGGGATGACTACAAGAATATGAGTCAAACTCGTGCGGTAGAAATTTTATCCATATATGAACTAAAGTTGTAGAACAAAGTGATGATCACCTGGGAGAATTTGAGTTAATTGAATACCCCCAAATTTTCAAATTCAGAAAAAAGTGATTTGTTTTTGTTTTGTATATGTAGGTGATACTTGAGACCATGAGATTGGCTAGTGTTGTTAGTGGAGTGATGAGGAGGACAAATAATGATGTAGAATTAAATGGTATGTTTTCAAATATCAGTAAATTGTTCTGTTATATAAATATTCATTGAGGTAATGACATTAACTATGGCTATCACTTTTTAGGTTATATAATTCCAAAGGGATGGAGGGTTTATGTTTACACAAGGGAGACTAACTTTGATCCCATCCTCTATGAAGAACCTCTTACTTTTAATCCAAGGAGATGGGTGGTAAGTTGCTTGATGATAAACAATTACCTTGTTCTTATGTGTATGATGACAAACACAGGATATTTAACATAAAACATATGATGCAATGTAGGAGAAAGGGTTGGAGACTCATAATCACAACCTGCTATTTGGAGCAGGAGGCAGGGTTTGTCCTGGAAAGGAGTGGGGCATGCTTAAAGTCAGTATTTTTATTCACTACTTTGTGACCAGATACAGGTAGATTATTATTTTATAAATATAGATTTGTTTATCCTTTTAGGAGGCCAAACACTTGTAGTTGCAATGTTAGAATTTTTGTTCAACTGAGTATTCGTGGTAGCTCCTATTGTCTTACCTTCGTCATAATTTAGGATTACTACACAAACTGTTAAATGGTACAATTTTCACTATATAAGATCTATTACTGTATACCACTTGACTCAAATTAGATTTCACCATAGAATATACTAGTTATCTCATTCTCTGTTTTCCTCCCATTTTTTGTTACTAATGATCTTTTAAGCACTCCTTTAATGGTGGGTATTTTTTTTATGTCTTAGTAAGGACATTTTATAGTGTTCACATAATTTTACAAATCTTATTAATTGGTTATTTTCTCTACGTACTAAAAGTGTTTTTTTTTTTTTTCAGATGGGAAGAAGCACAGGGAAACAAGAAACTTATGAAATTTCCAAGGGTGTTGGCACCAGAAGGACTATACATCAAGATCACAAAATACTAGGAAAGAAAGATATTGATCTTTCAAAACTCTAATGTTTTATCCATGTATTGCATGAACCCGTATGATTATAACTCTATGGTAATAAATTCCCTTTGAGTGTTGAAATCTATTAGTAATTATAGACATAAATTAAAGGTGTTATTATGAAGAAAAATGCCTTTACTTAGAGAGTGTGTGTATTGATGGACTTATGACCATACAAACACAATCTATTTAATGAAAAAATAATATAAATATAAATAAATTAAACAAAATATTTTCTTATTTTAAATGTCCATTTTAGATGTTCTTGTACATGCATTTGTATCTACTTGTGTACTAATACAATCATCACGATGCATAAAACAAAAAAGACATATAAAGATAAGTTATTAAAATAAATTGTAATTTTAAGAAGAAGTATATCACAACCATTCAATCCCCTTCAAACCAATCATACAAATCAATATAGACCACACTTGGATCTATACAATCAAATTTAGCAAGCGAAATATTGACTAATGTCTTTCGGAAGACTCTTATTAAATATGCCCTATTAGAGACTAATATATGATTCAATACTCAAGACTTAGATTTACAAGCAAAATAAGGTGGACCATCCATTTCAACTTGGTTTTGGAATCTCCTCTAAATCCTCCTGAAAGGATGATCGGTTGGCAAAAATTGTAGATGATAGTATAACCAACAACTTTTACCCCATGCTTTAGTTTGAATGCTTTTGCGTCCTCTATACAATGAGGATAAGCTAATTTTCCTTTAGTCCCTCACCCATACAGCATCACATATGCTGGAAAATCCTTAATTGTCCACATCAAACAAGCTCGCATGACAAAGTTCTCTTTTGTTGATATGTCATAAGTGAAAACACCCTCACTCAAGAGGTTGTTGGAGGTCATCAATAAGTGGTTGCAAGTATACATCTATTTTTTCTGTTGGGTTAGTATGACCAGGTATGAGAAAAACTTAAAAAAATGTATGGCTTCATCATACACATTTTGGTGGGTAGGTTATAAGGAGTGACAAATACCGGCTAACAAGAATATAGGGATGTTGAAGCTTGGATATAAGGAGTGAACCCATCAGACATAATCTCAATCTTACATTACGGGGTTTAGCTGCAAATTTGGGATATACACTATCAAAGTGTTTCCAAGCTTTCCCATCAGATGGATGTCACAATACATCATTATCAATTCTGTTTTGAGAATGCCATTGCATTTGGCTTGTTGACTCCATTGAGGTATATAGTCTTTGTAATCGTGGTATGATAAGCAAATAGAACATTCTTTTTATTGGCACTCTTTTGTATGTTTTGTTCTGATCCTTTGGAGGCAAGTACCTGGGAAGACCATAAAATTTGCACTCATTTAGTTTGATGTCGTCCTTGTAATATAACATCATCCAGCCTTACAACAATCAATTAATTATTGGGTTAGTGTAAGAATTTTGTATTTGTAAATCATAGATGAATAAGATAAAAAAATGTTCGAAATGTTCGAGCTAAATATAATATAAATTCTACACATCTCATGTATTTTAAATCTAATTTATAATTCTTACATTGTAATTTTATTTAACGCGTTCGAATAAACAACTCTACAATTTTATTTAATATGCACATAATTTATACATCGTAATTTAATTTAACATGTATGTATAAACACCGTGCTGATAAAAGAACTTATAAACACCATAATTCATACATCATATACATCGTAATTTATAATCGTAAGTCATATTGTAATTCCATTTAAAGTGTACGTATAAATATTGTAATTTTATTTAATGTATACGTAATTCATACATCATATTATTTTAATATGCTTGATATAAACTAATATACAAATATAAAAGTATTTTATTTTATATTATTTTAATGTTTATATAACAATATCAAATAAAATATTTTTTTTCTATTTTAAAATAACTTACATTCATTTATATAGCTTTATTAGTTTATAAAATAAATAAGTATCCTCATCTTTTAAGAATAACAATATTATTCAGTTGTCATTGACACAAAACACTCGTATAAATATAACAAAAGTGATCATCATTCAATATAAAAAAAATCATTAAATAATAACCAAATTTAGAGATAAAAAATAATTAGTCACTAGATTAACTAAATTAGATACTAATTTAGAGACTAAAAAATTATTAGTATCTAAATTGCTTTCTATAATTATTAAAAATTTATAAAATGATTTCTGAATTGGTATCTAAATTAGCAACCTATGTTTTAGCTACTAATATTTTAGATTCTAAATTAGTCTCTTAAAGATTCATAGATACCAATTTAGAATATAAAGTAGTAAGTAGCTAAAACCTTGGTAACTAAGATTAAATATCAATTTAGAAACTATTTTGTAATTTTTTATTAATAATAGAAACTACTTTAGATATCAATAATTTTTTAATTTATAAAATGATATCTAATTTAGTCAAATAGTAACTAATTATTTTGGTTTCTAAAATTAGTTTCTATTTAACAATTTTTTTTTAGTGTTTTTTTCAAAACAAGTGGATTTCAGGAAAATTTGAAATCAAAATAAGCAAAATAAAATAACAATATTTGATAAAAAACAAAAAATATAATTAAATATAAAACATAAAAATGAATAAAATTTACTCTCTTTCTTAATTCTATTTTATCTATCACAATTTTTAATATATTTTAGTTAGTTGAAACTTAAAAATTATTTAAAAGTCATATCTAATAAAGCAACATGAAAAACTTGATTCATTCTGCTGTCTATGTTACCCCTATTTATTTTATACACCCACCAGCTTTTAATTTCTTTTCAAATTATATATATATATATATATATATATATATATAATATTAATTCCTTAAAAAAAACTATATCAGTACTAAATTTTTAATGAGAATGCTTAATTATTTAGAAAATTCTAAAATTATTACTAATTAATACTTTAACTTTTCAGACCCCCTCCTTTGATATTCCCACTCCCAGCCCTTCACTATTTGCAACATATTTTGAAAAGCTTGAGCCCATTCTGTTGCCCATGAGTTTTGCTCTATGCAGTCCCTATTTAATTTATACACCCACCAGCTTTTAATTTCTTTTAAAATTATATATATATAATAAATATTTTACACAAAATAATTTCTTAAAAAAACTATACCAGTACTAAATTTTTAATGAGAATGCTTAATTATTTTGAAAATTCTAAAATTATTACTAATTAACACTTTAACTTTTCAGATCCCCTCCCTTTGATATAACCACTTCCAGCACTTCACAATTTGCAACATGTTTTGAAAAACTTGGGCCCATTTTCTTGCCCATGAGTTTTGTTCTATGCTACCCCTATTTATTTTATACACCCATGACTTGGACCCATTCAACACCATGTTTTGTCAAGCTAAACATTCAACTAGATCATGATTTTTCCTATCTGCACCACTCCAGATACACTACAAAATCTGTATTCAGAAGCTAATTATGAAACAAAATTCACCAAATCAAACTTCCCTTCCATGTAACTCACATAAATTCCCACAAAATTTCCCAAACCAAACCATAAAATGAAACAATCATAAACAACAAAATTTACTAAACCAAACCAAATATAGAAACAATCATAAACAGGAAACAAAAACAAACTTAATTCAAGAACTTAAAATAAAACTTTGCAATTTGAAAAATTTACCTTTCGACAATTAAAAAGGTAGAGGGAGTTGGAGCTATAATGCTAGAGGTGGACGTGGTGGAGCTTGCGGAAATGAAGAAAAAAATGTTAAAAAATGAACTTAAAAAAAAATAAAGAGAAGCAACAGAGAGAGGGAGAGAGAAGAAACTACCGGTGGTGGGGGCAGAGAGTATCGATGGAGACAAACTTTGATGGAGTGACCAGGGGAGCCACTGCGGCGACGGGAGGAAGGCACGGCGAAGGCTCGAGAGAGAGGAGAGAGAGAAATTAGATTTCTAATTTAGAGATTTAGAATTTGGGAGAAATTGAATGCGGGAGAGCGAAATTTTGCTATATATTAAAGAATTTACGTCAACCAGGAACACAAACACTAAAACACACTTCATGTCGGTCGTGTCCAACACAAGACAATGTGGGGACACATTTCGTGTTAGTCGTGATTGACACAAAACAACACGGAAACACACTTTGCGTCGGTTAGGCCAACACATATCTATAATTTTATTTAATTCTTAACTTAAAATTTCATTATAAATATAATTAATAAATATTACATTAAATTTATATTTTTATTTCTTTCAAAATAAATGAATCAGCCAAATTTAATGGATATTTAATTCACCATTTTCGTAATATTTTCAACATTTATTTAAATATTGATAAACTGAAATATAAGTTTAAGCAAAATAATTTAATTCATACAACTAAAATGAATAAAAAATCAAACTAAACATTGAATTGGAAAGAAATTCAATGTTAGATTTATTATTATTATTCAAAAAGAGAAGTTGATTCTTGTTCATTTATTCTTCTTCGAAAAGACAAGTTGATTGAAAGTGTGATATACAAATGATTTGGAAAAATATGAAATTGTTTAGAAGTACTGATTGATTGAATTCACACTCAAGGTAAATATTAATTACCCAAGATGAAAACGTATGAAGTTCTATTTCTTCTTGGAATTTGGAGAAAAAATATGCTAAGTAGTCAAAATAAAATAAAGGCATATTTAAGAACTAAGCCTAGTAAAATCAGTAGATGTCAAAGACTTATTATTCATGCAATCAGAATTGTTTTATGTGGTACAACATCTATGTTGCTTAATCGATATTTATGAGACTCTCTTAATAATTTTATATGTGAGAAATCGATATAAACGATTTTATTATGTGCATCAATGTCAATCAAGATGAAATGTTATATGTTTAAAACTACAAACGAGTGAGAAGGATTAACCCCATTCCCAATTTTCTTAAATCTTTTACTCATTTATTTTGTTTTCATTTAATTTTCATGCAAACATATGTGAATATCTTTCAAATCAAATTATTGTACATATTCTTATACGTAGTGAATGCTACTAATAGGATTTTAAATAATTGTTCCTTGTGGGTTCGATATTTGTCCTTAGGGATAAATTATTACTTACGACTCGGTACACTTTCTTTAGCCGACACATAAAATAAGTAATTGTTTTCTGTACATGTATCGTTAGCCAAGTCGACACATACTACAAATTATTTCTGCACCATGCACCGGTCTAGCCGACAGAATATATATTTTTTTTCTTTTTCTCTTCGCGTCCTCCATGAGTCGTTGGCACACACAACATTTTGTTTACGTCGACTTTTTGTGGGTTTGACCAATACAATTCGTGTCCTTCTCTTGATCGATGCAAATGTTACGTAACTAATACCCCATTTTCTTGTTGTGTCTAATTTAGTCAGTATAGTGACTAATTATTTTTTGTCTCTAAATTTGGTTGTTATTCAATGAGTTTCTTATAGTGCTAGTATTCAAATAAATTTACAATCTTATTTCACTGCAAAAAAATTTATTAAATAAAAAATAATTTTAGAGACAAAAATAATTAGTTAACATATTGACTACTATTTTATAGACTAAAAATTTATTGACTAAAAATTTATTGACATCTAAAATAGTTTCTACTATTAATAAAAATTATAAACTATCTTTTAAATTGGTATCTAATTAGTTAATCGATATTTAATTAGCTACCAATTTAAATATATAAAATAATTGGTGATTAATTATATACGAATTTAGAAACTAATTTATAAATTTTTATAAATAATAGAAAATATTTTATATATCGATAATTTTTTTAATTTATAAAATAATATCTAATTTTATTAATATAATAATTAATTATTTTTTATCTTTAAAATTAATTTTCATTTAATGATTTAATGATTTGTTTTAGTATTATACCTCTTAACTAAATTTTGTTTTCAGAGGGAAAGAAGATAAAAGCAACAAAGAGCTTATGAAATTTCCGAGAGTGTTGGCACCAGAAGGACTACACATATGGATCACAAAGTACTAAATAAAAAACAACATTAATCTTTCAGAATTCAAATTTGTGATCAATACCTTGTCATGAACTAGTATGATTAAAACAAATAATAAGATAAACCTACTGTTTGAATGGTATTTATTAGTAATTGTAGACAAAATACCTACATGTTTGTCCTGATTCAAACATATTCTCTTTAATAAAATTTCAGGGTTATGCATTTTTTTATCCATAAAAATATGATAAAGTTTTTTGGATTCTTATTTTAAAGTGTCACTTTTAAAAATGTGTTGTAAGTCACTCACTCAAGTCGCTTATTCTATTATAGAATTTACTTTAATATTTATTTATTTTATCTTTAGAGAAGTGAATAAAAATCTAAAAAGCTTATAGAAAAACACATATTTTATTGTAAATTTTTTCGAAAAACTTTTAAACATTTTCCTGTAAATATTCTTGTAAATGAGATGCGTAGGTAAATTTGAATAAAAAATTTAAATTGACAGGAAATCTGCCATCTATTTATCTGTGAATTTTGTTTTGGACATTAATTCCGCAGGAAATTAAATATTATTTTATTAAGTGATTATACCTTCTAGTACTTAAGTTTCTAATGAAATTTGTATCCAAACGAGAAATGATGAAAAAAGAGAGAGCAATAAAAATTGGAAAAAGAAAAAAAAAATGGGTTAAAACATGAAAAGTAATAGAGATTTAAAAAAAAAAAAAACTTTCTTTGTCTTCAGGAAGGGATTTGCAGATAAAGTTGACTATACATTATTTTTTTATAAAATTAATAAATTATATACTGATTATATATACAAATTATATTTTAATATATATATATATATAACATTTATAATTCATTTATTAATTATTAATATTAATTTTCATATTATCATAAAATAAAGAATAAATAAAAGATTAATTTAAATTTAATTATTAATATGTATTTTTATTAATATCTTATATTAATTTTTTAATTTGAATTTATTTTAATTCTAATCTATATTTCTAAATTCTTTTATATTAAATTCTTTTATAATTTTTTAAAAATTTATTATATTTATCAAATTTGTAAACTTACATTTTATATATTTTAAAAAAATTAAAAAATATTTCACAATCATCACATCACTTACAAACTTTAATAAACTTTTCTCACAAATCTACTATAACCTACCCCAATCCAAACAACCTTACTTTCCTCTCAAATCACTCAAAATCCACTCCCTCAAATCTCCTCCCCAATCTAAACACATCATAAGTGTTTTTTTTAGGTAAACAATTTTTTTTTTATATAATTATTAACATAATGAAGTTTTTCAATGAGTGTATTGTGATCTTTCTTGAGTTATTCCTTATGGCATTCAATAAAGTCATAATCTTAGGGAAGATTAAGATAATATAATCAAGAGTGATTTGTGTACTCAGATAACCAAGAATATTTGTATACAGTGGTTGACGCATTAGTTGTATTAAATTTTTTTTTTATCAATTTATTTAATTAGTGGAATCTCAAATAGTTAGTATAAGGGAGAATTAAATGTAGTTCATGAGTTTGAGTGAAGTAATATAAAGTTGTTATGTGTTCTTTATGTTGCTTATACATTAGATGATCTAGTCTAATTTTATTTAAAAAGTCTAAAACTCTATTGAACCCGTCCTTCTAAAGTCATTTGTGCCAACATACTTAACTTAAGTGAATTAATTAAAATCAGTTTTTCTCTACTCTTATTGTATGTGTAAATTGTCTATTAATTATGTTTAAACATTTACACTTAAATTTTGGCAAAAAATCATTTCCGTTATCAAAAGCCTTTTTAAAAATATAAAATTTTATCTCTTAATTCATCTATTAGAAATTACCTATCTTCTTTTCATTTATAAAAAAAATTAAAACTCTATTTAACATCCTTTTAAAATTAACATGTTCTTTTAAAATTAACATGTTATTTCAATGAAGGTATTATACACTACTACTAGAAAATCATTAAATAAAAATCAATATTAAAGATAAAAAATAATTAATTTTTATATTAATTAAATTAAATACTATTTAGAGACTAAAAAAATTATTGATATCTAAATTAGTTTCTATGATTGATAAATAGTTTCTAAATTGATATCTAATTAGCTATCAACATTTCAGATATTAATAATTTTTTTAATCTCTAAATAATATATACTTTAATCAATATAATAATTAAGTATTTTTTGTTTTTAATATTAATTTTTATTTAATGATTTTTTTTTATATTAGTGGCAATAACTACACCGTCGTGACAACAAATTAACAATAATAAGGATAGTATTATATACTTTTTCCCTTTTGAATACTTTTGTATTTAAAAAAAAATATATCACAATTTGTTTAGTAAAATGCTATAGTTTGTCTTAATATCGTAATTTTTTATTTGCGTTGCCTTCATTATATATTTTTTTCAAATCAAATATGGAATAATTATAATGGTGATATTTATTCTCATACATTGTAGCAAATGGAGCAGACCCAAAATCAAATGAGCAAAGAGAGATGGAAGCTCTCACAATCACAAAATAGTATATATATTTATTTATTTATTTCTGTAATGATAAAAAAAATCACATTATAGTATTATATATATAGGTGTATAAAAAAGCATATCAGTTTGGCTTATACATGTTTCATGTATCACCTACTTCTGCCATTAATTTAAGCAAGGGCACTGAAGGCACAACCAGAGTAGAAGCATACATATAACCCTAATTCTCTTGATCTGCTTTCAAACAAGTTAAAAAGGGTTGTGTACAATGTGTTAGGTATAGTTTGGGTACGTATTTGATTGAGTATATAGAACCAAAAATGTGCATTGATTCCGATTATGAGTTTCCCAATGTGACGACCCTCAAAATAGGGGCCGCAGACCCACAAGAGCAGCGCCGTTTAACTTTTATTTTTTTTCTTCCCTCTTTTGGCTCTTTATGCCTTTAAATCTATGTGTATGCCCTATCATTTATATGCATACGTTTTGGATATCATTTTAAAATAAACTATACCTAATTCAATGGGTTTACAAATGTTTAAATATCATGCTTCACTTGATTTATGTTATGTTAATTATGTTTGGTTTCACCACATACAAAAATATGTTGAGTTAATAATAATTATAATATTATAAACAAAATCAATCTTTTTACTTATCAACTTGAAAAATTGCAATAAGAAAAAAGATTATGCCAACCAACTCTATTCAAATTTGATGCATTTAAAAATTCCAGCATTAACAAAAGAGTTTAGTTGCGCAACGCACAATGAATAGAAAATTTTGGATTCCCATCCTCACGTGATGTGGCCTCAAAATCTGGGATGTTGTTTTTTCTTTTGTTAAAAGCTTGTTGCTGCCATCCCACTATCTGCTTAAAAAACTAGTTTCCTAAAATGTTAATTATTTTTGCCACCTTAGGCTGCATACTTACATCAGAGGGTCATGGTTTCATATTGCTTTTGTTTTGGTTTTTCACTCTCTCTCTTTTCTCCCTTTTACTTTTCTATCTTCTGCCAAGCTTTCTTTGCTTCTTTTGATGACTGTGGAATGTGGGAATAACAATGATTCCAATTATGTTCTGTGTGGTGTTGTTTCAAAGTCTTTTAGGTCACATGATTGCCATCTTCCTTTGCGAATCATGCATGCATGGTACATAACTAGAACAAAATCTATGGCACTAGCTATTCTTATTACGAATGTGTATAAAGGGAAGAATGATATCTCTTCAATCGGATCATTAAGCTTCATGTAAATTCCAATGGAAGACTCAATTCAAGAATTATTGGAGATCTCACATTGACTATAAGTGAGTGCAAACCTCATCTTATTAACTGATTTTGTAAGACTGAATTAAATTTAAAATTTACTTCCTAATTTGATATCAGAATCATCATTATGAGAAAAATAATTAAATAACAACTAAACTTAGAGACAATATAATTAATCACTATATCAACTAGATTATATAGTATTTTATTTTAGAGATTAAAATATTATTGATATTTAAAGTAATTTTTATTATTAATAAAATTTTATAAAATATTTTCTAAATTGATAGTTAATGGTTGGATACCAAAGTTTTAGCTACTAATATTGTATATTCTAAATTAGTTTCTAAAATACTAATAAAAACTAATTTAGAATATAAAGTAGTTAGTAGTTAAAAACTTTAGTAGTTAATGGTTAGATATCAATTTATAAACTACTTTGTAAATTTTTATTAATAATATAAATTATTTTAGATGTCAATAATTTTTTAGTTTATAAAATATTTTCTATTTTAGTCAATATAATAACTAATTATTTTGGCCTCTAAAATTAATTTCTGTTTAATAATTTTTTTGTAATGTATTTAGAACTTATTATAGGGAGAGTTTGTTAGACTTTTTTTTTTTTCATCAGCAATAATAAATAAATAAATAGAACCACTTCAAGGTGGTTCAACCATTATACATGTCAAGATACCGTAATATATAATGGTTTAATTCTCTTATAAACCAAGAAACTTTAAATATATTAACTGAAAAATATGAAATAAAAAAGAACATCTTATCAACTAATATAGTTCGTGGCAAATTATTTTCATTTAACTATAATCATTTTATGAGATATGATTTTTTCTCACATTATACTATCAAATTTTCATATATGTTAAGTTGTTTTTGCATTTTATCGTCAATGTTATTTAACACTTTATTATACATTTAATATACCATGAAATGTATGAAATTGAATATATTCTAAATGTGTAAGAAAAACGGATAATAAAATTCGTAAAATATTGACAATTGAATAGAAAAATGGGCAAATAATTCAACTAAAATTTTTTGATGGCGTTGAACTTGGTGTGCATGTGATGATCTGTATAATCCATCAATAACGCCACTTAAAACAACTAATGAAAAATTAATCTGCTGAATTTTATGCACATTCGAGCTCGTTTTTACATAAGAAATGAAAAATTCCATTGGATCCATCAATAAAACTGCACCTTATATCTCATTTCGATGAACACCCGATACATATATTATACTATATATGCTGCAGAAGAAGAAAAAAATAACAGATAAAACTAAAACGGAGAAAGAAAGATGCAATCCTAGGGCTTCTTCACTGTCACGTGCACTAAGCATATGACAAAATCATTTGATTATATATAAACTAACACATTATAATTAGTTTAAAACATAATGACCCGTGGCTAGAGTGCGTGGTAGTGGAAGCTTGTGTTCTTGGATACTTTATACCATTCAAAATCGTTCAGTATATTAATTTTAGAAATGATTTTTATAGTTAATATATATATTTGAAACTTTCATCGTTGATTAGTTATAACTTAACAAATGCTACTGTTATTATTGAGATTGAGCACGAATCGTCTGGACTGAGAAAGCTTTAAGGAAGTTGAATGGGAAGTCGAACTGGACTTTTCAAAAGAAAAGTTGTCGGGCCTTTGGAGAAACATCAAGTAGAAATTTATGGATAAAAGATTCTTTCTTTAACACTCAACTTAGCAAGAGTTAGAGAAATTTTAAAATACAAATATGAGTAAAGAGAGTTAAATGTGTATTTTCTGTTAAATCAAGTATATATTTATAGGCCTTTAAGTTTAAGTTAAAATATTCATAAGTTGTTAAGACGGGTTAGTTATTAAGGATTTTTCATTTGATTGGTTAAAACTAGATTTGTTATGTATATCTGAGTTACTTGGACTGCAAATATCTCAAAGGTGTGTAGTGTATCTTTGAATATTGCGGATTCGAGTAGTACACAAATCTTCCAAACTCATAATTCATAAATAAGATGCATGTGACCTGATTAAGTGGATTAACGTGCTTTTGTGTTCAACTGATATCGGTTTCAATCAAGGTTATCAGACTCGAGAGTCTACTCAGACTCGTGGGAGTCCTGTAAACTCGACTCGTAAACCTGACTCGTAGACTCATAAGAGTCTACTTCACATAAAAATTTAACAAAAAAATAATAATTCATGATACAAATCCATAATATTAAAATAAACAAGTTCATACACCAACAAAATAACTAAAACAACACAAATGTTATAGTTTAAAAGTCTCATTCATCTAATCCTCTAAGGAAATCAGCTCCAAGATCTTCATGATCATCTCCATCATCATCTTCATCACCATCTCCTTCATCATCATCTTCATCACCATCAACATCATTATCAAAAACTATGTTATCAAAATCAGCTGCATCTGGAATTAAATCATTTAAACTTGTTCCTCCTAAGTCAAAATTCAGACCATCATTTTCAACTTGAGTTTGCTCAACCTCAACAACATTATTTCCTTCTTCAGTTATCCATTCATTATCGGACTCAATGTCTTCAAATGGAAGAGCAATAGATCTTCTAATTTGTTTGCTTCTCAACTTCGAGTTATACATTACATAAACTAAGTCATTCATTTTCTTTTGGTGCAAACGATTTCTTCTTTTTGTATGAACCTATAATTAAATATGAAATTTTTGTCAATATATAAATCAAATCAAGAAAAACCTTAAATAACTTCAAGAACTTTAATTACCATTTCAAATGAGCTCCAATTACGCTCACACCCTGAAGAACTACAAGTTAAACTCAAAACTCGAACAACAAACCTCTTTAGTTCTAGAGTTCTATCCCCAAACATCTCCCACCAATCTGCAGGCAACATACCTTTCCTACTCAACTTTGCATCTTCCAAAGAAAATGTTCCTCTTGCATGGTGAAAATCAGTAAGTTGCAAATTGATTTTTGTTCTTTCTGCAACGTCATTAACCAATCTTCTCATGCACATATACAACTCCTCCTTCACCTCAGCATCATCATTTCTAAAGTTTGGTTGATAGTGTAATTGGGGATTTAGGTAATAGGTAGCTGCATGCAAAGGCCTATGAAGCTGATTATTCCACCTTTGATCAATGATTTTCCAAACAGGTTCATAACTACGTAGCAATTATGTTATGTTAGAAATAATTACACAAATAAATAAGTATTTAAATTTAAAATGGAAGAAACTTAGAAATGTTACCTTTTCTTGATATTATTAAAGTTGCTTTTAATCTTCTCTTTGGCACAATCCATCTCCTCATATATAAATCCCATTGCGGGTTTTACATCCGAATCTACCAATCGAAGGACCACCATAAGAGGGACAACAACTTTTAAGCATGTACTTATATTCTTCCAAAATCGACTATCTAATACCACATTTTGAATTTTCCTTCTTGTGAAGTTCCAAACTTGCTTGTTTTCCATTCTTCAGAGTTAAACATTGTCAACAATGATGTTTTCATTTCATACAAACAAGCTAGAGTCAAGTATGCTGTGGCAAATCTAGTCATTCCAGGCCTTATTAGGTCCATTCCATTTGTAAACTTTTTCAAAATTGTAATTAACATTGCTCTACCATAAATGTAAGTAGTGATCCTTCTTCCCTTCATGATAGTAGTTTCATGGACCTTTAATTGTTTCTCAAAATCTTCAAAGATTAAATCAATACAATGGGCAACACATGGAGTCCAATATAAGTGCTCCCTTTTTTGCATCAACAGTTCTCCAGCTGCCTTGAAATTTGCAGCATTATCAGTAACTACCTGCACTACATTTTCCTCACCAACAAATTCTACCACATCATCCAACATTTTAAATACTTTTTCGGCAGTTTTTGAGATGTCAGAGGTATCTAATGAATAGAGAAATACAGTCCCTTTAGGACTATTCACCAAAAAATTACAAATTGAACGTCTTTTTTTGTCTGTCCATCCATCAGACATAATGGTACAACCTGTTCTCTTCCATTCATCCTTATACTCTTGAAGTTCTATATTAGTTTTGTCCACTACTTGTTTCAGAAGCTTCTCTCTAATATCATGATATGTTGGAGGTTTATAGCCAACACCATATCTACCAATCATGTCACACATCTTTGCAAAAGCTGGATTTCTAATAACATTGAATGGGATGGCACTTGTGTAGAAAAATTCAGCAATTTGAGCATCAACCTTTTCTTTATCACCTCTCTTGTACATTTGATTCAAAGTAGCTTGAACACCATCAGGTGATGAAGATTTACTTTTAAACATCTTGCTAGTGATACTTTCACTATCTTCCTCACCATCAGTTTGTCCAAAACTATTCAACTTTCTTTTCTTCAATGAGGCATCTTTAGCTTCTGAGACAACTTTCAACATTAAAACTTTGACTTCTTCTGGTACTGATACACAAGGTTCAGAGTCATATCTTGTTCCGGCAAGATGATGTTTGAATCTAAAAATTCCTCCATTAAATATTTTTGAACAGTAATTACATTGCACTTTTTTTCCATTCCCTGAAGCATCAGTTCCATGCTTCCATCCAATATCTGTTCTATTTCCAGCAGCATTCTTACTTCTAAGTGGCAGTGGAAATGCTGAATTTGAATCAGTTCCAGACATCTTACAATATGCCAAAAATTAAAAAAAAGAAAAATCAATTAGCCAATCTATCCTAAAATTCAAAAAAATTTGGCCTAAACCCAATAAAAAAACCCCAATCCATTTTTAAAAGCTCAAACAAACCTAATTTAAAAAACCCTAACCCTAAAACCCAATCACAATCACCACAACAGCAGCAGCGCAGCACATACCTAGAACAGCAGCTTCACGAACGGTCGGCGGCAAGGGCAGCGAGGATCGCGGCGGGGTGCGGCGAGAGGCGCGATGAGAAGCGACCACCGTGCTGTGATACGCGACGCAGTTCGACGAGCGTTGCGGTGCGGAGAGCGACGACCGGTGCGGCGAGCGACGATCGGTGCGGCAAGCGACGAGCGGAGAGACGAGCAACGACCAATGAAGAGCGGCGTGGCGCGGTGGAACTGTCAACGGCAGGGAAGAAGACGAAATCGCAAGTGAGGAGTGAAATCAGGTAAAACCCTAAAAAGTCTAACCTGATTGAAAGGGAACGACACCGTTTTGGGTTTTTTTGGGCAACTCGCTGACTCGGTCTTAAACTCGCGAGTTTGACCGAGTTTGACCGAGTCAACTTCGGGTTTACTCAAAAACGAGTTTGCTCCCGAGTTAACTCGCCAACCTGCACCTGACTCGTAAACTCGTAAGGGTTTACGAGTTAACCCTAGAGTTTGATAACCTTGGTTTCAATAGCTATTTCCAAGGTTGTATTTTCACAACCATCTTAAAAGCTTTGCAACCTTATCAAGGACATGAGGTTTTGCTCAACCAGGGTCTACTTGGTGTATATGTATTTTCATGTTATATGACATGTGTCACTCATAGGGTTGTTCCTCATACTCATTTATAAGAGGTTTTCACTTGTAGTGAGCCTTTATATGATGGGTTTTTTTATTTGTAATGATGTGTTATTTCATCTTACAATATTGTGTTACGCATTTAGACAACTAAAGTTCCACCTTTTCATGACATGTTGCCCTAAGATACGACGTTTGGGCATTCCATTATTTCACATAAAATGCAAAATATTTGAAATGCTTTATTCATTTCATATTCTATACATTGTACATCTTTTACATAGTTTCACCCTCTTATCGCTTTCTAGCTTTCCTTTCCTTTTTTTGTTTTGTCGTTATTTCTGTTTAGGTTCGTATCACCCTTTCTGCTTAGCTACGTTTCTAATGGCTTCCTCTTCTTCATTTTCTGATTCTTTTAATGAATATAGCTCTTATAGTTAGCTAAGAGGTTGTTGCCATAGGAAATTAATCTTGTTTGAGTCTTACCAACTTTTTTCCTCTAGAGGTAGATACTAAAGAAGAGATAGTTTCTCTTCCCTCATCCAATTCGAAAGTTCCTACTTTGTCGCCCGTCAGAATGGTCGTAGCCGGCTCTTCGAGAGTGCGTAACAGAAAGCGACTTATCATGGGGTGTCTAAGCCAAATGGGGTTAAGTGGAAAAGGAAAGACAAATTTCCTCCTATCCTTGACCCCGAGTACTTCTAGTTCTCGGGAAGGTCGTTGCCTACCCTTCTAATTTTACCTTTAAAGAGATTGATGAAGAGTTGGTTTCTTCTTTTACTATATGATCTAATAGTGTGGTCGAGTTCATTATTGCCAAGGTGTGTAATATCGAGGATAGGATATACATGAAACCTATATGAATAGCAATAATTTCATTTTTGTGTATGATTTCTTCTTTAAAGAGCTCGACATTTTCTCTTTTTTTTTCTCCTTTTTAGTGTAGGATCATGAATGTGACACCTAGCTAACTCCACCTTAATAGTTGGTCCTTCGTAAAAGTCTTCCAAATATTGTATCAATGCCTTCAAATCTCTTCAACCATAAATAAATTTATGTATTTCTATTAGTTAAAGCTCGACTCAAAGGTTGGTTGGATATCTTTGAATGATGTTCAACATGGTTCACTTTTTTATTTATATTATTCTTTCAAAAACATCAAAAGTAATTTTTTTTTTAGTTAAAATGTTTCCATGAAGATTATGGCAAGAGACTATTTTCCTATCCAACCATACTCCTTGTTTTTCTCTTTACTAGCAAAGACCTGAAAATATTAAATCAATGGTGAAGTACCTTATAAGTGTTAAGGAGAGGATGGATATGGAGATTCATAAGAACCTACCTAGACCATTAAGTAGCAAAAATCTCCTTTGTGTGCCTCTTGTAAAGGATCACATATCCTTCTTTTTACGCAAGATTTCCTTTTATCCTTGTCGATCTTTGTAGTATTTTTCTTAGATTAATTCATTGTTTATGTGCATATATCATGGGAAAGGATTTTGATTACAAGAAGCTTCGCGTATAAGCTGGGTTACGTCCTCAAGAAAGATCTACCAGCCAATTTTCAAAAACCATAAAAAAAAAGAAAAAGAGTGAGACGACCATAGTCGGAGAGAGGTCCCAGTTGGATGCTAGTTTTCCTTTATGTTTTTCTTTTGGGATTCCCTAAATTTGCATCATACCAGGTCGACTTTATGAAAAACTCATTTCTTAACGCACATAATATATTGTCAAGCTACTCTATTCTTTGATGCTTCTTCTCTTATTCAAGTCTTTTTTTTTTCATGTATGAGATCGAGCTCGACTCTTAAGTTGGTTCATTATTTTTCTCATCAAAATTTTAACTTCGTCAAGTTGGACTTGGACTAAGTGACTTCTCGACTGGGCATTATTGGGCTTGCTTGGGTGAGATCCTCTGTAAGCTTCTGGCTTGGGCGAGTTTGGGCGAGTGCTGGAACGTTTCAACTTTCCCTTTTTAGCTTTGTCTATTCTATGTTTGCCCTTTCATCTCCATTCTTCCCCAAAATCCTGAAATTAACACAAATTTTGGAATAAATCATTTTTATTCAAATTATAATCACAAAATATGTAAAAATGTTTAAATTCATATATTAGAAGTTATATTATAGTGATTTTATCAATTAATATCCATAAGTGTTTGTATTTTAATATGAAATATTACTGAAATCTGACACTTATCAGTATTTTGAAAAACATAATAATATTGTATCATTTGATTGATATTGATGCCTATATAAAATTCATTTATATCAATTTCTCACATATAAAATTATTAAGATAGTCTCCTAAATATCGATTCCTCGCATATTTATAAAAACTCCTTATCCTTATGATTAGATGTTGATAGCAATTAACATTTCAAATCTATTTCTAACATTCAAATATGTTAAACATTATCATTTAGGTCAGAAACTTATAAGTACTTTTCAGTCAAATCTAAGGATCAAAATCATGATAGACAAGAATTACAAATAAAATGACAATACCAATCATCAATCAAGAACATAATATTATATTTAAATATCACATTAATACATAAGAGTTTGAACAGATTACTCCCAATCTCAAATGGTATAATTAGCCACTCATGTTGGCCATTACAAGCATGAAAAACAAGAAAATAAGATCCAGGATGTTTCTTCTTGATGACTGCCTCCTCTAGGATTTTCTATCACCTTCTATTCTCCTAATGATGTCTAGGATTATGCCCCACGCCTCATATTCAATCTAGTTGGACTTGGACTAAGTGACTTCTTGCCTGGGCGTGATTGAGCTTGCCTGGGCAAGTTGCACGAGAGAAAGTCCAACCTCTCTGGAGTGGTCTCACTTGGGCAAGATTAAGCTTGCTTGGGGCGAGTTCCTCTGGAAGGCTTTTGGCTTAGGCGAGTTTGGGCGAGTGTTGGAGTGTTCCAACTTTCCCGTTTCATCTTGTATATTTTCCTTTAGTCCTTTCATCTCCATTTTCCCCTAAAATTCTAAAATTAACACAAATTTGGAAATAAATCGTTCTTATTCATATTATAACCATAAAATATCTAAAAAAATTTAAATTCTTAAATTAAAGGTTAAATTATAATTATTTTATCAATGAATATCCATAAGTGCCTGCATTTTAATATGAAATATTACTGAGATATGACACTTATCATCTTCATCTCTTGCTTTCCATCATCTTTTGGTGCATTTAGTGGCTAATATGAGTAGCTAATCTTCCTTTCTTTGGGATTGAAAGTAATCTTTTCAAACTCTTATGTATTTTGGTGGTATTTATATATGATTTTATGTTCCTATTTGATATTGGTATTTTAATTTTATGCTTAAAGCTTGATTTTATTCTTGAGTAAGATCCTTTGATTTGACTGGAATCTAACCTAAATGAACATACTTGATATATTTTGATGCTAGGAATAAGTTTTGATATATATCAAATGTTTTATAACATCTTTTCTTAATGATAAGAAGTTTGCTAAATAGTTGAGGAATCAATGTTTAGGAGATGTCTTAATAATTTCATATTTGAGGAATCAATGTGAATGACTCTTTTTGTTGCATCAATATCAATTAGGTCAAAATATTGTATATTTTAATCTATCCAAAATATAGATGAGTGAGAAGGATTAACTTCAATCCCAATCTTATTAATTGAATTCTATAATCATTTACTCTGTTTTTATTTAATTTACATGCAAACTTTATTCAAACAATGTCAATATATTATGAATTTGTACATATTTCAATATTTAGTGAATGTTACACATTAAAATTTTAAAAGAATTGTTCTTTATGGGTTCAATATTCGTTTTTTGTGACAAACTATTACTTCTGACTCGGTATACTTGCCGAAATAAGTCAACACTCATCCAAGTCTAACATGAAACATTCTCTTAAGGGAAGAGTCTAGAACATCATCCAAATTTATAAGGCAAGAACTGAAGCAAGGAAAAATGAAAATGAAGTTTATGACAAAAATGATTGGTGGAAATTCACATTAGTGATCGAATTAATAACAAATTTTATATATATATATATATTTTAAATTTCAAAATTGACACTCAAAAGAATGAAGTTCTATGTCTTTTTATTTTGGTGTTTCATTTAAGCCTTCAACACTCTATATAAAGAAGTTTCATGCTTTTATAAAAGAACTTTGAATGAATTTGACTTTGTAAAATTGTGATAGAATGGTGACTTCTCTTAAGAATTTGATGCTCCTTTCTTAAAGTTTTTCTTAAATTCTAAAGAGTTCAATGTGATTTCTCTTCTCCATTATTTTGAGTTTAATCAAGTAGTATTATTAAACGTTTTCTCTCTCTTTTCTTTGTACTTTTTTATTTTCTTTTGTTACTCAAGTGTATTCCATTTATGTTGTTCTTGAATTTGTAACTTTCTTGAGAGAGTTTTATGTTCAATCTATTGATTGCGTATCATGAACAAGAGTGAATTTATTCTTTGTTATAAATGTTTCCCTAATTTAAAAAATACCTTGAATTTAATTGATTGTAAATAAGATGTAAGTGAAAGCTTATTCTTCCATCCTCATAATTGGGTTTTATCACATTTCCTAATAAAAATCGTGTAATCTTAATTAAAAAATGATAACTAAGTAAAAAATATCAGAGAGACATTAAAGTTAGGTGAAAAGAAGTGTATTCTAACTTTTTCGTAAAATAATGGTGTAAAATGAAGAGTACATTTTTATTTATTTATTTTGTTATCATACAAAAATGGTCAATGAAAAAAATTGAAGAGATAAAAAACATTAAAAAAAATATCAAGTCCATAGCAAGAAATATACAACAACCATTTTCCTTGTTCACATATTTATATTTATTTTGAAGAAGATTTACAATGTAATCCATTCACTTCATACATCTGCTTAGAAAGAGCTAGAGTTTTTCCTTTAATACAAAATCTAAAGAATTTCAGCTTTTTACTAGTGTACTGTTATATAATTTAATTATAACTAATGCATTAATATTTCAATTTGATTCAGAATTCAACGTACTGTGATTTAGGAAGACGAGCTAAAGAAACATGACTTTCTTATCATTATTCCTCAGCAACTTGTAAATTATTTTTTAATATATGTGTAATCATATGAACACGTATATATTATCTTGATGCACACAGGGAATCCAAAGTTCGTGATTCTCTGTAGTTTCTTGAAGATTTTGTTGGCATAGATTTTCTATAAAAAAAATATATAAATACGTTTATATTTAATTTAATATCACAAAATTGTTATATTTATATATTATGATTTTGTCATTTGGAATTTCCAACATTTAACCCGACTGTTTAGTGATTACTTACATGCATGCGTGTGATAAATTTTAACACTTGATTCGATTTTTATAAAAAAAAAATGTATACTTAATACTATATAATGTGAAGAAAAGTATGTTTAATTATATATAGAATAAAATAAACTATTTTGGTGGTATGGTTTGAAGATGTTATCTATTATACTTCCTCCTTTGTAAGAAACTATATATAATGTGGAACAACGAAAATCAAGGGAGTAAAGAAAGCTACTCTTTTTTTCCAAATGGTCCCATTTACAAGTTTCAGCAATAAATCAGAACGAAACACAAGTAAATGAATTCAAACATTATCCACATTATTAGGTCTAAATAGAGTTATTTCTATAAGAAAAAAAAATATTTTACACTAATTTTTCTCTCACTTTCACTTTACAACCCCTTTAAAAATAAAATATTATGTTTTTTAATAAAATTAATATAAAACAAAATTTTAAGTTAAAATAATAATATATTTGATTCTCAAATAAATCTAGATCTCACCTAAAAATCTCAATCTATTATTATTTTTTTATAAATAAAGATGTCGTTACTTTCACATCATAAAAAATATAAATGATTTATAGACAAATTATATTCTAAATAGTTTATTCTAAAATAAATAACTTATAGAACATATTCTAGAATAGAATTGAGATTGCAGATACTCTTTCAGTCCGCACGCTTCTCCCTTTGTCCCTTTTCCTCTCGTCTTCGTGATCTCCTATCTTGGATGGTACCTGCAAAAGACACTCCGACACTCAAGTGAATATAGTGCTCGACACTCGATATTTTAGCACAGTGTAATGACTACCTGATTCTTGAAATTTTTGTCTATTTATGGACCTTTCTTTATTGGGTCAAATTAAGGAGTGGGTTGCGTTTAGGAGCGTATCACCTAACTCTTAATCACTAATTATCTTCGTTAGTCTTTATTGCGCATATCATCAATGATGACCTCGGTTGGTAGACAACTGAGTCTCAAAATGTGGTTCAGTCGTCCAGACCAATCCTCTCAATCGTGCGAACCCAACCGGTACAGAACACATACTAGATGATCTATCCACTACACATCATATAGATTATGCAACATCGATTATGCAACATGAGATACTAGATCATCTATTTTGTATAAGATCATAAGAATGATTATTCTAAAATTGAATAAGAAATGATTATTCTAAAATTGAATAGGAGAGATAATTCCTTAAATAGTAAATACTCTATTTTATGAAAGTTTTTTATTATAGGCCTATATTGCTTGAATACCAAAAAACAAAAAACATGTGTGATGGATGAGAAAGGAAGGAGGCAGTAATTTATTAAGAATTTGGAGAACTTTTCTTCTTAAAAACTTTTCACTAAAAATGAGAGAGGGTGTAAGAAAACCACTGGCTAAGACAGTAGCATGAGTGAAGACCAGAGCAATAAACAAAAGGCATAAATCAGATGTATGTGCAGTGCAGCCAAGCTCCAGAGGTATATAATAAGATGCCTATGTTCATTGCAAGAAACACCACCTGGCACAGCCCCATTATTCTAATGCTTTTGCTTAGACACAAAGAAGCATCTTTGGTGTGGTGGGGTGGTGCTACTTCTGCAGCTGCTGCAGATTTTCTGATCTCTAGGCATTCAGTTTTATGTTATTTTATTCTCTTATGGTTTCTGTGAACTGCTCCTTTTAGCTTTGTTTTGGAAAGAGAAGTGCTACTGTGAGTTTGAGTTCAAAGCAAGAAAGCCACAGCATACACATTCTCACAAGGTTGAGTGAAGAGTGCAAAACCCAATGACTCAAACCCAAGGAGAAGAAAAGTTTGGAATTTGAGGCAAATGTTTCATTGTTTCAATGCTCAGCTCGAGGCAATCCTTGTACATCTCTTCCTCTTCTTCTCCTTTCCCTTCTTCTTCTTCATTCTTTTGTATCATTCTCCTCCAACTTACGCTTCTCTACGGCATTGCCTTCTCTGCCAATCATGAAGCCTCAACTCTCTTCTCTTGGCTCCATACTTCTACATCACCACCACCTCCTTCTTTCTCTAACTGGAACATCCTTCATTCCAATCCATGCAACTGGACATCCATAACATGCTCCTCACTTGGCTTTGTCACTGAAATCAACATACAATCCATCCCTCTAGAGCTTCCTATACCTTCCAACCTCTCTTCATTTCACTCTCTTCAAAAGCTTGTCTTATCTGATGCTAATCTAACTGGAACCATCCCTTCAGACATTGGTGATTGCTCTTCTCTCACTGTCATTGACCTCAGCTCTAACAATCTTGTTGGTTCAATTCCTGCAAGCATCGGAAAGCTCCAGAACCTTCAGAACTTGTCTTTGAACTCTAATCAGCTTACTGGAAGGATCCCAGTGGAGTTAAGCAACTGCATTGTTTTAAAAAATCTACTCCTTTTTGACAATCAGATAAGTGGGACTATTCCACATGAGCTGGGGAAATTGTCACAACTTGAGTCTCTGAGAGCAGGAGGGAACAAAGATATAGTTGGTAAGATTCCTGAAGAGCTAGGAGAATGCAGCAATTTAACCGTGTTGGGACTGGCTGATACCAGAATATCTGGTTCTTTGCCTGCTTCTTTGGGGAAGCTCACAAAGCTTCAGACATTGTCCATCTATACCACCATGCTGTCTGGTGAAATTCCACCAGAGTTAGGTAACTGTTCTGAACTTGTTGACTTGTTCTTATATGAAAATAGCCTATCAGGGTCTATTCCATCTGAGCTTGGTAAGCTCAAGAAGCTGGAACAGTTGTTTTTTTGGCAGAATGGTCTTGTGGGGGCCATCCCAGAAGAGATTGGTAACTGTACAAGCTTGAGAAAATTTGATTTCTCCTTAAATTCTCTATCTGGGACTATACCTGTATCTGTGGGGGGTCTCTTGAATCTTGAGGAGTTTATGATTAGTGATAACAATGTTTCTGGTTCAATTCCTTCCAGTCTTTCAAATGCTATAAATCTTCAACAGTTGCAAGTTGACACAAACCAGCTCTCAGGCTTAATTCCACCAGAGCTTGGTCAGTTGTCAAACCTCATGGTGTTCTTTGCTTGGCAGAACCAGCTTGAGGGAAGCATTCCCTCCACTCTGGGGAACTGTAGTAATCTTCAAGCACTAGACTTGTCACGCAATGCACTCACTGGTAGTATTCCAGTTGGCCTATTCCAGCTCCAAAACCTCACAAAACTGCTTCTGATTTCCAATGACATATCAGGTTTCATACCAAATGAAATAGGCAGTTGCAGCTCTCTTATAAGGCTGAGGCTTGGAAACAACAGGATTACCGGTAGCATTCCCGAGACAATAGGCAAGCTAAAGAGCTTGAACTTTTTAGACCTCTCTGGGAACCGCCTCTCCGGTGTGGTGCCTGATGAGATTGGAAGCTGCTCTGAACTGCAAATGATAGACTTCAGCAGCAACAACTTAGAAGGTCCTCTGCCTAATTATTTGTCTTCACTATCAGCAGTTCAGGTGTTGGATGCATCTTCCAACAGGTTTTCAGGTCCTTTACCGGCAAGTTTGGGCCGTCTTGTTTCTCTGAGTAAGCTAATCCTAAGCAATAACTTATTTTCTGGGCCTATTCCTGCATCATTGAGCCTATGCTCAAATCTCCAACTGCTTGATCTTAGCAGCAACAACCTCAGTGGAAACATACCAGCTGAACTTGGCCGTATTGAGACTCTAGAAATTGCTCTTAATCTTAGTTGCAATTCACTCCGTGGAATAATCCCAGCTCAGATATCTTCTCTTAACAAGCTTTCCATATTGGACCTCTCACACAACCAGTTGGAAGGAGATTTGCAACCTCTTTCTGAGTTAGACAACCTTGTATCACTCAATGTTTCTTACAACAAATTTTCTGGCTGTCTTCCAGATAACAAGCTTTTCAGGCAGTTGACATCAAAAGACTTCACTGCAAATCAAGGGCTCTCATGCTTTGTGAAGGATTCTAGCAAGACTGGTATGTCACTGAACGGAAATGAAGTGAGGAAGTCGCAAAGGCTTAAGCTAGCCATTGGATTGCTGATAGCCTTAACAGTAATAATGATTGTTATGGGGATAACTGCTGTTCTCAAAGCAAGAAGAATCATCAGGGATGATGATTCAGAATTGGGTGACTCATGGCCATGGCAATTCATACCATTTCAGAAGCTAAACTTTTCAGTGGAACAAATACTGAGATGTTTAGTTGATAGAAATATTATTGGAAAGGGATGTTCTGGTGTTGTATATAGAGCGGAAATGGACAATGGTGAAGTCATTGCTGTGAAGAAATTGTGGCCAACAACTATTGACGCAGAAGAGGCATTTAAGGAAGAAAAAAGTGGAGTTCGTGATTCATTCTCAGCTGAGGTCAAGACCCTTGGCTCAATCCGTCATAAGAACATTGTCAGATTCTTGGGGTGCTGTTGGAACAGACAAACAAGATTGCTTATTTTCGATTACATGCCAAATGGAAGTTTGAGTAGTATACTTCATGAGAGGACTGGAAATTCTCTGGAATGGGAACTTAGGTACAGAATCTTGTTAGGTGCTGCAGAAGGCCTTGCATATCTACATCATGACTGTGTCCCTCCTATAGTCCACAGAGATATTAAAGCCAACAATATTCTCATTGGCCTTGAATTTGAACCTTACATTGCTGACTTTGGCTTGGCTAAACTTGTTGATGATGGTGATTTTGGTCGTTCTTCCAATACAGTAGCTGGTTCCTACGGATATATTGCTCCAGGTTAGTGAGCCTTCCACACCAACTTGATTACATTCTTCTTCTGGATTTTTACTTCTTGTTTACATGCAAAAGTTGCTTCTATTCTTATACATAAGTTAGTGTCTTATTGTAGGAAAACAAATGTGAAGAAATTGTAGGCAATAGTTTGTTTTAGAAAGCTTCACATAGTTGCTTGGACTTAAATGAAATCACTGGCTTCATTTTCTATCATATTTTAAATCTTTTAACATCTGACTTTGAAATTGTTTCAGAATATGGCTATATGATGAAGATCACAGAGAAGAGTGATATTTATAGCTATGGAGTAGTGTTGTTAGAAGTCTTGACAGGTAAGCAACCAATTGATCCAACCATCCCAGATGGTCTGCATGTTGTTGATTGGGTGAAACAGAAAAAGGGTCTTGAAGTGCTTGATCCTAGCTTACTCTCTAGACCAGAATCAGAAATAGAGGAAATGATGCAGGCATTGGGAATAGCATTATTGTGTGTGAACTCATCTCCTGATGAAAGGCCAACAATGAGAGATATCGCCGCTATGCTGAAGGAGATAAAGCATGAAAGGGAGGAGTATGCAAAATTTGATGTGCTTCTAAAAGGGTCTCCTGCAAATGGTGCATATGGGAATAAAAACTCTGGTGCAGTTCTGCCAACAGCTTCGTCATCAGTACCAGCCATGCAAACTTTGAAAACAAAAAGCAATCACTCAAGCTTCTCTGTGTCTTCTCTGCTCCATTCATCTTCAAGTGTCAAGATGGGTTCCAAATGATGAAGCTAATGAGAGCATAAGCATGCTGTTTTAGTCCCTTTCATTGTCAATGATCCTTGTGTTATTGTTCTTTATATGCTTGTAAATTATCTTATAGCTGAATTAAAATCAACAAATAGATCCAGAAACTACATGTGTGGCTTTTGGAGTATCATTGAAGTGTATCCAAATCAAAATAGCTTGTACTTAGTGATATCCATTTTCGAATTCAGGTCATGTCAGCACAGCAATAAAATCCAGCTAGTGTTATAGCTGATGAACTGCCTAAAATTTTACTTCTGGTTAGCAAAACTGAATACTGTCAACATTTTTTTTTTTTTCTGAGTCATTGAATAGCGTTTCTAAAACAGTAAGGAAGAGCTTTTGCTTTATCAATTCATAACCTTCTACTCTTACAAATGAAAACATGGTAGGAAGAAAATACTAATTTATGTTTTCGGCATTTTCAACTATGCTATTTCTTTTGCTTTTATAAAAGTTTTTAACTCAACCTTATAAAATCAACTTATAAGGTGAAGTTTATACTTACTTATTCTATGAAATGTGAGATCTCCAACACATTCCATCACGATTTAGAAGTGGACTTTAAACATAATTCAACCTTATAAAAATGGTTTTTAAGGTAAGATTTGCACTCACTCATATACTATAAAATATCATTATCTCTAATTGATGTGCAATCTCCAACAATCCAGTCTCTTCAAAATGAATTGAAAAAAAAATACTTGAATAGAAAATATTGGTTGGAATAATATTTTCCCTCTAACTTGTTCAACAAATTATTTCTCCACTTCATGTCACAAAATCATAAGTACCCTACACATTTTAGACTTAAGAGTTCTCAACATACCATTGTGACTAAGATCATTCTTATCCTTCTCTGGAACCTCTATAATAACTTTAGCAACACTCTTGCTAGGGGAAGTTGATGGATTTGAGAATAGATAATCCATGAATTTTTCATTGATCAAACTGTTCTTAGAAGATCCATTGGGAATATAGTCATTCCTGCATATCTTCATTATTTTCAAACTACTCTTGCATCCTCTAATACTAACAACAAAGTTAGATATCCCATAAAATCCTTTGTTTCTCTTAATAGACTTTCTCCTTGTTTTAAGCATGTTACTCTATCAATTTATTCAAATTCTAAATCAACAAGCTATGAAATTTCTTCTCAACAAGAAGAATGGAAAAGAGCCATGAATGATGAACTTTGAACCTTGCAAAAGAATAATACATGGGGTATTAACCTTACCCGAGAACAATACTGCAATTGGTTGCAAGTTGGTCTATAAAGTTAAGTATAATGTTGATGGTATTATAGATAGATATAAAGTTTGTCGTATAGCATATGGGTATATTCAATTAGAGGTTTGGTCTATACTAATACGTTTTGCCCAATAAAAACAACTAGGCTTCTATTATATTTGGCTATTGTTTATAATTGGCAATTTTAAACAATTAGATGTTAACAATGTTTTTTACATGAAGACTTAAAGGAAAATGTTTATATGAAAATTCACCTTGTCTTAAATCATAATAAAAAATCAAGTTTATCATTTGTATAAATCTTTGTATGGGCTTAATCAAGTTAGCCGACAATGGTATACTAAGCTTTTTTATTTTTTTTCTTCTACATAAATACAAATAGGTCACAATTGATCATTCCTTATTCCTAAAATTTTCTGATTCAAAAAAGACAACTTACTTGTCTATGTTGATGATGTTGTCTTAACTGGAAATGATATTTTTAAGATTAATAATATAACCTATTTTACTTGACTAAACTTTTTTTAAAAAAAAAACTTAGGCGATATAACATAGTTCATTGGTTGTGAAGTAACAAGAACCAACAAAGGCATACACATACGTCAAAGGAAGTACACGCTTGATCTCCTTAATTAAATAATAATGCTTGGATGTGCTTTTGTCTCCACTCTTATCTACTTCTCCTAATGTGTCAGTTCCATCTCTAAAGATCTTCTCATCAATTTTTCTTCTTAGAAAAGACTCATTCGAAGGTTCATTTATTTCACAAATACAAAATTTGACATCAAACATGTTATGCGTCACCTAAATCAATTTGTCGTTACACCTACTACTTAACATCATCAAGCTTCTTTGTGCATTCTTCGATACCTTAAACAAGCAATTGGCCAAGAAATATTTCTCAATGTTTATAAAAACATGTTGCTAAAAATGTTTTTAGAGTTGGGTACAAGTTTTTGTCACTCTCTAAGAAAAATAATAATAGTGATAATAATAATAATAAAAAAAAGGAAACAAAAACCTGACCTTTTTCCCTCTTATTCACGTTCACTCTTTGCACCCCTCTCACAATCCACTAAAGTTTTTCACTCACACCTCACTGCTAACACTACCATATCACTCAGTTTCCTCACTCTCACTCATTTTTCAGATTCACACACTCACTCACCGTTCACATATACTTCTCACCCACACGCCCACTGTTTCACCTATTCTTGGGTTGGGAGTGATAAGAAAGGCAAGTAGAGGACAAAGGGAGGGCTCAAAAACAAAAAACGAGGTACATACAAATTGTTCAAACGTTATATATACTGGTGATTTGTACTACTGTTACATTTTCTCCTTCTTCCCAATGTTTGTATTCATCTTTTGAGATCAGTGCAGTTTCATTGTATGATGTGTGACGTTTTCCATCATGGGTGAGAATGATTCTTACTTTGTTGTTATGGAGGACGTGTTTAGAACACCCATTTTGGTGCTCCACTTTCGCTTTAGTTTCCTCACTTCATATTATTCCTGTGTTGGCTGCAAAACCGCATCTCAAATGCGGCACATGTTTTATCCGTCTCACCCTATAATATAAATAAATATTTTTATAATTATCAAAATAATATTTTCCTTTTTATTAGAGTGCATATGTTAACAACTCTATACCAATTTATTAAAGAAAAATAATAATTTTTTTCTAAAATAGAAATTTATATAAAGAAATAGAACAAAACTAGACCACTTAAAGAGCTACAGGTAGATTTGCGTACAAAAAGAAGAGAGAGCAATCAAACTTTACGCTACCATTCTTTTTTTACTTTCATTATTTAACGACTAAACATATTATTTTTTTTTATTTTTTTATTTTATTTCAAAATTTTATTTATATTCATTTTTATTAATTAAATATAATCTTTTATTATTAAAAAAGTTGTAAAATAAAACTAAAAAAATATGAGTATCAAAGAATAATTTCTCTTGTTAAATGGAATAAAAAAAATAATGATGTCAAAGTATCGTTACGCATTCAATACTTCTTATATGCGTCTTTTCTTTTAGCAGAAAAATTATTATAACACCCCTAAAAAATACTCTCATTTAATAATCAGTTTTAATAATATATATTAAGATTTTAAATCAAAAAATAAACAAATATTTGTGCTGTATGAAATTGAATGTATTTTTAAAGTATCATAACTCTTTTCAGTGATTATACTTTCATACTCTTTCCTCTTTTTACATTCAAGTTACAATTCAGAATCTTGCTCATTCGTGCGTGGGCCATCCTTTTTTCTATTGGGCCGTGGTTTTTGGGTCTTTTTGTTGTTATTTTCACCACCATTCTAATAATAAAATTAAAAATAAAATATATCTAGTTCCCTTTAGTTTGCACTGAATTATTTAATATAATAGTGTAATTTACGCTACCTCTTAGTCTTATATTAAAAGTCGTTTAGATATTTTTTTCAAATCACCGATTATCTTATTCCTAGTGCTTATTACTTAAAACATATTTTTTAATAAATAAATAAATTTTTATTCACGTCTATACTCTTAAATAAATTTTAGTCATATGTATGAGTGCACTTGTTATCTGATATTTAATAAAAAAACAATTTGTTTGAGTATCTCTATTATCATACTCAATATCATTTTTTTATAAAAGTTAAATTTTTTTTAAAATAAAATTTACATAAACAGTTTATTATATCATTATATAGTTTACATTATTCTCACATATTGTAAAGCATAGTCTCACATATTGTAAAGAGTATTGAGCATAGTCACTTCTACTATAACTTCGATTATAAAATACTTACAATTTCTACAAAATAAATAAATAAAAATTAAAAATATCAAAACAAACAAATATCATTTTGACCTCTTGATTTAGGTATATCCTGATTATTTTAATTGTGAATGGAAATACGTAGAATCAAAGTTTTAGCAACTTGTATTAGGTGGGATGTCTAGATACAAGGCAACTTCTAGGTGGCTACATTGTTTATCTTAGTCATTCATTAATTTCTTGAAAATCAAAGAAATACTTTATTGTCTCCAAAAGTTCATCTAAAGCTGAGTACAAGGCTCTTTTCTCAGCAACTTGTTAAATTTAATGGCTCATCTACTCAATAGATGATCTTTAAAACACAACTGTCTCTCATGTATTGTGACAATCAATCAATTGTTCAAATTGCCTCGAACCTATTTTTTGTTGAACACATCAAGCACATTGAAATTGATTGTCACATTGTTAGAGAAAAACTTCATAAAGGGGTTATCAAGCTTTTGTCCATATATTAAACTCTTTTCAACAGGCCAACATATTAACCAAAACTTTGTCTCCTTCGATGTTTCATAATCTTTATTCCAAGTTGGGAATGCTCGATATTTACTTCCAATTTGAATGAACTCTTAAAATTTTGAAGAAAAATAGAAAATAATTTTTCTAAATAAATTGCTTAGTGCCACAATAATGCACATAGGGTATCAATAACTTATTTTCTGTTTTTCTCATAACTTCGTAGTTTGTCTAGTTGTGCTTAAGCGTGTTTTCTTATTTTTGGTTTTTCAATTTTTTACTATATATAATATTTTTCTTTTGTTTCCTCATACAAATTTTTCTTTTTCTTGTTTCTCTCCTTTTACATAAATAACAAAATCTTAATATGGGAAAATGTTTTCTACAAAAGTTTATTGGATGTGATCAAGTTCTTCTAAGATCTAAGTTAAACAAAACAATTCATGTTGATTCAATTCTTCAATTTCGCCAAAAATTCATGAAAAATACTACCAATTCTGATAAGTGATTGCACCGAAGCTTCAATCCCAAAAGGCACCATATTCTCGTGCTTTTTGGAAAATTCATGGAGTCATGATTCATGAATGCTTGATTAATTCAATCAAACAAAACTATTCAACAACACTGATGTTTTCCCCTTCGCTTACAATTTTCACCTCACCAGCGATAATTCACGTGGATAATGCACCCAACATGCTTGCTTGAAATGAATGAATCAACAATTCGGATCCACTTGCTTCATTGAATTGGAATTTGAATCAAACAAGAATTAATTACTCATTTTGAAAATACTGAACAAATCAATTGTGTTTAATTCATGGAACACGACAATCAATTTATGCTTCATAAAGACTTCAAAAGAAACCAAATGATGATCTCAATCAAATATTAGAGAATGATCGTTATTACATATATATAATATGAAAATATAACCCAAAAAAGAATAGTACCCATGAATAAACCAGTACTACAGTTTTAATATAAATGATTTTAAAAGAATGAAGTTAAGGACGCCTCATTGAAAAAAAAATTAAATAGATAAATAAGAATATTAGTCTCCTTTCTCTTTCCTAAATGTTTGGAAATTTGAATTATTTTCTCTTTTCTTTCTTTTACTTTCTTTTTTTCTTTTCTTTTCTTTTCACTATTGTTTGCGCTTAAGACCAAAACCCTGCCCCGTATTTATAGTATATTTTGTAATCATTACTTATAGTTCTACTTGAACTGTTTAGTTGGAATCTAAATAGATTTTAATTGTTAGTTTTATTAATCTAGTTGTAAAAGACGTTGTGTCATGGTAAAACTGAGGCGGCAGGACAAAAAGATGAGAATGTAGACTCTAGTCAATTTTGTCTTACATGTAGTATTGTAGTATTAATTGCTTGTAGATTTTTATCACGTATGCTTATCTCTTCTCCTAAGAGATATACCTTTTTTTATTATCATTATTACCCGTTCACATTCGTGATTTAGAGTGAGAATATTTTCATTTACCTTTATAGAAGAATCTTCACAATAACTTATTCAAATCATTTAATACCTTTTGAATGGATCGTCTAGTGTCTATTTGATCATCAAACGCTTTATTAAGACTGTCTAAAATTGGAAATTCATTTGCCACGTCAAAAAAATGTTAACGACGTTTGCTATCAAAGACCAATTTCAATAGTTTCTATACTACAAGTATCTAAGTAGTCTAAACTGTCGACTAGGGACGAAAACCAATTTTACATGAAAGTACATGGATAAAAATATATTTAACCCTTATTACTATTATATTTTAAAGTTATTAGAATATATATTCGTTATTGAAGTTTAGGAGGAATGTTATAAATATAATTTTTATAAGGTTTTAGTGGTACTTTACATATTTGATATCGAGCTTGATAATGACATATTCTATGTATATATATTTACTTCGTAACCTTTTTTCCTTTCACAACTCACTTTTTCTCTCTCTTTCTTCTTTCTAACTTTCTTTTTCTTCATACTTTATCTATTTCAAAATTTGATCATACCTCACAATAGCTAAGGAACCAAGGATCAATTCTATCCAATTAAATTTTCAAATAGAGTAAGTTCTTATACACTCTAAAGATTTATTACTCTCTGGTTTTTCTTATGATTTTTGGCATCAATATTTGTGTAATTAGTTGAGAAAAGTCATTCTCTCAACTTTTATTATCATATAGTGAAATTATGTTATTTTGGATAAATTACTCTAGATCCCCAGGTTTTGCTCTATGTCTTCAGGAGTGTCAAGAACTAGTCAAATTGAACTTTTTAAAAAAAGTTGGGACAACATTAAACTTTTTAAAATCTTGGAGGTGGAATTGATTTTTTGCCCTTAATATAGAAACTAAAAAGGTAATTAAACCTAGTTTTTAAATAGCACTGAGGATGCTAGTCAAAATGTATTCTGAATTTGGATTTTTGGAACACCTTTCCAGATTTGGGTTTCTAACACATCTTTCTGGATTAAGCTTTCTAGAACAACTTTTTAGAATAGCCTTTCCAGAACTTTCTAGAATATATTTATGGATTTTATTTTCTGGAATCCCTTTTTTAAAATGTTTATTTGTATTATTGGTTAGGCTTTTCGGAATAACTTTGTGAAATAACTTTTCTATAATATTCTTATGAGTTTTGTTTTTTGGAATTCCTTTTCTAGAATATATTTTATTTTAAATTTGTATTTTTAGAATGAGATTTTGATTTTTCAATTTTATTTTGAAATTTTATTTTTCGAACGCAAAACAACATATTTTCGATTTTATTTCTAAAGCATATTTCTCAATTTTAAATTTCCAATTTCAAAATGTACTGAAATGCGTAAGGACAATTTTAGAATTTCAGAAATTGAGAGGGTGCAGGTTAAAATTTATTAGGTGTAAAAAGCATCACCTTAAATTGAGATAATATATTCAAAATGACTCCGCCCATTGGGCTATACCAGGTCAATTTTGGACCAAATCAAATTATGCTGAAAAGGTCCACACTCAATTTAATACCCGTACTCATTTTTAATTAAACCTAATATTTAATATATTCGTCTAAGATATAATAGAGAAATAACTTAACTAATTAAAATAAAATAGAAGATAAGAAAATTTGAATATTGGACTAAAGTTGTAGATTTTTGGGAACAAATGGATTAAAATCATAAAAGAAAACCAAAGTCACATAAAAAAATGAAAAAAAAATTGTAATTTAACTTAATAATAATAAAAATAATAATTTTAGTTCAACTTAATTTTCATTTTAGTTCATCCGTGTTGTTACACAAAATCCATTATATAATTAATTAATTATAATATATATATTACAAACTATTCAAATGTAACTGCCACAAAGCAAATCAATATAATAAAAAAAAGTATTAATATGTTTGACAACTCTGCATCAAATTTTAATTTAAAATATATATTTTTATTAAATTAAATTAATTTTAAAATTATATTAACTTAATCACAGTTGTAAATTGATATATTCCAGTATACAAGTGTCAAAGTAATATTTTTGAATAAAATATTATGTTAATTATTTTCTTATGTACAACATAATTGAAAAAGGAGTTGGTACCTTGATGCATAGCTGGTTCCAATTCCAGAACTTCTTCCCATTATTCTACCATCTTGGTACACCATTTTCATTCTAGTATTATATTAAACTTATGAATTTAAGATGGATCTTATAAATTTCCGATATTAAAGTATGTTTATATGATAATAAATTTAAAATATTTGGATTTATATAAGACTCTTACTTAGTCATAAGAATAAAAGATTCTTTTTGTATTAAAAATAACTTTTATTTTGAAGAAACATTTTATAATAATAAATACCTTTTAAGGGTAGAGTGTAAACTATTGTTACAGTATTGGAAAAGTAAACGATGTAGTCTAATTCGTAGCATATGGAGACAACACAAAACGACAGTATTTTGAAGTGGTTGTGAACGTGAAAACTACGTGCAAAAATGAGATAGAAAAGCAAATGTTGATCATGCCACGTTTCTAAAACTATATGAGAAAGCATATTATATAGTGTTAATGGTTATTTTATAGCCACAATCTCTTAATTAGTTTTGTTTATTCCATAATGCACGCTGGCATGGCGTGCCAACACTTTTTTCAGCCATGCATGATTGAGGTGCCAGCAAATCTCATCACATGTTTAAACTCATAAACAAAATATAATAAATTAAATATCAATAACATCATTAAATAGAAACTAATTTTAGAAATAATAAATAAATAATTATTATATTAATTAAATTAAAAATATTTTAAAGATTAAAAAAATTTAATTTCTAAATTAATTTATATTATTATTAAATAATTTATAAATTGGTATCTAATTAGCTACTAAGATTTTTTTACTAAATATCACTCTCTACTTTTATAATAATCTCTACTTTTATAATGCGAAATTAATTTTTGTTTTTAATATAAATTTATATTTACTAGATATTTGCAGTAAAATAAACATTGAAATGAATCATTGTAAGCTTTTTTAAGTGATAAACGGATTTTCAATAAATACTAAAAAACTATTTTATATTAACTTATTGCTAACATAAATATAATAATATTTTAATATAATTTAAGTTAAAAATTCATTTGTTATGTAAAATATAATTCTGATAAAAGATTAATTTCAATAATTTTTTTTCTATAATTACTAGAAAAATCTAAAATTTAAATAAAAAAATTAATTTTATGTTATAGTTAACAAACTAAAAATATACTTAATCCAAATATAATCAAAATAATAATAATATTGATTTAAGGTAGTGTTGCTTCCCACTTTCAATTTAATGGATGGAGCCCATTTCCCAAGTGGGACACAATCACCTTTTAATCATATCCTTCTTATTTCTTCACTTTATATTTCATCAATCACTTTCCTTCATGTGTTTTGCTTCCCTCTTATTAAATTTTCAACTCACATATTTATTCCAACTTTCTTTCTATCTCTCTCAATTTCTTTACAAGAAAGAATGATATTTATTTATATTTAAGTTGGTTAAATAATTTTTTTTTCTCATTTTTAGGTCTAGAGAGTACGAAATCTCAAATACATTTTGGTTATAATATATATATATATATATATATATATATATATAATTAAAACCAGCAAAATTAAAATAAACACTATAAAAATATAAAGAGGGAAAAACATAGTGTGGTGTGTTAATGATTCTTTCTCACTTTTGGATTTTGGTTTCCATTTGAAAACAAATTATAAAGTGGGATACTTGTCGCACATAGAAAGCTAACTAAGTGAAGAATCGTATGGGACGATAACATTTTCCTTTTTGGTAAAAAACAAAATCATGGCATAAGAGATTTTGTAATAACATTTTCAAACTTCCGTTTTTGGTTACACTAAATTAAGGATAGGAAACAAAATAATAGGTTCAAACGTAATTGGCTTCTTACATCTTAGTGTATATCCAAATGTTGTCTAATCTTTAATTGTTAAAAATGTTTAGAACTTAGATTTAGAAACTTATAGTGATCATCTTTCTAACAAAAACACAATTACTTAATCTAATGGAACTCACGTTTATATAAAAATTTCGTAAACAAACAACAATATCATGCAAATATTTTACACATTATAAAGTGAATATTTATATTAAGAAATTTTTTTAGTTTTAAGCATGAAGTTTTTCGAGAATGTGATTCCTTTAGAGAGTTAATGTAATTGTATTTTGTTGTGTTCATGTATCCTGTTTTGTCTATGTCAATCTAATTGATGGATTGTAGAGTCAGTTGGATTTTCAGCTGGTTAGATGTTAAGAAGTTTGATATGAGTTTTTTTTATAAAGATTGAAATACTTCTAAAGTGTCTCACTTTATTTTATTTATTCTCTATTAATAAAAGAAAAAAAACATGAAACTTATTTTAAATATACCTAATTCGTGCTCTTATTTTTCTCACACATTACACATTGCTTTGTGTATATTGAAAGGAGACCAACAATTTATCCTTAAACTTATAAAAATAATATATATTGTCTAAAATAACTAGTATATAATTATATTTTGACTTGATTAATCTGTGAAATAAATGAATAGAATTTTTTAATAATCTTATTTAATTTTAATAAAATTATTTTTGAAAGAAATGTCGGTGATTTTTAATGAAATTTGTATCAACATATATTTGATAATTTTATTCTATTTTTGTTCAAAATATATCCTACTATTTAATTATAAAATAAATATTTTGTTGCTTTTGTGAGAGGAATAGAAATTTAATTAAATATGTAACTAATGACAAGCATATCTTTGTAATTGAATATTATTAAAACTATTTACACAAATATACCAATGATCAAAATTTAAAAATAATTTTCTAATGAATTCGGATAACATACGTGCGTTTCAAAAACATATCGACATAAATGATTAAATTAAAACACGTCATTTGTATCATAAAATCAAATTCGATAAAAGATCAATGAAAATTAAAATTATTTCAGAATTAAGTATTATTTTAAAAGGGAAATGTCTTTAATCTAATAGTCAATATTAAATTTTAAAATTCAAGTAAAAACTAATTAAATATAAATAAAAAAGAAAAGAAAATTTTAACATTTAATACTTAAATATAAATAGAACACCTAATAATACTCAATAGCCACATCATTTATTCCCCCAATAAAATAGATTAAGAAGTTATTCAATCTTAATATCGAGTTTTAAATATATAATTATATTCGAAGACCCAAAGATATAATTTTGTAGCCTATAATATTTATCGTTGAATCGAATAAGATTATTTTTGGAAAAATAATATTTGTTATAGTAATTGAATAAGACTAATTTTGAAAAAGATATTTGTTATAATGTACCAAAATACACATAGTTTAACAAAAATAATGAGCATTTTATTTTGAAAAGTTTGTTATTTAGGATTAGAGGTATAAATTATGTCTGCAAATCCTATTGATTACATATCTATTATAAATATATAGAACTTTTGACTCTAACTCGTTTAGTTTTCAAACTTTATAAATTTTATTGTAGACTCACGAACTAATCCTTTACCTTTCTAAAAAAATTTATTTTTAGTTTTTTTTTTAATGAACAGCAGTAACAAAATGACACTAAACAGTGTGTTTGGATCTTTCATGTATTGTTCATGCAGAAAGAAAAGAGAACAACCTCCTTATTTGCATATATTGATTTACGAGTAAGTATGGGCTATTACTTAAATACCCTTTGCAAATCACTCAAAATCAATTTCACTCTCACCATGAATGTTTTCTATTACTTACATGTAAGCTGCAGTCCAATATTTTAGATTTCAAAAAGTTATAATCCAATTTCTTAACATGATATTGTGAAAAAAAATTATTTTGAATCTGTGATATATATACTTTTGTTATCACAAGTAATTTTTTTCTATATATTAATTAAATTAAGAATAATTAAAAAAATCATGTTATTTTAAAATTTAAAAAATAATATGTAAAACAAATATTTTTATTAAAAATTTGAATGTTATAAATAATGGAAAAAATACTATGGAATCGATTTTTTTTTTTTTTGTGTAAAATGAATTAATATGATATTTTTATAATATTTTTAATGATATATAATATAAAAGTATCACATGATATCAGAAAAAAGAAATTAAAATTATTCTTATATTTTTTAATTCTTTTATTTACAAAATTCTTTTTTGAACATTTAATTTTCTATAAAAAAAAGTACTTTTATATTTAAAATTAATATTTTGATAAAATGAAAATATAAAAGTTTTAATCTTATATGTTATTTCTCACATTTTACATATACATAGCATAATCTTATAAATTAGATACAGTTAATTTCTCATATTTTACTTAAATATTAATCTTATAATTAGAAATATTATAAATAATATTTTAGTAATTAAAAAAAAGAAAAAAGTGAAGAGAAGAAATTAGAAGATTTAATACTGTTAGATGAATATTGGAAATTTGATTAAATATAAGTTTGTATTTTAAAGTATTATTATTAATACAAATGATTTTTGGGTTTTTTTTTTATGAAAATTAATTATATACATTATTTTAAAATAGAAATATTAAGATAGTAATGAAATTATATTATATTATTTAAAATTCATTTAATAAATTAAATATATTTATTATTGTGAATGAGTTCTGAGAGTGTTAATTAAAATTTATTTTAAATATAGAATAAATTAATGTAATTATTATTTTTTATATATATATAAGGGTAAATTTATAATTTTACAATTTATACCATTAAAAATAATTTCAAATATTTTTACAACCATCACATCCCTCACCAATTTTAATAAACTTTCTTCAGACATCTACTCTAACATATTCCAATCTAAACAATCTTAACTTTCTTCACACTTCCACTCCCCCACACCCTCAACTTTCCACTCTTCCACACCCTCTAATCCAAACAAAGCCTAAATCATAAAACCTAACACATATCTCTATCACACAAATCACATCATTGTTGAAACTTAAGTTTAAACATTGAGTATAGATATAATACTGAAGTGTTTCTTAGAAGATGGGTAGATGTATTAACTTAAAGAGGTGTTCAAAAAACCAAGACATATAAAAGAGAAGAGAAAGCTTGCAACACATTCATGGATAAAAGTATAAAACAAGAACAAGATGCACATAAAAATAGAAAACAAATAGATTAGAAAAAAAAAAAAGAACATATCACTTTTAGAGAGATTTTTAAAAGATAAGTACAATAAAGATTCACCAGTCAAAGAAATTCTCCAAGATAATAATCAAAACAAGAGTTTTACATTATGAAGACATTCAAAGTATTTTCATATAACAATTTGCATTCAATATTCAAGTGTAAATTTTTATAATAAAGGAAGTCTTTATTTATAGGCTTTAGAATTTGTCCCAAGAGTCATGAGGAATAGGTATGAAGTAATGTGAGCACAAGACTAAAGAATCCTAGCTGTGATCACAAATATTACATTTAATGTAAACACTAATCCTAAGTGTGATCACAAAACTAACTATTACATCTAATGTAAACACTAATTCTAACAAAGCAATTTGAATTTAATATTCAAGTGTAAGTTTTTACAATAGAGAAAGCCTTTATTTACAGGCTTTAGAATTTTTCCAAAGAGTCATGAGGAATGGATATGAAGCAATGCATGTGAACACAAGACTAAAGAAACCTAAGTGTGATCACAAAATTAATGATTACATGGGGTGAACACAAGCTTGATGATTATACTAAACTAACTATTACATCTAATGTGAACATTGATCTTATGATTACACAAAGTTAACTTTCTTAATCATGTACTTAACACGTGTGGTGTCCAATTAGTTAGGAAGACATGTGAAATAGTTACAGCATTCACATACACTTGAAAGTAAAAAAGTTACAACCATCACATGCACTTGAAAGTGACATGTTGAAGGAGTTACAATCATCAAATGTTTAAAAGAGGCATATCAAAGAAGTTACAACTTTCACATGTGACTTTCTAACCTTTGGTCGTTCATCATTGGTATTTTAAGAAATTCTAGAATATTCCTAAATCTTCTAAAATATTGTAGAATCTTCTAAAAACATTACAAATGATTTTTTTTCTTTTTTTTTTCTTTTGAATCTTTCTTATGTAAATTTTTCTTTGAATTTATTTCTAATTTCTTTATCTTTTATTCTTTTTGTGATGACTCCTCGATCATCTTCTAAATTCTCTTTTTCTCCTTCTTGATTTATTTCTTATTTTCATAATCACATCAAATACATTAAATATAATCTTAATTTCATTATAAACTAATAGGCCAATTAAACAATCCATTCTATAAATATCTAAGTCAAGGATAAGCATAAAAACCTTTATAAAGATAATGTAATCCACATTATAAATATCCTTATAAGAATCATATTCAAACCAAATTCATTTCAAACATCAAAAACATCAATTGAACCAAACCATTTGGAACAACAACAAAAAAAGAAAAACCAAATCAAACACATGTTCATAGAGACCTTTTAGGATTCTCTATGTTGGGGTAAATCTTCCACTCAAGTTTCAAGACTTATTAGACTCACCTTTGATGTCATTCCTTGCACTGTGCATTATTCTTGGATAATTTCTTGGTTGTTTTATGTTTGACTAAGTTATTAAAGGTTTAAGGTTGGATACGTTTGAGCTATGTAGTGATCTTAAAGGTAAGAGTAAGGGTAGGTGAAATCTTGATGGCTAAGTTAGGAGATGCTTTCTTGCGCTCTTAATGTGCTCCTAAGTTCTAGCTTGAAGGAGTGGTTCCTTAAGATGTGTTGAGACCTAGGATGTTTTTTTCTTGAATTTTGGTCAATGTATTGGTCGAGATTGACAAATAAGAGGGTTTGTGTGGGAATCTATATGGAGATATTCCTTTGGACGTATGATTGGTGAGGTAATCTTGGTGGAAGCATGTTTGGTATTGGTTGGAGGACCTTATGTAAATTACAATTAAAGAAATTTTAGGAATTTTTCGCATTCACAACAATGTATCATCTTTAGTTTTTTTTTTAAAAAAAAAGGAAGGAAGAATTACACTCAAGGTATGTAGTTTTGAAATAAAAAGAAAGAACATTGTGGTATTTTTATAAATAGAAAAATCACAATTCAAGGTTAATTTAAATAATAAAAAATGATGAAGAGATGAGAAATAACAAAGAGATTTATATTTGTTCATTTCAATGTAAAATTACATACACATTTTGACCAACTAGTCAAGTTGTACTAAAACAAATATTGTTCAAGACCACTCATTGTTTACAACAAAAATATTTATTTACTAGTTTTTCCAAGCTAACCAAGTATTATTGAGAAGCTTCTCCAAGCTTTTACATAACATAAATATTCATTTTTAAACAAATCACTCTAGACATAGATGTTTTTACAAAAGATAAAGAAAGTTTTGCTCAAACTAGACTTAGTTTACTACACAAAGGACCAATATAAAGATTGACTCAAAAAGTCTAAATGCCCTAAAAACATACAAATGGATAGAAAGAATACACATGTGCATCTTGTTTTTTTAAAAAAAGTTTTTTTTTAGTATTTGTGTTCTCTTCTCCTTTTGTATATTGAAAGACTTTAACTAGTTGTTGTTTAAATAAATTATTCTTCTTCATTCCACACCATATGTTGATGTAAACATTGAAGTCCTTGTTGCGTGAAACTTTAATGAGGACATCAAATGCTTATAATTAACTTCTCTCCCTTTTTGATAACCCATCATGTTTATCTATTTTGATGTAGTAATGTCATTGTTGACAATAAGATACTCAAATTTTGGAGGTGATTTAGAGAGTTTGCATTTATCTTTTCCTTCATAAAACATGTCTTTTTTATATATTTTTTTTACTTTCATGCACTTTAAACTTTAAGGTTGGACACAAAAGTTCTCGTGGGTATGCATTTGCTTAGAAGAAAAATTCTCTATAAAATGAATAAACAAATGCAACACATAAAGTGATATTTTAAGTTTAAAGAAATTCCAAATGCATTATATACTATTAGATAAATCATGTAAGAAATTATTACTTTGATAAGTTACATCACCTATAGATGAAACATGTTGTTAAACTCCCATGGTTTCTCCATATTACAGCGAGAAAGGAAAAGCCAACATCTGCACCTTTCCTCACTCACATTTTTTTGTCTTTCACTAGATTCAAACAATAATATCACCCGCATTTTCATATGCAATATCAGTCCAGTAGTGAGAACAAACACAATCTTACTAATTAACATAAATCATTATAATTTTTTTTCCCCTTTCTTCTACTTTGATCTCCTTATTAAAAAGGCTTTAAAAGGTTTTAAAAACACTTGTAAACCATATTCTTATAAATTATATACAATAACTATTCCTCAAAATTATTAAATTCAGTGTTTAATATAAGTATTACTATTAACAAGATATTAACATTTAAAAATTTTTCTCATTAATTTCTTCCGTTCAATGCATAAATAATTATGTGTTTTTAGGGAACATTGATTTATTTTAATAACAATTTTTTTAAATAATATTATTTTTTAATACCCTAATATACAACTCTAAGTTGAGTTTTAATTCGAATTTATAATAAATAATCTATACTCTAAATTTTAAATTTATGAGTAATACTAAATTATTTTTGACTACTGATAATTTTTTCAAAAGCTATGAAATTTAATTTTAAAATAAAGATATATATGATAAATTAAAATTAAAAATTAAAAAACACCTTTAAAAAACTTAGAATAGTCTCTCACTATAAAATACACTTAAAAGTATTTTCATTTACACTTTGTTTGAATTTCAGAAAAAGAATAAAGAATAAAAGATTAGAGAACTAAGTGAAAAATGTAATTATTTAAATTAATAAAAATAATAATAAGTAATAATAAATAAACATTTTTTAATGATTTAATTGATATAAAAAAGTAAAAAAAAAGGTTAATTTGATAATTCACTAAATGACCAAAATGTTTCATGATAAAAATGAAATTTCAAACCTTTACAACTACAAATAAGACAATAGAATTACTAACTTCACATATTTATTAGAAAAAAAATCTGAATCAAGTGAATTTCCTTATCTTTATTTACAAATGCCTTGATTTAAGCCTCAATAACCTATATACAAAGCAAACAAAATATTTGAATGAATTTGATATTTAAGAAAAGAGGTGAAAGAAAGAAAGAAAATAAAAAACCCATAAATTTAATATTACAAAATGAAGAATATCTTTTTATATTTATTGGAACTCACAATTTTTTTTTTTTCAGAAAGAAGTTAAAAATGTATATCATAATTAATTATTTTATACAATTTTTTTAAGTTTTCAATTCAAGGGCCATAACCTCCCATAGTCTATTATAAAGAACCTAGGAGGATTTGATGATGATTTTTTTTCAAATTTTAAGGACAACAAATATAATAATAATAAATAAAGAAAGTAATACAAATAAAATTAAATAATATTACAGTAAATCTTTTTTTCCCACAATTATCATCAATTCAATATTCTTTATTTTTGCCTTGTTTCTCTTTTTTTTTTTCATCAATCTTTCTATTCTTTCTTTCTTCTTTTTCCAATGGAGCAATAAGCTAATTATTCTTACTCGGTTCACAGATTTCACAAGATATTGTTTGTTTTTAGAAGAAAAAAAAAGCTCAAAGTGAGATGTAAAAATAAAATAAAATTGGAGATCGGTTCATTAATGGCTCCATAATCTACTTAATTAAACAAAATGACGCAAGATCTCACTGTTTTTCGCCTTTTTTTCCTTTTTTTTCTTTTCTTTTCAAACACCACCGCGTAACATTTTCCCTTATATATTCATCCCACACACCTAGCACGATTAGACAGACACACAGATTCACACTTCGTGCGTTGAAAACTCAACACAGTCTCCATCTTCCTCCCTTCTCTTCCCTTTCCTCTCCAATGGCTGACCCTTCTCCCAAGCCCGTCCCTCTGCTGAAGGATCAGCTCGACATCGTGATCCCCACGATCCGCAACCTCGACTTCCTCGAGATGTGGCGGCCATTCTTCGAACAGTACCACCTCATCATCGTGCAGGACGGTGACCCCAATAAGGTCATCAGTGTCCCCCAAGGGTTCGATTACGAGCTCTATAATCGCAACGACATCAACAGGATCTTGGGTCCCAAGGCCAATTGCATCTCCTTCAAGGACTCTGCTTGTCGCTGCTTCGGCTACATGGTCTCCAAGAAGAAGTACATCTACACCATCGACGACGATTGCTTCGTAATTATAACCTACCCATCTCCAGATTTTTTAATTCTTATACTTCTTTGGCTGTGATAATCGTGAATTTGAGTTAAATTTGTGTGCTTGCTTGTGGGTTTTCTGATGGGTTGGGAATTCTGTTTCTTGATTTACTTTTATAGTGGATTTGTTTAAGTTGGTTTTTAATTTTGGACTTGAAAGAATGTGGGTTTGACTTAAAGTTGCAAGCTTGCTGGTGGATTTTATGATGGGTCGGGAATTCTGCTTCCTGAGTTTTTGAAGCCTTTTGTTTTTCTGATGCGTCTGTTTCTTTAATTTTTTGTGCATTTTGCCTTGGAAAATTGTGGGTTTCGGTTAAAGTTGGATGCTTGCATGCGGGTTTTCTGATGGTATAGGATTCTGTTTTCTGGGATTTAACGCCTTTTCTTTTTGCCGTGGATATTGTTTCATATTCATGCGGTTTATTGATTTCAGTTATTTGGTTTTTTAGTGTGTTCTTTATAAGGGTTTGGTAGGGTTTTGAAACGGGGCTAGATCTAAGTGTGGATTGGATTTGTTGACTAAATGAATGGTTGTTGTTTTTCCATTTGTTATAAGTATTCGTGATTTGTTATGTGTTTGTGTGTGTGCATGTAACCCTTAAGATCTGTTGTTTTCACTGTTGTTAGAGGTTCCTTATTTGGTTGTTCTCTCGATTGAGATTCGAGTGTGTTTGGATCTAGAATGACTGGTTTTGAAAATGGGTATGATTCTATGAGAATAGTTTACTTGGGTTTGGGTGAATGCGATTTAACTACTATAATATTTCGAGTGTGTTTGGATGGTAATGACTGGGTTTTGATTTTTCTATGAATTAACGATCTTTTTTATTTATTATCTTTTTTATTTTTTATTAATGCAATAGAGTGAAATTGTTTGGTCATTGTAATTCAAATTAAAAAGTTTTCTGAACTTAATAGTTGGATATTTTTTTATCACATTTTTGTGACTCAAAAGTTGATTTTTGATCGAATACAACTAGATCTACAAACTGTTGACATTTAATTTGTGTTTTTTTTCATGATTATGAGACAAAGATTCTTTTCTCTTTTACCTTTATTTTGGCTTTAGGGACATAATGATTGCCATTCAAATTGAAGGTGGATCTTCTTGTCTTATTGTCTCTGTTTCCTTTTCGTATGAGTCTGAATTTCAAATAAGGATTGAAATAGTGACTCTCGTTTGGTTATTGCTGTCAGTAAAGCCTTTGAATGCCTTTATTCAAAGAATGTTCTATGTTCAATACAAGTTGTAGGCATTTTTTTTTTTCTGAGTATCTCCTGTTTTCATGTGTAGGTTGCTAAGGACCCTTCTGGAAAGGATATCAATGCACTTGAGCAGCACATTAAGAATCTGCTAAGTCCAGCCACTCCATTTTTCTTCAACACCCTTTATGATCCTTATAGAGAAGGTGCTGATTTCGTCCGTGGATATCCTTTCAGTCTTCGTGAGGGTGCACCCACTGCTGTTTCTCACGGCCTGTGGCTCAACATACCTGATTATGATGCTCCAACCCAACTTGTCAAACCCCGAGAGAGGAACACCAGGTATCTACTATGTGATTTTACAGTTCAATTCTGGTACATGAAACAATTTTCAATCATACGACAGTATACAAAATTAATTTTGTTCATGAATTCTTATTAAGTTCATACTTTTTAGTTGTTCATAGCCTAGCTAAATTAGTGAGTGTATATTTCAGGTATGTTGATGCTGTTCTTACCATTCCTAAAGGAACATTGTTCCCCATGTGTGGTATGAATCTGGCCTTCGATCGTGAGCTGATTGGACCTGCAATGTACTTTGGACTAATGGGCGATGGTCAACCTATTGGACGATACGATGATATGTGGGCTGGATGGTGTGTTAAGGTATACCCTTCACTGGTCCATTTTCTGTCATCAACCCCTTAACTCAATGAGTCAACGACTACTTCATATGTTCATTTTGGTATTTGATTTTTGTTCTGTTTTCATCTTTTTAGTCCATATGCTTTCACCTATAGTTGTAAAATGTCAAACTTCACTAGCAATTACATTAATGCCACATTGTTATGGACTAAAACAATGTGATATTTCAGAAAACGATTTCTAACTATATTATCCACATTGGTAGTTAAAAATTTGTTTTGAACACGTTATGAATTTGCAGGTTATCTGTGACCATTTGGGGTTGGGAGTGAAGACTGGCCTTCCATACATATGGCACAGCAAAGCAAGCAACCCATTTGTGAATCTGAAAAAGGAGTACAAAGGCATCTTCTGGCAAGAAGAAATCATTCCCTTTTTCCAAAGTGCCACCCTCTCAAAAGAATGCACCTCTGTCCAAAAATGCTACATTGAACTCTCCAAGCAAGTGAAAGAGAAGCTTGGTGCTGTTGATCCCTACTTCAACAAGCTTGCAGATGCCATGGTCACTTGGATTGAAGCTTGGGATGAGCTTAACAACACATCTGAAGAAACCTCTTCAAAGCAACCCAATGGGGCTGCCAAGTAAACCAACCTAATATAACCTTTTAAGGTTACGGACTTTAGTTTTCATTGGAGTAGTTTCTTCCCTGTCAGTTTTACTTTATTATCATGCTCATCATTATTTTTTTTATAATGCAAGATTGTAGACCATTTTATTCATGTTTATGTCATCTTTATTACTATTTATATATTATATTATTCTTATCATGCTTTTTCTAATGTTACATTTTCTATGATATAGTTATGCAGATGTTGTTGCATGTTACCTGAGTTTAGAATTTTATTTTCTAATCAGAATTTATTAAGTTTCACGAGTTTTCAAATGCCATTATGCGAGTGCCAGCTTTGTGTACTGCCGACAGATCTGATCTCAGAATTCTGATGCCGATCTGTTCATTTTACCACTTAAAATATTTAGATATCATGTGAAGTTTTGTTTACCAACGATTCTCCACATTGCTTGGATGATTCCAAAATTTGACTATAATGTATAAAGGAAATTAGTTTTGATTAGAAAATTAAGAAAATAAATAATTAAAACCAGTTCGCAAAGAGCTTTCAAAAGATACAATTTAATTCAAGTAATGATTTATTTAACATATTATAATTCTGAAATTCAATATATCTAAAAAAGGTAATAGAAAGAGAATAATTTTAAAAAACGTTATTGTTGAAACATGATGATTAATATTCACAGTAATACACTAATTCTATTTCAATATTTGGGTTGTTAAAGTTATTACTGGTAATTAAATTTTTTCCTTGTTCTATTTTAAAAGGATTTACTGGTGAAATTCTACAAATTGTAGAAGTTCATTCGTATAAACATTAAAAGGAAAAAAAAATCATTATTTTTAATAGAAAAATAATTTGTTTGCATGTGTGGGATCCACTGGCTTCCTGCACAACTTTATGGCTGGCATGCTCTGTTTTTTAAAACTTTGCTTGTGTGATGATTTAAATTCAAAATTAATTTGAATTTCAGGGAATTTTCCATTGTCGGTGTCGGTGTAGGTTGTCTTCATATTTTTGATTTTGCTGTCTCTACCTTTGAATTTTGGATCATGTGAATGTTTTGAATTCAGAGATTGAAGAGAAAGAAAGCGAAGGACAATTGAATTGTAGCTGTTTGGATTTGGAACAACAAACAATTTCCTTTTTCGTTATAAAAGTGGTACATATGTTATGTCTTCTTTTTTTTGCTGAAACCATAATTTAAGTTTGACTCAAATAGAATTACATAATACTCCTTTATATGAATATTCAACACAGTGATTGAACCATGTGAGAGAACCTATGTATGTTGAAACAAATTGAAAGGTTGTATAATTGTGGTTGTTTAGTTTGTTTATGTTCCTTTGAAATCGAACAAGCCAATTAAGACCGTTATAAGTAATAATTTTGTTTTCTCTTTCAGTATTTAATTTTAGTGTATTCAAAATTTCACATGGTAGACATTGATATGAACTTTGATGACGTCTCACGTTAACACCTTAAAGTTCAACAATAACCAAATAATAAAATATAACTAAATTTACACAACAAAAATCTGAGAATTGATTCCTATTAAGAAATTAAGAAAGAAGTTTAGACTAGTAAAAAAAAAGAGTAAAATATTAAATCAAGTATTCATTTTAAAATCAATTTATTATTCATTTTAAAGTTAACAAGATTATTTACATCAATTGTCTTCACAAAAGATGTGAGACATTTGAAAATTCATAACTTTGTAACTTTTCATGCATTTTATCTATCTTTCTCTAATAATCAAGAGAAGAGATTGAAGACAAGAGAAGACTTTGACGTATCAAAGTAAAATTGCATTCTAAACACAGATATCTATAACCACGAATCATAACAGTCTCTATACTCAATATGACACCCATAAGCTTTATATAAAAAGATTTTTTTGATACCTAGATAAGGAGAGAAATATTTTGTGTTCTCAAAATACCACTATATCTAGCATGCCCAAAACTTCACTCCATGTATTTCAAGAATTAAACTTAACAATATCTGGTTAGATTAAAATTATTTATCTTAATTAGTCAATTGATTTGGTGTTATACAAATTTTATTTATTGATTCTTCACTTTTATAGAACCTACAAGCAATAGGGAAACAATAATACAACAACAAAAAATAGTATGTTTTGGAAATAATTATCCTAATGTGCAAGAATTAATGAAGAACAATAATAAAATAAAATGAAAACAACAATCACAAAAGAGACAAATATTTTTAATATAGAAAATCCTTGTAATGTGAGAAGTAAAAGTTCATAAGAACAAGTCACCTAATCAAACTCCATTAAGATCAAATAACGATACTAAAGATTGAAATCAAATGTAAAAAATAAATGTTTACAATCAACACATATATCAAAATAATAAAGCTTTCAAATTTGAAGAACAAAAAAAAAAAAAAAACAAACTAAAGTTAGAGCAACTATGAGAAATTGATTTCTCTAACCCCATATTTACAATCCATGATCCCAACGATCAAAATCAAGAATACTACATTACAAACCAACTTTCAATTTCTTTCGTATGATCTAACAATGAATGAAGCAAGAATCACATATTTATTGAAGTTTCTCGGTGAATATGCAAACTAGTTTTTCTTCTATCTTTCTCTCTCTCAAATTGTGATGTTAATACTCACTCCCTTGACTTTAGAAGACCTATCTTTACTTAGGGAACACAAAATGACCCTGAAAAGTTTGAGCTTTTTAGACGTGTAGTTGAGAGCCCAATTCAATACATCTTTCCCTGACTGTTGTGTGGAAGTATCTACCAATCTAATGATCACACAACAAGCTTCAAACTTTTGCTTTAGTAGTTACCTCGTTATCATATCAATACCATTTTCATTAGTATAAAATTTTATCCAACTCCAACAACTTAGGATACAAATGATACCTCACATGAATATCTTTGGATCTAGATGAACGTTGGATTCTTACCAAGATGGATAACACTTTGATTGTCAAGAAATAATGGATAGTTTTCCTACACAAAACCAAACTTGTGAAAAAATTTCTTCAACCATAACAACTCTTTTCATACTTATGTGATGAAAATGAACTATGCCTTTGTAGTAGACAATTTATGTGCCTCTACAACCTTTATTGTCAATCCAAACCTCCCCTACAAACATAATCAAATAGTCTGAAGTGGACTTTTAAAATCAATGTCTCCTGTCATATCTAAGTCTAATTAACCCATCAAGGTAAGCTTATCACCTTCAAAACAAAACCTCAAATCACTGGTACCATAAAGATACCTCAAAACTCATTTCACAATATTCTAATACTCTCTACTTGGATTTGACAAAAAAAAATGGTATTGTACATACCGTTTCAGACATCAAAATATCCATTGTAAACGCATAAACAACTCTACTCATTTGTCTTCTCAACTTTATTTGAAGGACTCTTTTAACACTCAGTTTACAATGAGTCACAAGATGAGTACTTACTGCTTCAACATTTTTCATTTATATCTTTACAATACCTTTTTAATATAGTTTTTTTATAACAGCCTATGTTTTTTTTCATCGTTTTAGTTGTGTGGATGTAAAAACTCTAAAATTTTAATGTAAGATTAACTGATGTGGCTGAACTAAATATAACTCTTTGGTAAGAGTGAACAATAAAAGAAATTGTTGTGAATATATAATTTTTTCTCTTTATTTGTGATTTTTTTTTCTTTGTATTATTTAATTTTGTTTATGTGCATAAAAGTAAAAACAACAAAATCCTGAAATTTTAACATATTTAATAAGGATCTTATTCTAATTTTTCAAAAATTAGTGATAATTTAATTCTCTCTTCTTTTTTGAACAGATACTCTTGAAACTAACAATATGGAGTGGCAATTCTAAACTTCACCCATTCATTCAAAATTCCTCAACATACGCTTGTTGAAGAGGAAAACAAAAGTGTCACCATAGATTTTACCACATCCCAATGACTTGAATCAAAATCACAGTTTTGAACATGAATTTCAATTGAATCTGAAAAGAAAAGGGGAAAAAAGCGCTACGATTGTGACAAATAATTGTAACTAGCCTTGTGATGAAAGCAAGCAAGTCCATGAACATTCCATTCTCAGCTCACAGCAAAGGGAATGATAACTACTGTCAATCATATCAGAACCATATAAGTTCTTATATTCATTTCTCTGTGGCTATTATTTCCTTTCATATATGCAAAGTGTAAAGTGAACAGTGCAGATGCAAATTCTCCCCAGAAGAAAAGCATGAAAAAGGACAGAGAAAGCAATAATAGAAAACCATGCCCTTTCGAATTTCACAGCAGAAGAAGCATGCATGCATGCCATCGTTGAAGTCAAACTAAGACTAATCCCAGTAATGTTTTTGTTCACATGTGAAGAACATAAAGTTTGATAGATTGGACAAACCTACATCAAAGATTGTAATGTTCGCTAGATTGGATTAACCAACAAAGATTTTGCAGGAAAAACAGTGCACCACCATGCTACTATCCTCAATGACCCAAAAAACCAAATTGAATTCATGTTTTAACCATCATTTTTGATATCCCTTTACGTTTTCTCCTAAATTCTAGCCAAACGAAGTAAAAATTCTCACCCACAATAGTATCAAATAAGTCAGAAAGAAAAAACTTAAAAAAACTTTAAATTCGCCGTTGCCGGGGATCGAACCCGGGTCGTCCGCGTGACAGGCGGAAATACTTACCACTATACTACAACGACTCAATTGATATTACTTTGTTTTATATTTTAGTCTTAATTAATTAAATAATAGGTTACACAAAAAAGAGAATTATAATTAATAGCATGATTAATAAAGTCCTAAACCCACTTGATGGCCTGCTTTATTCAAAAGCAAAAATCATTAACCGAACATGAAAGTTATTACCTTTTCATTTGGACATGAAGCAAAATTATCTTTGAATTTTTTGTTTTCTTCTAAAAAATAAATACCAAATATCATCATATTTAACATATTCATATATTCTTCTAAAAATTATATTTTATTTGTTTGTTTCTCTTGTTAGATTTATTTTAGAGGATGCATGTATTTGAAAAAAGAAGTTGAAATTAAAATATATATTAAAGTTTATGAACGAAAAATCAAAACACTTTTTAGCTCCCATAGTTGCGGAGCTTGATGTAAATATTTGGAGTAACCAAAATAAAATAAAATTTGTAGTATTATATAATATATAAAATGTAAGTTATATTAAACTAACTTTCTTATATTTAGGGTAATGTGGAGATCAATATCATTATACATCTTAAATGCTAAATTAACTCAACTGTAAGAAAATGCAATATGTTAATGGATATTTTATCTCTTACCTCACATTTGGTTGTTGAATTCAATGCCACAATTCCATAAAAGGATGGATCAAATTTTTAAGACACATAATTATGGCAAACAATATTAAGTATATAAAAAAAATTGCCTTAAATTGCAATTATACACTCTTACAGTGACAAAATTATCTATGAATGAAGAAAAATGATAGTTTGACAACTCACATAATTAGAGTTATATTTAATTCTTGATGTGATGAATTTAAAAATAAAAAATATATAATAAAAAATAAATTTGAAAATAAATGATATAAAAAAATATTAAAATAATAATATTGAGAGTTGTAATATCACTACAAGAAAACTATTAAATAGAAACCAATTTTTAGAAACCAAAAAAATTAGTTGCTATAGTGACTAAATTAGAGACTATTTTAGAAATTAAAAAAATATTAGTTTCTAAATTAGTTTCTATTATCGTTAAATAGTTTCTAAATTGGTATCTAATTAGCTACCAAGGTTTTAGCTACCAATTATTTAGATTCTAAATTTGGTAGCTAAAACCTTGGTAGCTAATTAGATATCAATTTAGAAACTATTTAATAATAATAGAAACTAATTTAGAAACCAAACATTTTTTTAATCTAAAAAATGGTTTCTAATTTGGTCACTATAGCAACTAATTATTTTTTGTCTCTAAAATTAGTTTCTAATCAATGATTTTCTTGTAGTGTATTATGGTATAAAAAATGTGTTTCAATATATCATTACGCATAAATGAATCTGAATGAAAGTTGCAAGTGTTTATCTTTCAATTCCATTTTATTCCTTAATCTTGTTTTAATATTTCCATTATTGAAAAATATCTTTCGGTTGTAGTGGTACAAACTAGAAGAGCCATAACATGCACAAAATAATTTTTGAATATCAAATAGTAAATTTCTGAAGTTTTTGTTGCTACTAAATATATCGTTTGATTGTTTACTAGTATCAATAATGTTGAAGTAGTAAATTAATCTTTTTCTTTTTCATTAAAATTTATTAGGTAGTGCATTTTTAAAATACATAAGATATTCTACCACCACACTAATCACTAAATAAAAATTAATTTTAAAATAAAAGAAATAATTAATTATTATATTAACTAAATTAAATAAGAAATATTAAAAAAATTAATAATATTTAAATTAGTTTTTATTATTAATAAATAATTTTTAAATTACTATCTAATTAATTTACAAATTTTAATTACCAAACACCATACTATTTTCAATAAATATTCCATCTGGTTTCAATGTACTAATTTTTTTACCTTTTTCTTAGCTTTAAGCGGTTCAATTTTTAATAGATGTATATTTTTTTTATAACTTGAGAGCATGTAACTCATCATAATCTTAATGTTTATTAGAAAGAAAAAATAATATAAGTCAATTTTATGCATTTAATCCATCAAGGCTTAATTCATATTATTATAAAGAAGGCTTGTTTTGAGGAGAGAAAAAAATTGGTAAGAGAATCAAATGATTTTTTACAATATAAATTTATTTTCTAACTCTTTAATTAATAAACTAAGTTTTATATTTCACTCTTTAAAATATATCTTCTAATTTAAGAACAACTACACCACATGTTATATCTAACACTATAAAGAATACAAATATTTTGCTTCTAAAATTTAAAATTCGTGCTAACACTAGCGTTATATATTAGCATTTACTACACATACTTGCTATAAATTTTAAAATAAAAAAGATATATTTTAATTGAAGTCGGTTTAACTCACACTAACTCATAAATTTAAAATTAAATATTCTTAATTTTAATGGTTTCACTATTGGTAGTATACAAATTTTAAACATTAAATATATTTTATAATTAAAGTTAGCTACAAAGCTAACTCCTAGATTTAAAATTTAAACATATTTTATACTTAGAGTTATAAACTGACACTTAATTCATAAAATTGATCTCTCTTCCATCTTCCTTTTTAATTTAAAAAATTAAATATATTTATTGATAAAGTCTATTTAGTTAACACTAACTTAAAAACTAACATTACACAAAAAAAAATATTAAATAAAAATTAATATTACAAACTAAAATAATTAATTACTAATTAATTAAATTAAATATCATTTTATAAACTAAAAAATATTATTGGTATCTAAAGTAATTTTTTTTATTAATAAAAATTTATAAAATATTTTTTAAATTGATATCTAATTATTAACTACCAAAGTTTTAATTACCTACTACTTATTATTCTAAATTACTCTTTATTAATTTTTATAAGCTAATTTAGAATTTAAAATATTAATAATTAAAATCTTGATAATTAATTTAAATATAATTTAAAAATTATTTTATAAATTTTTATTAATAATAATAACTATTTTAAATAAAAAAAAATTTTAGAATCTAAAATAGTATCTAATTTAATATATATAATAAGTAATTATTCTTACCTTTCACTCATTCAGTCAAGAATTCTTCACCTTAAACAAACACAACATTCAATGTACCACTTTGATATTTCATTGCATGCACTCATGCACACTTGATCTCATTCATTCTAATGAATACAAGCACAGGAACACAAGAACACACAACAATTTATCTTTCGAATACTTGGACAAGAAGATGCAACAAAAGGACATCCAATACGTACGCTTCTTCAACACAACCAACAAATAGAATGTTACCACGAAACAATCATGCAAGACAAATTGACAATGAGTGGAATCACCGATATTTGAAAATGCACATCCAAAGATAAATGTTATGAAAATACTGACATGGTTGTACACTTATAAGATAAATCAAATTTACTTCTGAAAAGTTAAAATACGCATAGAAGGAAGTGAATGAGTGACTGCAAGCAGAAGAACTATAGAGATTATATCAAAGTCAAAGATAGAGAAGAATAACTACCATAGTTTTGTGATGGCAATGGAAAGGAATAAAGTTGAAGCTATTAATGTTGAATCAAATCAATGATTTGTTTGTAGAAGATGTTGTTGATGCTCTCATGTGATACTTTTATTTCTTTTTCCAATAAACATATAAAACTTGAAATGCCACTGCTAAACTCCTTGTTCATTTAAACATTCCTAGATATATGCATTCTTGAGGAAAATCAGTTTTCAGCTTGGATTTTAATGAAATCTGGATAAGGAAGGGAAAAAAGCACTATGAATGTAGCTAATACTGCTCCATTATTTGTAACTAGCATTGATTAGTAGGATGGAACTCACATAACCTTTCTCAAATATTATCAGTTCCAACAAAAGTGGTCATGTGGAAGGAATTTAGACAGATAGAATAGTCCAAATGATTGCTATGAAAGCAAGAAAAACTCCATCAGTTCAATCTCCATCAGCATTCCATACTTGGCACAGTGCAAAAGGGATGAGAATTACTAATTAGTCCCATCAAACCTATATGATATTTGACAGGTCCAGTTCATATATATTCATTTCTCTATGGCTACTATTTCCTTTCATATGCAAAGTGTAAAGTTAATAGTACAAAACCAAATTCGCCCCAGAAGAAAAGCAAGAAAAAGGACAGAGAGAAAACAACAATAGCCAGCCATGCCCTTTTGAATTTCACAACTGAAAGCACTCAGTAGCAGTGAATTTGGCATAGCTTGAATGCATTGTTGAAATCAAACTCAGTATTTGCATGCCTGCACATAATGTATTTTTCGGTATACAAACAAAAAAAAAAGAGTTCAGTGAAAAACACACACTGATAAGGAAAACAAGGATATAAAAAATCAAAATGAAAGAGTGCAGTTAAAAGAACACACTGATAAGGAAAACAAGCACACATAAAAAACCAAATTAAAGAACAAAGTGAAAGAGTGCAGTGAAAAGAACACACTGACAAGAAAAAAAGCACATAAAAAAACCAAATTTAAAAACGAATGAAGCGCCGTTGCCGGGGATCGAACCCGGGTCGTCCGCGTGACAGGCGGAAATACTTACCACTATACTACAACGACCTTGTTGTTAGCTTTCATGCTAACACAATAATAATTAAAATTATTAAATAGTTAATTAATCATGCGTGATGATTTCGTGTTTGAACATACAAAAATTGAAATTTTCATTTATTTATTTAAATTTACTATATAGATTGCATTTGTTAGATTATGGTTAAGTTTCTTTTGTTTTTTTTTTCTCTAATAACTAAAAGAAATCATTAAATAGTAACCAAATTTAGAGACAAAAAATAATTAGTCATTATATTTGACTAATTTAGAGACTAAAAAATTATTGATATATAATCTGGCTTCTATTATCAATAAAATATTATAAGTTGATTTCTAAATTGGTATTTAAATCAGCTACCAAAGTTTTAACTATTAATATTTTAGATTTTAAATTAGTTTATAAAAGATTAATAGAGACTAAATTAGAATATAAGTAATTAGTAACTAAAACCTTGGTAGCTAATAGTTAGATACCAATTTAGAAACTACTTTATAAATTTTTATTAATAATAAAAACTATTTTAGATACCAATAATTTTTTAATTTATAAAATGGTCTCTAATTTAGTCAATATGGTTACTAATTATTTTGGTCTCTAAAATTAGTTTCTATTTAATGATTTTATTATAGTGGATGCAGATAATTGCAGAGAGAGAAAGTGATGATAGTATATTCTAGTTACATTTATTTTTTTAGTTGAGGTTGTAACAAAATTGAGAAATTTAAAAACAATTGAAGATTTTTTTAGCCCCTCTATAGTTGGATTACTTTTATATTGTATATTTAGAAATTTAAAAACATCTCCAAGCTACCTATTAAACTCCCCCTAAGTTTAATAGTATGAGTACACAACACTTCTCTAAGTTAAGTACACAAAATATCTCCAAGTTATATAACAAAAAATTATATTGTTTACAAGGTTTACACTTGAATGAGTAGATGTCAAATACAAACACTCATTGTTCTAAGAGATAACTTCACACACGTAAAAAATGATTTATCTAAGCACTTAAAATCTTTGAAATAATGAATGAATATGTAATTGTATGCACTTTAAATAGTTTGATCATCGTCTTCTTGTGAAAAAAAAAATTTATGTGTGTGGAAAGCTTTTATTTATAAGTGTCACAAAAAGATTCGTTATAACCTAATGCTTCTGTGTTGTGCTATATGTCAAAGTATTTCATCATATATGTTTGAATTTACGTTAACACTTAAAAATTATACTCCTTTTAGTGAGAAAAAGGACAAATTTTATCTAAACAACTATATTGTCCGTAATAACTACATTAAAATTCGCATACATCGGTCAAAGAGTAGGTTGTGCATGTTTCACAATCTACTTTGAAAGTTGTGAGGCTTCTCTTTACGGGTAGACTATCTTCTAGGTATCCAAAGATGCATTGGAGTCGTCTAATGCTATCAAGATCATCTAAATATTCATGTGTTTATTGCTTCTTTGTAAGTGTTCTAGTGCTTTAAAGTAAAAGTGTGTATTCATGTTTTGTGCTTCTTATGTGTCTAACGAATAATAAATGTCTTCTTTTAATGTTTTTAAAAATGTTGCAAAGTATAGCGCGAGTATTCCTTAGGCTCGTAGTCACTCCTGGTTAATCCCTTGAGTATTGTTTGGAGATGCATGCACTCCTAGTGATAACATCCTCTTGATCTGGTTTGTTTTTTTTCTTGAAGATTGGTTAGAGTTTGCGAAAGCTAATAGAAGTGATGAGTCAAGGAGAGCTCCATTCAAGCCATGTATTCCTTGGAATTTCCGTGAGGTGTGGGGAGAGTGATTGGTTCAGCTAAATCACTTGGAAGAATGAGAGAAGAGACCAAAGGTGTCTATCCTAGAGAGGCTAGACAAGAGAGTGATTAGGCTTGCAATTTGGCAGCATAACACTCATATACTTGATCTACTAAAACATGAGCCAAGCACCTTAATTTATATGTTAGAGGGTTGGTCAAGTTACAAGCAAAAAAAGTGGGAAAATTCAAATGTAAAAGGTTTGAATTAGGCGCCTAAATAAAGTCACAAGGCAAGCATGATCAAGGTGTGTACCATGTGACCTAATTAGGTCTAATGATTGGCCTAGGATTTAATGTTGGCTGTAATTAAGCCCAATTATACCCTAGGTAGGTTTTAGAAACCTAAACCTAACCCTAATCTACTCAAGGCCAAAATACAAGCCAAAATCCTACTTTACTTTTAAGCAAGAAAATTTAAATCCTACTCTAGAATTTACACTAGGTCATGGCACCTTCAAACATATATAAGAGAGTGTCTCTGCCATCAGTAGCAAAGTCTCAATCTTCTTGTATTCTCCTTGCCATAGTTCTAGTGGTTGGTCATGAGCTGAGGCCTCTGCCATCACCTAGATAACCCTTTGAGTATTCTTTGAATCTATCTACTCTTGGCTAAAGTTGAGTTTTCTTTGAACTTAACCACTGTTGAATAAAATTTAGTATTCTTTGCTAAACAACCATTCCTAACTAAGATAGGTAAATTATCTAATTAGTAATCAAACTGATCACTGTTAAGACGAATCAATCTTAGAAGATCCCAAAAGTAAAGCCTTCAAATACGTTTTGATGATAACAAAAAGTTATATTAACGAAAACCAGAATATCACATTAAGCTAAGAATATATTAGACGCAACATCTTGTATAGATTATATATAACAAACAACATTAGACGAAGGTCATACTACAACAAAATAACTCAATGGACCAAGTGTCATAAAGTGTTAGACGAAGAATAACACAATGTGCTTAAAGGTAGACACATCACATAATGTTGCTGGATGTGTTGGATGCTACACTGAGATGAAAATACAAAGCATGAGCGATACACAAACCAAACGATGATCAAATGAACATAAATGGACGAACAAGTGTTAGGGAAGTTTCCAAACTAAATTCTTTCACTTTATATGTGCTTACAATGTTTACTAAATTTCTAAACTCGTTTTGATTAAGATAAATCATATAAATTATCTTTGCATCAAAACACAGTGTTTGAATTAAGATTTAAAATGTTTTCAAGAGAACTTCAACAAATATATTATGTGACTACATTGTCCAATATATTTAAAACATCTCTAAAATACAATAAGCAAAATTGATATATCTTATTGAGAAATATTTTGCACAAGTACAATTGTACACAATTTGATATTCAAATATATGTTTGAAAAGGATTTTAAAAAAACAGAGCACACACGTACCCTATTTAATTAAAGGTTTTTTTCAAAACATATTTCGTGGAATATATTCAAGAGAAATTAAACTGTAAAAGATTTATTCTAAACTTGAATATATTGATATTACTTGAATTAATATTTGAAAATGGAATGGATTGATAAATCTAAAAGATATTGAGAGAATATTATTGAATGATATATTTGCTCCGAGATATTGAAATTATTAATATCACTGGTAATGACTAAGGTTTCTAAATGTAATTTTAGGAACAATCAAGACACAGAGGGGTACTTGCACAAGTTTTCGTATTGAGCGTCTAAAGAGTGTTAGGAAGCTATTGCAGAGCATAATTCATGGAAAGTCATTAATGACATTCAAGGCTACTACAAATAACAAAGAAGATAATCTCATAAGAGTTACAAGTGAGAAAGAGCATTAAAGACGCAAGCCAAAAATTTCCAAATTCAGCGTTTGACATAATAAGGAGTGAGTACAACATTCGTAATAAGATGATTAAAGAAGTTACTCATAGAACGAGTACGTGATAAAGTGAAGAACAAAATTCATGCAGAGGAGAACAAGATTCAAGGACAATTAGATAAATTACATCAATGATCCCTAGAATCACAAGTAAAGGAAGATATTCAGAAATGAGAGACGCATAGTTGACAAAGCAATTATTTCCATGATCAACGTCCAAGGTAATTACAGTGAAGCAAGTGACAAAAATATGATTGAAGAATCAGTAACATGCATTCAAGGGTTAACGTTCACGTCAAAGATCATAAAGGAAACAATTCAAACAAATTTCGTATGCTCAAAGATGCAAAGAATATAATGAAAGCAAAATTTGTCATATTCAACGTCTAACATGAAAAATATGATGAACAATGTAGGAGAATGAAGGATACCCAGAGATTGCAATATTAAAGAATCAACATTCACATTTGGACTAGAAGAAAAAACAATTCAAATACAATTAAAGTCTGTGACACAAAAGAATCAATCAAAAGCAAAGATTTCCATATCAATCGTTTAACATGAAAGTGAACAAAGAGAATAATCAAAGCTTCAACGACCACAATTTGAAACCTATATAAAGACTTTGAAGATGAAGAAGAGACACAAGAATATACAAGCTTACAATATCATCACAATTAAGCTTTCATTGTTTTAATGTGTATAGTCTCTGTGAGAGAATACTTCATATCTATTGTTTAAAGCACTCATAGTTTAGGGAGTGATTCTTATGGTAAATCCTTCATTTTGTGAAGATAACCCTGTGAGCTTTCACTATTTGCTCTCTTGTCAGGAGTGTCTTTTTTCACTTGTTGAGATGTCTTAGTCTTAAGGGAAGATTAAGACTTGCTGTCTAGAGAGGTGTTCAATACTTGCTGCTTGGAGAGTTGTTCAATACTTGTTGCTTGAAGAGGTGGAGAATATGTACCTAGAGAGGTGGAGAATACTTGAGTTGAAAAGAGGCTCTTAAGCGGGTTGCATAAGGGGACCTCGTTCCCCCACAAGTGCTAAGGACATGGAAATCTTCAATGTGTTTGATGAATTGCCAAGGAGACTCCCCACTTGAGTATATCACTCGTCTCACAAATGGGTAGATTTTGCTAGTAGGCTAACATTTAGTTTCATCTCGGTCATTTTTTACCTTTGCTAATTTTCATTTTTTTTTTGTAGTCATAATGGTTCAAACTTAAGCACCCAGGCCAAGTTGCTGGCACAATGATAGATAGCCACTAAACAATCGAGGAATAGTTTGGATACTGTAGCTTGGGGCTCGGCGTTAGCTCCCATTGACTTGGCACCCCCAGTAGACACCACCACTTGACCGCAAAAATGAAAAGATCAGAGTACCCGAAGGTCCCCATGAGGAGCTCGCTGAGCATGTTGCAGAATTGATTGTATTATTGGGAATCATTACCAATCAAACATATCTTTTAATTACAAAAATACTCATAACTTTTGTAACCAAAATTGGAGCCGAGTTCTCGCCTCCTATCATCGCCCAACTTGGTGGCCGAAGAGACCACTCCCTGAAAGTTGAGAGGTCGACCACGCGTGATGATCTAATCTCGGTTTGCATTGAGATGTAGAGTTGAGTCTTGGTTGTTACCTGGCTGGTGGGTGAGGAAGCTGACGTGGCTTCCATCGAGAAGATCTCCAAGTTAGATCACGAGCTTGCCGAGGCCACAAGCTCTTTGAAGGTGGTGTTGGAAGCCAATTCTTCTTTTGAAAGCAAAATTCACAAGTAAGAGACCGAGCTTAATCAAGCTTCCTCAAAAAGTGCATACTTCGAGGAGAAGAACCAACATCTGGTGATTAACATGGCATAGTTGGAGAAAAATCTTGGAGATATGACTTTGGCTTGAGAAGAGGTGGTGTCTGGAAGACTAGCTGTTGAAGCTAAGATCTCGAGGTTAGTACCTTTGGACTTTGTGAAGAAAGCTTTAACCAAGTCATCCGACAAACCCACTTTTTCTATGGTGGTCCGCCTGAGGGTAGTTTATTTGACATTGGGATTGAGATTTATGGAGGACAACTCCTCACGGTCCCTTCCGCCAACAAGGAGTGTTCAATTCTAATTGAAACTGAAGACTAGTTCCTAGGCTTTAATTTTTTGTAACCTCGGGGTTGGGTTGTGGCTTCCTCTTCTTTTGGAATTAATACAAGTATTTTGCTTTTCATTGTCGAGTGACATAAACTTTGTTTTCTTTTCTTACTAGCTTTGACTGAACATTTGTCTTTATCTTCTTACAACTACAACCAAATGGTTAGAAAAATTAAATAACTTAAATTTTCTGAACGGATATCAAATACCGTTCAGGTAATTGGTGATGGGTTTGGCCGATTTTCTGATCGAGTAAGGTAATTTCTTTATAGAGTTTGGAAAGTTGATGAATTTAATGTTAGGCGTCAAGAGGGATTATTATTTTAAGGCAAAGCTTCCTTGACCAAGCATGTTTTATTAAGCATCGGTAGGGATTGTCGTTTTAATGTAAAGCTTCCTTGGTCGAGTCGAGCCGCGAGGTATTATTAGGCATTAAAGGGATTGTCGTTTTAAGGCAAAACTTCCTTGGCCGAGCCTAGTCATGGGGTTTTGTTAGGCATCAGGAGGGATTTCCATTTTAGGGTAAAACTTCCTTGGTCGAGCCGAGTTGCGTTGTATTATCTCAAAAGGGAGGGTCATGGTTTCGGTGCTTAGCCTTAGTCAACCTTGTCAGCTAAAACAATGAACAAGTTTTTAACAATTGCCTAGTTAAAATCTTCTCGACCTAAAACCTTCCTTAGGCCACAACAAGAGGCATTAGATTGCTCCATTTCCTCTTTGGGTTGCCACCCAAAGGCAAAATGGGTCAGCTCTCTTGTTGGGCACCCTCTGTTCACGAGCCTCAAATATTCGTCACCAGACCCATCATTCAATTGCGACTCCAACTCCAAATTTTGCAAAATAAAATAAAAATGAAAGGGAAAAAAATAATTTAGTGCTATGGGCACGATTTCATGATGGGGGTGCTTGTTAAAAGAAAAAGAATGACAAAAAACACAACTTGTTGTTGTTATTATTTTTTTTTATTGTTGTTATAGGGTGGATGGTTCCGTGAAAGGAAAAAAAAGTGCAACTTTTGAGTTAGTTGCCGAAGTGGCTTGGATTTTTCATATTCAAAGTCTATGGGGTATGGTGAAACTAAGTGGAACCAATGATCAACGCAAAAACAAAAGAACTTGAAAAAACATGACTACAAAGACCTCTTAAAATACTGCTCCTAAATTTTTTATCATTGCAGAGATTGTGTGATGAAACTCTGGCAGAGCACCTACTAAGCCAGCCCAACTTTCTAGAAGGATGACCAGGAAATGACAGAGGACTCAGGGCTTGGCTAGGCATATCCCATTATTCCTCAGAGGATCAAGAGAATAACACCTGACCATGGACTAGAATATCAACTACTATTTCTTTTAGTCTTTTTATAAGACAAAATTAAATGTAATAAATTTTGCTCATATTGGCCCAAGAAAAATAACCTAGCTAAGGCCTCTAGAAACCCTAGCTAGAGGAGCACATGTGGTCACACTTCCCACACTAAGCACATGCTTAAATTTGAAAAGCATGACCCTCTTAGATCCAATTTTAGTGGTGCCTATTTAGGAAGCTAAACATGTTTAGTTTGAATTTTAAATTTCCCTCCACACATTAAGCTCATTGCACCTGATGCTATACATAGGTTGCCTTGCCTCTTTTAACAACATATTTTGAGTAAACAAACTTTGCTTAAGTGAATATCTGAGTGTTTATTTTTCTCTAAGTCTTATCTTGGGAAGATGCTTCAAGTGGCGACTCTCTTCATGACTTATCTTGGACTTCTCATCCTCCAAGTGGCGTGAGCTCTTCCATTCCTTCACCTCCATGAACGACTTCAACCATCTAAGTCATTCTTTCTTCTACTCTTATCCCATGTCTTTCATTTTCGCTAATTCTACTATATATTGAGTTCTTTTCCACTTGCATATTTTCCTTTGTTTGAGTTTTCTTTTTTACTCTTTGAAGAGAACTTTCACACTTACTTAACTACTTGGTTAAGTTTGTGTCCAGTGACAATCCTCACTAAGTCATCACCATATTTTGCTAATCAAATTCTTAATCCAAGTGAAACCAACAAATCAATGTGTGTCTACTAAATCAACTCATATCATCGTGTTTATGGAATTTGTTAACAGTACTTTGTCTAAAACTTAATTTTTTTTTCATATCGGACTTACCATTCTAGAATTCAATTTTTTTATTTAAATACTGGCTTGTATAATTTGATAGTTAAAACGGGATTTGGATTTGTATATGTAACATCCCGCCAAATTACTTTTCATATTTATATAATGAAATAAAAGTAAAACAAATATATTGAAGTGAACATAATTATATATATGTAATGAAGTTTCTCCTCACAGGGAGTTTAATACATAATCGGTTAGTTTCCAAAACTTAAACAAAATACAGCAAAATTGAAAAAAACAGGCGATCTCCTACAGAAAACAAAAAAAAGGGCGATCGCCTAACTGAAACAGAAACAGGCGACCACTCACCGAGGAGCTCTACTACCTGCAACCTCGTCTGCTCCCGTGCCAAAAATACACGATCATCACAGGTTTAAGAAAACAACCACGATACAGATAAAAGGGTAAGCTAGATATTTTAAAAACTTTAAATATGAAACTTTATATCAATAACAAAAAACATAATTCTTCACACCATTCATAATCTTTATCAATTTCAACCATCAACATCCCCATATTCCACAAACTCGTCAAGTGTCTATTCACTACATTCAATATTCATGGATCACACATCAGACTTTCCACTGACTCATAACATATAGACACATGACTCTACTTCTGGAAGACTCGTGCGTTGACTCAGACTCAGAGATCTGCACCCGTCATACCACACCACTGTGAAATCCACACAGGGTCGCTGTGAAATCCACACAGCCATGCGCATACACAATCTCAATATCATTACTCTCCCGGTATGACAGGGTTAATTCATATAACAGGTCAAGTCAGTTATCTTTCAAACAACTTACCCATACATATGAACCTCCTTCGACTCTCCACAACTGAATAACTTCATCTATGTGATTCCATTATATCAGCAGAGTCAGGATATCTCCTTCTAGACAAGTCCCTAGTCAATGCACATTACACACGATCTTACACGGTATTTTCTTTCCTGAAAATACTATGCCTTGATCCCACATTCACAACATTCAACACATCATACAACACTTAATGAATGATTCAGTCACAGCAACATTCATTCCACGGTTCAGATTTTCGAATATCACATGCATTTCACATTTAAATCTCAAACAGTTTCAAACAACACTAAAACAGGGGAGTTCGAAAAACAACGCCAAAACCGGCGATCTCGTCCAAAAACAGGGGATTATGCAATAACAGTTGAAAACCGGCGACCACGTCGTCCCATCATCAAAATCATCTAATATGAGGTTTTCGTTGGAAAATAAGGCTAGCTTCCCTTACCTGGACTAGCGCAAAACACCAAGAGCTCCGAAACCCACTGAAGCTTAAAGATGCTTTCACTCTGTTTTAGCGTCCCGGTCTGGAGAACTTGCAGAGAACCTCCCAGGTGTCCAAGGGCAGTCGTCGCTCGTCGTACTGATGCTTGAGGTGCCTAAATCGCAGCGCGAAGGAGAGAAAAGAGAAGGATGAAGGTGAACTCACTCTTTCACTCTTGAACCACTGCAACGTTCTTTGCCTCCCCGGAGTGGGTTTTTGAATCTAAGCCTATTTGTCCACGTATGCCACTGCCACCACCCACTCTGCAGGAAAGCCTGAGTGTACGCTTCCCTGAACAATACGACCACGAGTGTCTCTTGCGCATGCCAACCGCTTCCCTGAACAGTACGACCACGAGTGTCTCTTGCGCATGCCAACCGCTTCCCTGAACAGTACGACCACGAGTGTCTCTTGCGCATGCCAACTCTCTGATGTCACTATTCTGAACCACCTTTTTTGTCTACGTGGCGCACGTGCAGGAAGTTTCATGCTGGGAGCCTGGGTCCCACCTTATCTGTGTGAAACTCGACATCGCGCGATAACTTTCCACCGATGACTCATCCTGGCGGACGACCGATGTCCTTCCCTGGAAGACGACCGATGTCTCCCTCTGGAAGACGACCGATGTCTATCCCTGGCGACGCCCGCATGTCTCTCGCGCCCTGGCGATGTCCGCATGCCTCTCGCGCCCTGGCGATGCCCCCATGCCTCGCGCCCTGGCGATGTCCGCATGTCTCTCGCGCCCTAGCGATGCCCGCATGCCTCTCGCGTCCTGGCGATGCCCCCATGCCTCGCACCCTGGCGATGCCCGCATGCCTCGCGCCCTGGCAATGTCCGCATGTGTAGCCTAGGCGACAGACGATTATGTACTAACCAGGCGATCTCATAGTCTTCTAAGCTACACTTTTCTTCCTTTTTATTTTAAATAAAAACATACTTAGAATTCATTTAAAATATATTCCTTTTATTCCAATTTAATTTTACAAGTCCTTACAGTATACCGAATTGTACACACCAGTTTGTAAATGATAAAAACAAACCGGTTTGTGAAATCCGGTATATAACCTCAAATCCAATTTCAACTACCGAATTGTACAAGTTGATATTAAAAATAAAAAAAGAGGTGTTTGAATTTGTCAATCCAGTACATTATCAAGAGTATATTTGGCTTTTCAAAGTTATATGGAGGTGAGGAAGGAGCAATGGAAATGCAGGGAGAATTTGCCTTATACAATAGTTGAAAAGTCAGGTTGGAACAGAGGCAAAGTTAAGTGGGCCAAGCCCAGTGCTAAAAAATGGTCTAAAAATTCTTTTCACCATTTCCCTTCATATAAAAGACGTTGACGTCAAAAGAATCTTGCACTTTTTGTCCATCAAGCATTAAAAAAAGAAATATTTCATTGTCTTCTCTCGCATTTTATCTTACTCTCTGATGTTTTCTCAAACGGTCAAACTCACTAGACTACCAGTATTTTTCCATCAAAACCACTTGTGAAAAACCTCTGATCATATACATTAAGCATCATGTGACATTCCTAAGGTCTAGGGTTTATACTTTGTGGGTTGTTGAGAAGGAAGCAAAAAACTGGGAACGTGCATCCAAAGACTACTTCTTGAGCATGGTAAGATTGATTATGTAGCATTTGATGAATATTTAACTTGCATAGTACTCTGTATCTGAACTTCATGAGAACGATGAATATTTAACTTGCAAAGTAGAAGCCAAGTTCTTTTGCTAGCTGGTCTCATGTGGATACAAGGTGTTATGTTATGAGTAAGTTCCATAGAGGTGATGAGGATCATATTGGATAGTCGTGGGTCCATTGTTGCTCAGAATTTCTTCATCGCCGTCAACATCACTATGATGCGTAATGTGGAAGCCCTACACATTGATGTCATCTTCAACATGGATCACTTCGCCAACCATTACAAAAGTAACTTGCCACCCTAACTCCATATTCTAAGTCATTATATATATATATATATATATAACATTTTATTACAAGAAAATCATTAAAAAAAACTAATTTTAGAAATAAAAAATAATTACTTGTTATATTGATTAAATTAGATACTATTTTAGAGAGTAAAAGAATTATTGATTTCTAAATTAGTTTCTATTATTGATAAATAGTTTCTAAATTAGTATTTAATAAGTTATTAAAGTTTTTGTTACCAAAGTTATGATTTAAATAATTGGTAGTTAATACCTTAGTGACTAATTAAATATCAATTTAGAAACTATTTATTAATAATAAAAAATAATTTAGAAATCAATAGTATCTAATTTAGTCAATATAACAACTAACTATTTTTATTCTTTAAAATTAGTTTCTATTTAATATTTTTTTAGTAGTGTTTATTTAGGCCTTATCATTCTTATAATTTTACTCTTTCTTTTAGTTTTATTTCACTAAATAGGTTCATGAAGAAGAAATTTTGATTAATAAAAAATTGAGTCGCTTGAGAAATACTGAAAATTAATGCTTAGAGATGTAAGATAAACAACTCAAACCAAATATTATAAGGTTAGGATTAGAGATGCAACTGCGTCACACTCACTTAAAAATAGAGAATAGACAGCATTGATATTACTTAGAAAGACCAAAAAGTATTAATGTAATTACTAAGTTGTGAGTGAGTAAGCACATTGTTGTTTGAGGTTGATGTAATTATCTGTTTAATGTAGTTCTTCTTCTCCTTTTCAATAAGATTAATTACTTTAGTTAATTATTTTTCACTTTTCTCTGAATGCTTGTTTTGACTTGATCAATCGAAGCTTGATTTTATTATTGTAATTACGGTTGGAATATCCTACTTTAATTAGGATATAAAGTAAAAACACAGGTATTACTTATTTTCTAGGGATAAGGGTAATATCTATCATTCATTTTTCAAGTCCCTGACTCTAATGTTGATTACTTAAAAAATTTCATCAAGGAATTGAGATTTTCATCATATAATTTAGAATTTCTATACTATGATATTGGTGTTACATTATATTTGTGAATGATTGAATTAATTGAGTAATTGAAATTACTGGATAAGGATTGGAAAGGTTAGTGAAATCAATCTCCAACATATCATTATTTATTTGAATTATCTTTTGTCTCTATAGTTTTTATTTATTTTAATTCAAGTCTTTTTAATTATGGTATTTGATCTTATTTTTAAATCCTAGATTTTTCTATTTTATCTATTATTTGATAATTACAAATATGTAAACTTTTGGTGGATTTGATACTTAGACTTTTGTCCACTTAATACTTGTGACAAATTGTTACACTTGCCGCCAAGGATTCATCAAGCATCCAAGAAAAGTTGAAGAAACTTATCATAAAATTATTAGGAAGGATTAGGACATAGGAAAATTTTAATCTTTAGAACCTAGTGAAGGATTAGATCTCTCTTTTCTTTATTAGAAAACCAATGTAAGTCGTCGAGAAAGTTGTTGTTGACATCCCAAGGCCCTTAAACATACCTTAAAGAATTCAAGGAAAAATCCCTCAAGAAAATGATCGAGTTGTTATGCTCAAGCCTCTTAATTAGTATTTATTTCTTCAAAACAAAAAACAACAACTACAATAACAACAAGAGTAACAATAATAACAACCTCAACAATAGAAAAGCCCTGAGGAGGCTAAGAAGAAATAAAAAGGTCCTTATGCCCAAACGTAAGTCATATAGAACTCCACCATTAGATGACCTAATAGACGTGCAACCTCTTGTCACTTCACCAAAGTAGAAATCCTAAACTACCCATGAATGACTTTGTGCACCTAAAGAAATTCTAACTTCAAATGGCATGGACAAATGACAATCCTCACCTTAACTCTTTCTCGTCATTTTGGATATGGGTGAAGCTCAAATCATCCTAAACACCTTGGTAGATGAACTTTTCACCATCCTTTCACCACTACCTAAACCTACTGATCAAACTTTTCTACCTTTAGAAGAAAACCTTGAACCCCTTACCATTGACTACCTTAGCTTTCCAAGACTTGATCCCTCTCTTCCACCCAAACTATGGACTTTCCCCATCTTACACTCACCAAAAATGCTTACCACACCATCTAATTTGGCACCTCTTGGACTCATCAAAATCTACCAATTTTCTCTCAACCTACACCTGACCAACCCAAACCTTACCCACTCTACATCAAACACACAACTACCATGTGGGTTGTCCGTATAAGAGAAAGGATTTTTGACTACCTTAGCCCTATTGTTGATGAAATGCTTGACAAAACCACTGGTCCTTCATCCTTTCTAAAGACTAGACGCAAGGATAAGGCCAAGTAGAAGAAGAAAAAAGTGTATGCCTCAATTGAAGTTCTAGAAGAAGTTGAAGTAGACCTCCAAAGAGAGCTTGTTGCAAGCCTTTTCGATGCACCAATCCATCGATAATCAAACGAACTCATCATTTACCAAGTTCTCTCGTAATTTTTCGTTGTACCCATAGAACACTTGGTTGTCTTACCCCCTTTTGAGATTTCTTTCCTCTCCTACCTTCTTTCCCAAAATATGTTAGAAACCAAGTCAAAGCTTTCCCTTTGAGCCTTTACATTTGACCCTTAACTACCTTATGGTGGTTTATGATAACCCTTATCTCAAACCTCTAAATCTTATAAGAAAAAATGTTATTCTTCCATAAAAAATGATCCTAACCACTTCATCTCAACCACATATTCCCTTACCCTCCTTTGATGGAGCAATATTTACCAAAATAAATATGTTTCATGGGGCTTATAACTGAAATATATCCATGTCTTTACCACCAGCTAGTCATGTATATAAACTTCATTCCTTTTGTAGATACCCTTAGTCAACCTAATCCTACAAGGCCTTCTAATTTTAATTTGATTATTTCATACGTGCATACATGAGGGCTTTATATACAAGATCAACCTAACATGATAGATGACACAACAACATCTTTTCTTCCTGATAAGTGGGTTTTACAAGTTGGTAGACACCCCAACCAATATACTCATATTTTATCTACAAGTGAAAGTCATGGTCGTTTGAGCTAAAAAGAAATTGATCAAAATAACGCTTTCAAGTAGAAACGAAAGTAGACACAAAACTTAAAGACCTAGCAAACTCATAAGTACAAGAAAAGGTTGAAGTAAAATCCTAAACCAATGCCATAATTTCCATTGCCTTAATCTTCAAATGACTTAACTCTTTCACTCATTGCAACTATCGTGCCGGATTCTCAATACATAACTCTTGACATGCTGCAAACTATGTTTAATGAGTATGATGCATGAAAAATTGAAAAGATAACCCATATGTCAACATTTTTTGCCAACCAGATACGCCAAAACTTGTTGTAATTGTTGAGTCTTCAACAACTTGCTCAACCACCCCCTTTTATAACTTGAAGAAGCAGCCTCTCAACATTACTTATATACTAACCTTCATTTCACAATCTCAATCACCTTCCCAAACAAAACCTCCACAAGCACCTCTCGATCAAATACCACAATCAACCAACTTACCAAAGTAGTGATAATCAAGACCTCCCTACCTTTTGCTTATATCAAAAGGAGAGAAAATGATCAATTGTACTCATAAGAGGAGAAAAGAAGAACAAATTTTGTACACATGTGGTCATTTGAAGTGGTCTCAAATTTTGTACAAAAATAACTTTATGTTTAGACAATTTTTTTATTTTCTAGCATCGTACTCACATGTGGTCTCATTACTTTTAGTTTAACTCTTGTTTTCTCTAATATACATTCTTATCTATTCATGCTAGACATATGCTATTGTTCTTATATATATTTTTCTTAATAATCATATACTTGTTTTCTTTGATTTTTTTTTCAGATTTTTTTATCATAATATTCTTAAGAACCATCATTGTAGGGTAAATAGGAAGAAATTTAATTACAATCATCGTCATATGTCCCTTATAACTATTGTTGAAAAGCAATTCTCTTCATATAATTCACTTAAATTTCAACATTATCATTCGTCAATAGTTCTTTTAGAATTATCGTTGTATGATGTTTTCAATTTAGTTTTTGCTAGTGTAAGAACATCTTACATCCATCAAGAAAGTTCTTAATCTTATAAAGGTTATATCAATCTTTGTACAAATAATTATTAATGACTAAACAATATATTTTATAAGATAAAAATTAATAATAATCAATATAGTTTATTATTATGTGTTTTACTTATTAAATTTTAAATATTTATCTTTAAAAAATAAATTAAATTTCAAAATAAAATATATTTTTTAAAATAATATTGTTTTGAATATATTTTTTATGTTGATTATTATCAATTTGATCACCAATTTTAAAAAGAGATAGTTAACTTTGTTGGGGTTATCTTCCCATATTAGGACAATTATAACTTGCTTACTATAGTTATCAACACCATAATTAGAGTCTTATAGAATATATGTCAATCCCAACTTTATTTTCATATTATTTATCCTTTATCCATTCTATAAGGCCAAGGAAAAAATACCATTGTATGAAAATAGGGTAATTATATATATTTTTTTACCACTCCCAACAGTAAAATTTTACATCTGAATAACCTCATTTCCATAGAATGATTTTCTCTAAAATACACATATGCTTCTTTACCTTCATATGTACCATGCAATCAAGCTACATAGTATACTACATACCTCCTTCTTAAAGTTTCCCCCCTCCTTATGTTTCCAAAAATAATCTTGTGCGAATTATGTCATAATTATATTTAACTTTGCCCACCCATAACATGTTTCCAAACTCAATTAGATTTACTACATGAGAACATGGCCTAGTCAATAGACTAAAAAATAGAAGGACAAAAACAACAATTGGTATGTTAAAAAGTATAAATTCGTTTCTTAATTGATCTCTTGTTGGTAATATATTCTTTATCAATTTCCACAAAAGTACCTTATTTTTTAAGGTAATTCTAACTCCTATACAATTATATAGATATTGATATGTTGACTTCCTACTTTAAGATTGTGAATATACTTATATGTAGATTTAACTATATACCTCCCATATTGATCTACTCTCTATTGTCATTCTTCCACCACGCCTGACTTGATTTCAACCCTTTCTATATCTATTTTTAATTCTTCCAACAACTCCTCTTCCCACCCAAGCAGTTCGCTTTTCCACCTAAACTTCCATAGTTACCTCTCACCTTCCCAAAATCCCATTTTGCACGCCTCATGTTCCTTTTTCTCAAATAATTAAAAAAAACTAGCATGTTTTAGATTATAACTAATAACATGATCAACATATCATAAGTTTTGGTCACTAGGGAGGGATTGTGTCTTTCGCCGATTACAGATAAACAATCTCTCCTAGTTTTTTAATGAACTCAAATAGTGTTCTTCTAAAGCTTTTTTACCACAAAGAAAATTTGGCAACATTTTAGGCACTTGCAAATAATGACGTGACTTCTTATTCTTCTCTTCTAAGCACGTCTTTATATAGGAACTTCAAGAGTGTAGACTACAAGAAAATCATTGAATAGAAACCAATTTTAGAGACTAAAAATAATTAGTTGCTATAATGACTAAATTAGAGACCATTTTAAAGACTAAAAAAAATTTTGGTTTCTAAATTAGTTTATAATATTGTGAAATAGTTTCCAAATTGGTATCTAATTAGCTACCAAGGTTTTTGCTACCAATTATTTAGATTTTAAATTTGGTAGCAAAAATCTTAGTAGCTAATTAGATACCAATTTAAAAACTATTTAACAATAATAGAAACTAATTTAGAAACCAAACATTTTTTTAGTCTCTAAAATGGTCTCTAATTTAGTCACTATAGCAACTAATTATTTTTTGTCTCTAAAATTGGTTTCTATTAAATGATTTTCTTGTAGTGGTAGTCATTGAAATTCTTTTTTGGTCGTTGAGTAGCTTTGAAATCATTTGAATATCTTTGTCTTTCTTCTATCATCTGATGATCTTGATCATTTAGAAGTATTGAATGTGCTTCATGCAACATTAATTTATCTTCTCTTCTTCATGCAACATTCTTGATAGTTGACAATACTTATCTTCCTAAGTTGCATAGTCTTTTACACCAAAAGATGATAAAAGTGCATACCATATTAGGCAAATAGTTGGGATAGAGTTGGCATATGCTTGTGTAAGGAAATTTTATAGACATTTAAGTTTTAACTCATTTTCCAAGAGATCTGGATGTAGACTTGACTTTGACATGGACCCTTTTGGCAACAGATTGTGAGGACATTTCGTACAACACATAATTAAGCTTTGGGTATATTCTTTATGTTTATGTTAGCTTAAAATTTGTTTTCACTTATCATCTAATCATCAACAACACCTATTAGAGGAAGTAAAAAAATATGAAATGTGTTATATCTTCTCTTAGACGAAGACTTGTATTTGACATAATTTTCTTTTTTAACAAATAGACATAACTTCTTCATGTTTCATGATTTGTTGGATAAAGAACTTAGTCAAAATCATAAGGTTGCTCAATTTTGCTCTAACTTAACTCAAGAAGAAAATAATATGGGCTATTAGAGAAAAGAAGACAAGTAAGTCAAATGCATTTAATGCATCATTAAAAGAAATATGCAAGCACTAAATGCATGTGATCAAGTACTTTAAAATTCACAAAGGAAAAATGGTTCAAGTAAAAAAATAAGCCACTAAGATAATTACTAGTTTGAGTCTCTCGGTATAAAATAAAAAGAAGACATAAATAAATAAGAGAATCTATTGCAAACAACCAGCTGAAATCTTTCTTTTGAGCAATCTTTAATTCTTCTCTTTCATGTAAATAAGTCTCTATTCATTTGGGTACTTGAGAGCACTTACACTTAGTAAGAAAATATTTTTATTTCAATATGTGCTATTAACTCTAACTCTAGTTTGATTAAAACCTTCTTTATCCTATCTAAAATACAGTCATGTGTGTAAGCGAGTGTGACTTGTTCTACAAAGAATGCTTGTGTGGTAAGTTTGGAAAAGATAATATGGAAATACTTGTGTTGTAAGTTATGAGAGACCTTGAATACTCATTTTAGTGAAACTTGACTTATTGGTTAAAAATGGGACGATATCTCATGATGGAGGACAATCCACCTAATGGTAACCACCACAAACTAGGCTCAGAGCAAAGACTTAGAGGCACACAAATAATAAGTTATGTAGCTTTGTATTAAAATATGTAAATAGTAGATTAGGATTTTTAATTTTCTTTGACCTTGTATTTTAGGTCACAAAAAAGCATAGGAAAAAAACCTTAAACCTAGAAATCTAGAGGCACAAGAGACACCTTCTAGAAACCCTAACTTGCAAGGCAAACTAGGGTTTGTATAGGCTTGGGTAGCAAGGCTCAAACCCAAACCCTAACTTAGCTTCACTTGCACACTACTCTCCCCTCCATAAGCCTATAAATAAGTTCCTTGTACCATGTATTTTTCAGACTTGAATGTGTAAAGAAACTCTGTTGAATTTGAGTTCAAACACTCTCTTAGCGTATCTCTCTAATTCTTATTAGGGTTCACCAACCCTAACCTAGGGTTCTTAGAAGAAGAAACCTTCTTCAGTAGCTTACATGAGAAGCTAGCCTTGTCTAACACTGTTCTTCACTCTTTCTCCATTCAATATACTTTTGCTGCCATCCTTCAAACATTCCAAACTGTGCAAATTCTCCAAAGCGTGGATTACACTCCATCAAGTGGTATCATGAGTTGCTTTCACGGTCTAGCTATGTTTGTCAACTTTTGATCGTTCAATTTTTTTCTCACTTGTTTCATCATTCTTTACATATTTCCTACTATTTCCACCAATTAGATTTCATTTATACCCATTTTAATCGGTTCAAAGTGTTTTTTCTCTTTAAGCACATCCAAAACTGTGAATTATAGGTGTTCTTCATGAATGTGCAGTAGGCTCAAAGCAAAGACTTAGAGGCACACAAATAATCAACTTTGAAGCTTTGTATATAAATATGTAAACAGTAGATTAGGGTTTTTACTTTTCTTTGACCTTGTATTTTGGGTCACAAAAGAGCATAGGAAGAAAAACCCTAAACCTAGAAATCAAGGGACACCTTCTAGAAACCCTAACTTGCAAGGCAAGCTAGGGTTTGTAGAGGCTTGGGCGGCAAGGCTTAAACTATAACCCTAACTTGGCAGTAGCTTCACTTGCACACTACTCTCTCATATTTAAGCCCATACATAAATAAGTGTCTTGTATAATGTCTTTTTCAGATTTAAATGTGTAAAGGAATTCTACTTGAGTTCAAACACTCTCAACCTCTCACTCGAACTTTTACTAGGATTAATCAGCCCTAACATCGGATTTTTAGAAGAAGTCTTCTTCACTAGCTTCTTTGTATTTTTTTTATCTTTAAGATTAAATTTTAGTTGTAATTGTATCGTTTGTGATAATATCAACTTCTAAGTCTATCTTCATATAGTTTCAAAAAATGATAAAATTTCTTAAAAACACGCAATTAAATATCTTAGGTTTTTTTTTTTATATCTAAAGATATATTTATCTTTATTTCCATAAAAGGAAACAGAATTTGCTTATCTTTGGACAAAACTTCGTTAGCTTGGATCTTATGACTTTTTCTTTAGTAAAGTTTGAGTACATGTGCTCAGCTGTATGTACTCAAACTACATCAATTCTTCATTAACATGAAAATCACTTATCTAACCATCCATCTTAGCTTAATACTCAAGTATTTAATACCAACCATTTCTAATTTTCATACACATAAAGTTTTGATAAATATTAAGTAACTCAATACAAAATAATTATTCTTTACCTATTATATCTTGTCCACTTGCATCTTTTGGGTGAAGGTGGCTAAACTAAATTTCTAACTTCATTTTGTCTGGAAAAAAAACTTATAAAAAACATTTTAAAATCTAATTACATCATTTAATTTTCTTATACTGTATTTTTATTTTTTAAATTCCTTTTCTATTATATTATGCAATAAATGTTATATTTACATAGGTATAATGTAATAATTTACATTTCGATCTCTTAGCCAAAAGTTCTTAACTTATTATATATAAAAAAATGCACGGAAACATTCTGTTTAGGACCTAACTGATCAAAGTTCATCTTTGTAATAAGTTATTTTTTTTCATAATAAAAACTAAACACATGTCAGAAATTTATTCTTTAATATGTAAGCTTTTTTTACTTGTAATTAGTTGTTGAAAAAATCTAGAAAATTTCGTCTTTTTATATTGTAACAAGCCATAAATGATGGTTGAAATTTGAGCTGAATTTTGTTGGAATGTCCATCTTTCATAATAATGCAATGCATGTTAGCTTTTATAAAAAAAAAAGAAAAAGAAAACCCTTAATATGGTGATTTAACAAACATCATATCCAAGTTAGTATCTTAACAAATTATATAATAAATATTTCTTCCAAAATAATATTACCAGAATAAGTTAAAATAATATTTTTATTTAAATTAAATCTTAAATTATTCACGTTTTAATACGTATATAAAATATTTTTAATTAAAAATATTATGAATATGAATAAGTGGTTAAAATACATATGTTCCAACATTATATTATATTTACATGTGCATACAATATGTAATATATCCAATATTGTTCAAACAAATATTATTAATACAATGTACATTTAAATTAAAAATATTATAAACGTTTGTTTAAAATAATATACTTGATCAAGTAAAAATATATGCACCTACAATACACTATACTACAATTAAATAAAGAAATATAAAAGTTATTAGATTTATACACTATATATATTTTTTATCGATAAAAAATTAAATTAAATTAAGTAACATGGTGTCTCAACCCTTTTATATACACTATATATAAAGAGTTTAACATATTTCTTTTATTGTATGCTAAAAATGTTAGTCTTAAATTAATGTATAAGAATGATAACAACTTTCTACATTATCCTTATTTAAAAATCCATCACTATATTAATTTGTGACTCCACTTTAATTATCTTTCTAATATATAGTTAACTTTTATATATTAGAAACTGTTGGGATCATTCACTGTTATTAGAAAATTGAAAAGCTTAGAGTAAATAAATATGACGTAATTAGAGACTAAAAGTAGATTTGCAAAAACATTTATTGTTTGATAGATTTTATGAAGTGACTGATATATATAAAAGAAGAACCATGTGACTTGTAAAAAGGAATAAATCTAGTGACTTAAATGGTTAATCCAAAAATAAAAATAAAAAAATATGGGGGACTAGACCAAAACCCATATGTTAACAAAAACGATACATAGGCAGACCATACCTATTCATAAAGAATTCTAATAACAAACTAGATGGAAGTCTATTATACCAATGAAATGATTCTCTATGAATAAATCCTAAATTAGCCAACTTATCAGCACACGCATTTCCTTTACGAAAGATATGAGTAATCCTAAACCTGATTTTCCCACAGTAATTAAGACAAGTATTCCATCGATTACGAATCAACCACGGAACATTAGTCCTATCAAAAAATGCAGCACAAACCAAAGAAGAATCACATTCCAGCCAGACATTAGTAAGCCCTATCTTTTGAGCTTCCTCCATAGCATGTATAACACCATAAAACTCAGCAACAATAGCAGTTTGAACATCAAGAAACGCAGAAAAAGCACCAATAAATTCCCCCATACTCCATCGGAAAATACCTCCACAAGTAGCAAGACCAGGATACCCCCTAGCAGCCCCATCAGTATTAATTTTAACCCAGCCTGGTGAAGGAAACTCCCATCTAACAGGAAGAGGACGAAGAACTTTACCACTACGAGTATTAATACCAAAAAATTTAATCACGTTGAAATCCAACATATCATTCTTCATTGAAGCTTTAGAAGAATTCCCTACTAGAGAAGTTAAATCTTTAATTACCGAAATAGCCGTAGAAACCTCAATTTTTTCCTGAAATCTAGCAAAATTCTTCATACGCCATATCATCCAAATAGAAAAAGTTATCACAACAAGCTTAATCAATTTCACCAAAGGACTACCATCACTCTTAATAAAAGAAAGAATATCATATTTTTGTATTTTCTTTCTTTTTTTATTTTTTTTAATAATACTTTTTTCATGTAATGACAGATGATTGTTGTTACTTGAGGTGTCAACCTAGCTGAGATGTCAGGTTGCATAGTGATGTCTACCATGAAAGTTTATATAAAAAAAAATGGTTAATCATGTTTATTCAACGGTTTTAAAATTAAATTATATAAATAGCCAATATTTTGTGGGAGGGTAATCTTAAATGTATAATGAACTTTATAGTTAAATTATTTATGTCCAGTCTAATAAGAAAATAATAAAAATTGTATTATTCTAATATACATTATTATATAATAATGTTGAGGTATATCTTCACGAAATATTAAAAAAAATTGTTGATATAATTTATATATTAAGAAATTTTAATCCAACGTCAGAAACAACTAATTTTTAGAAATATTACATTAATTTTGTTTTTATAAAAGAATGTCTATTCCTCATTTTTTGGAGGTCCCATATGATTGCTTTTGCAAACTCATGACTAATATTAATACTATATGTGATGAAAAACCTTGAAATATGATCTCAATTGGAAAAGTATACATAAATGGAGGAAACTGAAACACCAATACTTACATTGAAATGATCATGATTACATTACAGTGATGCAATTTAAACACATCTCATTACAGCAAACCAAAATGATTAATAAACCTTAATAGAATTGTACAATCAATTATATTTTTCTGAGAACCAGAACAAAAGAGATTGGTCTAATATCCTCCTTAGCCATTTCTTCATCTACCAATCTTGCATAATTCTCAAACAAACTGTCCAAGATCCTCTCTCCAAAGTGGTGTGAGATCATTGATTCTTGAATGGCCCTAACTGCTACAGCAACCTGTGTTCCATGGCTCTCACTGCCATGTTCACTCTTGTCCATCTCAAACATCTCTAGCCTCTCCAACTTCAATGACCCTTCTTTCCTTATCTCATCTTCTATCTCTTCCCTTGATGGTGCATAGAAATGTACATCATATGAATCAAACACATCTTGCTCTATTTCTCCCTGGAAAATGAAAAACAAAAGTGAAGTAAAGAAGAAAGAAAAGGTGACAAAAGAATTCATTCATTCATAGTTATCCATATATACCTTTTAGGAGTACCTGGTCAGAATTTGAAACAGAAAAGAAAGAGTAAAGTGCATTCATAGTTATCCATACAGTTCTATTTTAGCAAAAGCAAAGTCCTTGATTGTATAAACCTAAAAAAAACACAACTCATATTATCCTAGGTGTGTGTAGAGAGAGAGTTAGTAATATTACATAATTTGGTTCTTAAAATCAACCATTTATGTTGTTTTCACTTCCAAAAGTATATCATATGGGTCAAAAGTATTGTGTTTATAATTATCTTATCAAGTTAGTAGTTCAGATCCAAATTTATCTTGCTGGATTAATTTGTATGAAAAATAAAATAACACAAGTTATCAGTTTTAGACTGATTATTGACTCCAGTTTGATATGTTCCATGAACTTTTTAAACTTTTTTTCTTTATGACATGAGAGCTTATGATAAAACTGACAACTTTGATAATGCAAGTTCAGCAATAAAATTCCAACCAAAATCGTTTCATTGACTCTAATGTCAAGCTAGCTAATTCTGATTAGCTAACCACTTATAACAAAATATAGCAATCAATAAATCATTGAAAGATCATGTCAATTGTCAAATACACTGCTAAAATTAGCAAGGGTGACATTACAGAATTTCCACATTAGTAGCATCTAAATCAAAATAGTTTTGCTTCAGTAATTAGGACGGAAGTTACATATTTTCAACCTTATTTTTTTGTCCTTGTATGTCGAATTTCAATTTGTCAGTTACAAGAGAACAATAATAATGATAATGATGTCTCCTCTATTAACGTACCTGTGAGACTAGAATAGCAAATGAACGGGAAAGAATCTCCCAAAAGAAAGAGTTGCCTCTGTCGACATGTTCTGGGCCCCTTCTTCCCAGAAATATCAGAACCATTCTCCCACCTACTACTAGTTCTTCTGACCTTGACCGAAGGAACAAGGAAAAATCTTCTTGGAATTGGTGAGAGTATGCTTGAGACACCACTGAAGGGCTTGACTCAGAAATGTAAACACAACCTTTGTTCAATGGCCTTTTGTGGTCATCATAGAGTGCTGGAGGAACCTGCATGACACAAACCACCAATAACTACTCCTAAGTATGTTCCAAGGTAAAACAATGAAACATGGACACCAAATAGTATAACTGTCTCTTTCTTCTTATCACATCATATCACTTATTACCTTATAACAGTACTAAAACTTGTGTCTAGAAAACAGTATGCTTATAGATATGGGTAAATAAAACAGTGTAAGATGATGAGGATGTCTAGGAAGGGGAAAGTGTATTATACCCTTGAAAGCCAGTGTAGACTGTAGGAGGAATGGACAAAGTGCAAGTAACTGTTTGGGAATAATCTTCCATAAAATGAGCCAGGGTAGCCTCCCATGAAAATGGAAGGGAGCCCATTTTTCCTGTCTTGCCTGAGCAACTTGTGGAACTCTGGCAGGGCCTTGAAAATTGAATTGAAGTCATTTGTTGGGAGATCATTGAAGTACACCCTGAACTCAGTGGAGTGGTGCATGATCTTGTGGCTTATGCCTTGGATGGTCTGAAAGATATCTTTGATGATTGATAGGGTGTTGGGTCCAGAGGAACAGCCCAAATCAGCAATGCCTATGCTCTTGGGAGTTGTTGCAAGGTAAAGCTCCTCAACTGTTTGTATGATTATGTGCTTCACCTTATCAGATGCCTTCTTCTGCAGGAACAAGATTAAAGCAGGTGAGTAAAATCACAAAGAATTCAATTGTAGTCAGAACAAGAAAATGATGGGGGAGAGGTTGTGGATTGAGAGGAGAGGAGGAAGGAAAGAAAGAAAGAACCTGCAGTAAGGAATTCTTGGCATAGCTAGTTTTGCCAACTCCTCCAGTCATGTGGAAGGCTTTCTCTACATCCATTTTTTTCAGATGGATTAAGCCTTTCTAGCTTGTTAGTGAAGTTGTGGCCATCTTATAAAGGGAGATTTCAATGATGTGGCCATTTACTTTCTCTTTTATTTCCTTTTCTAATTTTTCTTTAGCCCCGCTCTTCCAAAACATATGGCACATTACTAATCATGGTATTTCAGAATTAATCACCTTTAGAGTGGCACGTTAACCACAAAACTCACACCTCACAAGTGACCATAATTGTTGCTGCTGATGATGCTCCTTGAAAAACAAGTCTAACCAAGCAATGTGGTAAAGGGAGGGTTAAGTTAACTTAAATCAGATCCTTGAAGAGAATTTGATTAACTTTAAAGTCCAAAATGTTGTCTATGGAAGAGTACTCAGAGAGCAAGAGTTGATGTATTTGGTGATTCATCCCCCTCCCCTTTCCTACCTTAAAGGGCTTAATGTATGGGGTGGTTCTGCCTTTTTCTTTGTTGACACTAATGATTCAATCTGTCAAAAAGTTTTATGTTAGGCATCATTGAAGTGAAAGTCCTATAGTGGATATTCACTATTTTGTCCCCGCAAAAGTTTGATCATTTGGTTAGAAGGGCCTGTGATTGAGTAGGAGTTGGACCAACTTGTGATGGTGCTAGTCACTGCCACTTTGTCTGGATCAACAACTTTGAGTCCATCAAATCAGTATAGCTTTAGATGGGTAATTAGATATTGTATTTTACAGCACACAATTCCTTAAATTCAAAACCATTTATTCAGTTACTCCATCACGTATCAACTGGTGTAAGAGATTGTTGTTTTAGTTTAACCAGTGACTTTGAGTTGTAGATACATAAATATATCATGTTTGTGGTATGCACCTTACCCTCTACAAGGATATAGTCTGATTCCAGTCTAACTATTCCATTGAATATAAACCAGGAAGTTGAGAAATATATAAACAAAAATTCATAAATTCATTATTTTAAGGATTTAAATGGAAAATGGTGTGAATTGGTGATGTTTTATTTTATTATCGTTGAATTTTTGGGTGATTCTCCTAAAAAGACACGTAAAGTGATGAAAAAAAAAAGTATATTGAAATAGAGGAACGAAGCAATGGGTTGTTGACAAGTGTGGGAAAATTTGGTGCTTAGTGGATGGTATGTTGTCATGAATATTCATTCAATCATTCCTACATGCACTGGGAAAACACGATTTTTCAAACAGGACCATAATTTGTCCCACGCCAGTGGTTGAAGCATGAAAAAAAGGTCCAGTTTTGGAGGCAGTGGTTACCAATTGAGCACTCTCGGAATGGAGGGATGAATGTTGGTAGATTAGACTCACTACAACAAATAATAAAAATAATAAAAAGTTAATATTATAAAATTAATTTATAAAATAAAGTTTCCATCTACTTATATATTATGAAATATCTTTATTTTTAATTGATCTGAAATCTCCAACATACTCCATTATGTCGAGATTATCAACTTGTACGTAAGATTATGTATTATAAATTGTTCGATAATGGCTCGATAACAGATAACATGATAAGTCTAACAAATTTTCACTAAGATAGGTTTTAAATGATTTTAATCCAATATTAAGAAATGAGTTTTAAGTCTAGTTCATCCTTATAAATATAAAGATGACTTATAAGGATGGACTAGGCTTAAAGTTTACTTCTTAATAAAAAAAATTAATGAAACCAAGGGTTGATCTCAAATACAACTCAACTAGAATTAAGAAGTCAAGATTGACAACTTGTGCGTGAGACTATATATTGGGATTGATCCAATAACAATTCGATTCCAAATGACATAATAATTCTAACAAACTTTTATTATGATAGATTTTAAAGGATTTTAATACTATATTAAAATGTGAACTTTAAGCTTAACACATCTTTATAAATTGATTTTGTAAGAATGAGTTAGTCTTAAAATCCATTCTTAATAAAAATTTGACAAAAGAAGGATTATTCTCAAGTACAAATCGTGAAAAATTGTGTGTTTGATCAACTAGACTAGGAAAGTTCCCCAGAAAAAAGGTGTTGAAGCGTGATTGGGTTGAAAACTTTGGGAATGAGGAGGTCCCATCATTATTATTAACACTAGGTTTTGGTTTGGCCGACCTTGAACTCCATCAATAATGAGTTCAGAGAATATGTTCTCTCCAAAAAAACAAAACCTCTCTTCTTCTTCATACCTATGCAAAAACTACTAGACCAATATCCTTTTTTTTTATTAGGGTTGTTCATAAAGTATGAACAAAACCAAAATTTCTATTCACTTGAATCAAATTGTATAAAAACTTTTTACCCCAATTATTATTTTAGTTTAATTTATAAAACAACTGTATAAACTAGATTGAAATATGATATTTTAAATTTTATAAGTTCACTCTCATTTTTTATTTTGAAACATTAACTTTTATTTTTAAAACAAAAATTTATTTGAATTATATTTTTGAAAATATTTTTTATAACTCATTATCATTATTATCACTATTTTTATTATTATATTATCATTATTATTTTCAATGAATACCCCTGTATTTTTAGAATGGTCATATTCTTAAGATTGTTACCATACAATATATTTTATCCAATTTTAGAAACTAAAGTCACTTTTAAAAACTATTAGTTATTTAGTCGTAGTTTTTAAATTTTTTTTTTAAAACTTACCACTAAGTGTTTTTATGCATTTGGTTTTTCGTTAGAAAGATGTAAATGGTAATTATATTCTTTAATATATACTTTTATTACTAAGTTAAAGTTATAAAATTATAAGTGAGATTTATTAAATAAAAAAGGAAACCTATATTATTTTACAAATTGATGGAGTCAAATTTTCACGGAAGTTGTTTGTTGATAAGAGATAGTGTGGAAACTTATAAAAGTATTCTAACCAAAGTTGGTCTATGAATTAGTAGGACAGTGACACGTGGAAACAACATAAACTTGGTAATTTAGGAAAAGTTTTGCAGAAGAATTTTAAGAAAATATTAATATATTATATTATTTAATAATAATCATTATAAATAATAAGTTAGTGAATTTTATTATTTATTTTAGTGATTTTATTGATATTATTTTTATAGATTTAGTAAATTAGAAGTGTGTATTAAAAGAAACGAGATATTAGATCTTCAAACTTTATTATTTATATCACTCAAGCCAATGAATTACAACCATGAAACGAACGAATCGTGGATGATTTAGAACCATAAGTAATCCTAACAAAGGTAATTTTCTTTGAATAAGTGAATATTTTAGAACCCTTGATATGAAAGATATAAAACAAAGCTTCTTTTTTTTAAAGGAAAAGAAAAAAAAAAGATATAAAACAAAGAATGAAGAATCTTTTGATGGGTCTCATAAACAATCAATCTAAAAAGGATATTAATCAATCAATTGAACCAAAACATTAATTAGTAATAAAGTGAATTTAGGGATGTAAGAAGAAATAAGATTTTGTATTTAAGACTTTATTGATAAAAAATGTAATTGAAAAATAATAAAAGAATAAAGAAAATTTAGATACAACATCTCAAGTGTTTTGTTTCTATTCTTCAACAAAATCATAGTTTCATTTCACTAGTAGGTATAATACTTTTACTATTACAAAATTATTCTTACTACTACAAAATTAATTTTCCACGTCAAAATTTTATGTTGGACTAAAAGAAAAATGATAAAAAAGTATAATGACATTTTTTAATAAGTGAAACTTGTTTAGTTGAATTGTTAGGATCCAACGTAAAACTCAATATTTATGTTAGATTGTATTTTAGTTCCATATAAATGTGGAGTTTTACGTTAAAGTTTTAATAGTTTGATGTAAAATTATTTAAATTAGGTTTTTTGTTTATTTTTTTTTACGATTTCAATTCGATTTTGTTTTTCCTTTTTTCATTTTCTTTGTTTGGGAATAGCTGGTGAGTGTTTGTGGACATTTTGGAGACCCGTTTTGTGGTCTAAATTAGTGGTATTGTAGGTGTTTTGTGGTGATGAGTATTTTTCTACTATTGCATTGGAGTTTTTTGTGGGTCAAAGTGTATCATTGAGACATGTGATTTATATTTCCGTGGTTGTTTTTGGATCTCAATCACAACAATATATAAATATCTCCATTAATTTTGTGTTTCTAATTTGTTGTTGTTATTTTATTATTTAGCATTTTGTTTTCTATATTCACTATTTTTATGTATCCATTTTTTATGAATTTTTTTTATAGTAAAATCCTTACATTTGTTAGAATTGCCATAAATATTGAGAAACACAAATTTTGTAGAAAAAAAACTTTAAATTATCATCTTTTGACAAAAAGCTTAGATCAAAGACAAAAAAAAAAAAAAAGTGAAAGTTGCAATACTTGAGGAGAAGAATGTGTTTAAAGAGAATTAGGGATCAAAATATCCAAAATTCATCCATTTATTAAAAAGAATTTAAAAGTATTTTAAGTTATTTTTCTACATTTTAGACATTTAGTTTACATCTATACTCGTCACAAAATTATGAAATTTTGTTTTAGTGTTTTCTTATACCAAATAGATATTTATCAAACATTTACTTAAATATGTCATATTTTCATATTCAAAATGCTTCACATTTTAATTTTGTTATTTTACATATTATTGTTATTTATGTTTAATGTTTAATATATACTGAACAGAACAAGGTCACTGTAATTAGTATTTTTATGTATTTAAGGTTTTAATTTTAAATAAAATCAATAAATTTTGTTTTAAAAAATGCTTCAAATTTATGGCATACCTTAAGCAAGTTTGACACAAATTTATGTCAAACAATACACAATTTTTTGTCAAACAATCCATTGGTCCGATGTAAATTTATATCAATTGCATATATGTAATCCTTAACAAACATAAAAAATCCTAAATAATAGACCTACAAAATCTCTTTTACACTAGTGTGTAATGCAAATTTATATAATATGAATTATAATGTATAAATATTCTTTTATGATGAAACAACAAAACAAACAATTAATTTTTTCCAGAACAAATCCATTTTGAAAAAAAAAAAATTTGTACATAAATAAATTAATCTCCACTTTAGTTCTTAGACTAAACTTCTCTACATTTCAGGTTGAGAATTGGACTCAAAGTAAAACAACCCTCTGTGTCGTGATAGAAAATTAGATAGAATTCAATTTTTGGTGAGATGAATTTCAGTCTGATTTAAAAAAAAATGAAAAAATAAAAAAATGAAGAAAGATTTTGTAACACTGTTTATGATTGAAGATTCAGTTACTAAAAAATGGAATTCTCTTCTGTAAATAATAAATGAGCCTAGTTGGATAAATAATGTTGGAGAGATTTTATCTGATAATAATTTGTAATCTGAAAAAAAAAATGAAGAAACAAGTTGAATAAGTTATTGACATAAAAAAAAAAAAATTATGTTGGTTTATACTTTGGACTAAGGTTGGTGCGGTTTATCGTGAAGGAGGTTTGGTCGTTTAGGGAAAGTTGGTAAAAAGTAATGGATGAAAGGATAAGCAACGCAGGCGTGGCTTATTAACAGAAATGAAAAAAAGATAGTGAACATCACGTTAGATGCGTAACGTGCTGGAATTGCAGACCCCTTCACACTCCTTTCATTTCTTTTTCCTGTTAAATTCCATCACACGTGCGAATATTCCCTCCTTTGACCACGGAAGGGTATGTCATATAAGGTTGGGTTTGCTATATTTTCAATTTCACTTCTAAAGCAAAAAAATTAAAAAAAAAATCACTTTTTTATTCCTTAAATATAACGAGTAAACTTTAATTTTATAAAATCAGCTTATAAAATATAAGATATACACTCACTTATATATTATAAAATATTATTATTTCTATTCAATGTGAGATCTCTCGCATTATATTAAAGATAAAAATCAATTTTATTTCTTAAATTTTAAAAAGTTCAATGTTCCAATTTTTTTTAAAAAGTTCAAATTTAGTTTCAACAACTTTCACTATAAGAAAATCATTGAATAGAAACCAATTTTAGAAAAAAAAATAATTAGTTGCTATAATGATGAAATTAGAGACCATTTTAAAGACTAAAAAAATTTTTAGTTTCTAAATTAGTTTCTATTATTGTTAAATAGTTTCTAAATTGGTATCTAATTAACTACTAAAATTTTTGCTACCAAATTTAGAATCTAAATAATTTGTAGCAAAAACCTTAGTAGCTAATTAGATACCAAATTAGAAACTATTTAGCTATAATAGAAACTAATTTAGAAACCAAATTTTTTTTTAATCTCTAAAATAGTCTCTAATTTAATCATTATAACAACTAATTATTTTTTGTTTCTAAAATTGGTTTTCATTCAATAATTTTCTTGTAGTGTTTTAAAAAAAAAAGTTGTAGCTCCAACTTTTTTTAAAACAATTCAATAAGACGATTCTAACTTTTTTTTTTAAATGATTTAATGTGATAACAACACATATAACTCAATGTGTAGAGGTAGAATAACTTAAATAAATTTGTTTTAACGATTACAACATTAATATAAGGAATTATATTGAATCATTTTAATAAAAATTGAAACTATATTAAACTTTTTAAAACAATTTTGACCTTTTAATATAAGGATTAAGAAGATAATTAATTTATTATTATTGTCATTAAATGAATTTAGAAAAGAGAGATGAAGCCTTAATCCAATGAGTGAAAATTTTCAGGTTGAAGAACAATTACAAGAACTCTATAGACATCCTCATTGTGAAAAAAATGTTGGATCTCCTTCCTTGAACCGATATATATGGTATCTAAAGACACTCTAATCAAATAATCAATCATAGAGTTAGTGTAAGGGTACAAACATGGCACTCTTATAGAGACAAAAACATTTAAACAAAATTTTGTTGCACTTGATAATGTTAGAATCTCAAGGGAGATATTCTCTCTTGAACATTTATATTTTGTAGAGTAGTTATATCGAAATCTCTAAAGTAATGTGTTATCATTACTAGAATTTTGAAATCTTCATCAAACAAGAATTTGAGTACTTGAGTTTGGTAGTATTGTACTTTTATTATTTCACTCCAATAAATAAGACCAATAAAAATTTTCATATACATGACCATCAAATCAGTCATGGTTTCAATGGGTAATATCCCATGTAACTCTAAAATATGGCGATATCTTTTAATGAAATGATATGAAAATTAAATGCAATCTTAAATACACGAGACTTTTTAAAAAATTGGATAAATTATGACATTTGTCTTAGGTTAAAAATTAGCATTAAAAAAAATGTGACACTTTATTGCTCATAAATGAAAAGTCGCAATAGTTTACAAAGAGGTTTCAATGACCCTTTTATAAGTATCCCTAATTTATGAGACATCTACAATTTCTCTTTACTCTTGATATTCTTACTTTTCTTTTCTTTTTTACAAAATGTTTTCTTGGAATTTGAGGAATGATAAAGTTTTGTTTAGGCATGTTGCTCTTTGCACCTTCTTTCTCTTTTTCGACCCATATGTTTGGCCCACACATTTATTGCTTTTCTTTTATATATGCACCTTTGTAATTACCAAAAGACACAAAATAATATTCTATTTAGTTCTTTTTTTTCACGTTTACAATCTCTTTGTTTTTTCCTTAGGTTTTTTCTACACTTTCTTGTTTTCTCTGTTTTCCCAAATCACAATCATGGTGTTGAAAGCGCTCGCTTCTCTTTGTTGCTAAAGGCGCCCTCATCATTCACTCAGAGTTGTTCTTCATCACCACTGCAATCGTATTATGGTATCAGAGCTCTGTTGCGCAACTCTGGTCTTCTTGTTTCTGTCTCTTTAATCTTTTTGTTAGTTTTTGTTTTGTTGTTCCTCACTGTTGTTTTCTCTTTCATAGTTATGACGAACGAACGAAACACGTCCTCTTCCTCTTCCACTCAAACAGATCAACTGAATAAATTAGCTAGCTATCTCTACTTACATCCTGGTGAAAATCCTGTCACTCCATTGGTATCGCCGCTACTTGAATCATCAAATTATCATTCATGGAGTCAATCGATTCTGACAGCATTTAGCGTGAAGAACAAAATTGAATTTGTTCTTGGTACACTCCCCTATCCAGCCAAAGATCACTCTACTTACCTTGCCGGCTACAGATGTAACAACATGGTGGTATCATGGTTAATTCATTTTGTCTCTATCCCCATTAGACAAAGTATTGTTTGAATGGAAATGGCTCTTGATATTTGGAATGATTTAAAGACTAGGTATTCTCAGGGTAATTTGTCCAGAGTATTTGATTTACAATTTGGGTTGCTTATTTGAAACAAGGTGATCTATCTATGACAAACTATTTTACTGAACTTAGGATCATTTGGGATGAATTAGACAGTTTTAGGCCTAATCCTATTTATGTTCACCAAGATACTTGTTATGTTGCCCCTACTATATGCCAAAGAAAATGTGAGGACCAAGCTATGCAATTCCTAAGAGGTTTGAATGATCAGTATAACAATATTATATCCCATGTTTTGCTTATGGACCCTATGCCTCTATGCCGAAAATTTTCTCTCTTGTGATTCAACAAGAAATGCAATTAGCTAGCAGTTATTCTGTCACCGAATGTTAATAGTCATAACTCTAGTCATATGAGTTCTTTTGTTTTTACCTTCTGTGGTAAACATGATCACTCTAAAAGTGCTTGTTTTAAGAAAATTGGCTTTCCTAATCAAGAGAGTAGATATTTCAAAAAATAATGGCAATAGAAAATTGTGCACCTATTGTAACAGAAACGACCATATCATTGATTTTTGCTACAAGAAACACGGTTATTCGCTTGGTTATAAGTTCTATAGCAGTGGTCAAAACAACCAAGCCAATAATGTAATTGCTTCTCACAAATTTTTTTCTAAGTCTTGTTCAAAAGAGCAGGAAAACAATGATGACCATTTTACAGCACAACAATATTAGATTTTATTTGATATGTTTAAACAAAACATCAGCAATGGTACTGCTGCCAATCTTGCCCAAATAAACCAAGAGGGATCCTTCTCTGCAGATTCAACTCGCAAAGCCTTTGATCAATCTTCAACAGGTAATATCTTCTTTAATTCTTCACATAAAATTACGAATTTTTGGATTATTGATTCTAGAGCAACTGATCGTGTATACACTGTTTTATCTGCTTTCATTACATATAAAAATATTAAACCTATTCTCATTAGTCTCCCTAATGGTAATCATGTGTATGCTAAATGTTTTGGAACTGGTATTTTTAATAATAAATTTTATCTCAAAGATGTCCTTTATGTTCCTCAAATTTCCTTCAATCTAATCTCTGCTTTCAAACTTTCATTAGACTTGAACTGCAATCTGATTTTCTCCTCCACCCAATGTAAAATACAGGATAGTCTAACTCAAGAGAAGATTGGTTTAGTTAGTGCCAAAGCTGACTTGTACATTTTTAATTCTGCAATTTTTCGTACTTCTGCCAAACATAATATTGTTTCTTTGGTGAATTACATTGCTAAGGACTTTAATTTGTGGCATTATAGAAAGATTACATGTGTTGAGAACTCAATATTGTTGGAACCAAGGCTTTGATGAACCAAATCTGTGAAGTATTTGTGTTGTGTTTGGTTGTTGTGATGAAGTTGGGCTTAGATCTTTGTTTTATGTTTTAGAATTTGTATATTTCGTTTTTGATTCATAACCTTAGCTTGAGCAACTTGATTCTTAAAGAGAAAATGGTTTTTGAAAAGCTAAGTGATAAACAACCGATTATTTCCACGAGTTAACCAATTGTTCTTCACATGGCCTGTCTGATGGGTTTTTCAACTGTTTTATAACTATCTTAACAGAATCAACCGAATATTTTGAAGTTTCAATCAGTTGAAATTTAAATTTCTGTTACAACTTTTGAAAAACTGTTTTGGTCCAATTACAACTGACAGATCAAATGGCTTTTGGTGAGGTTTATAAAATGGGTCTCTCTTATCTTTTTCAAATATAGAAAATACACTTTGTGATACAGAAAGTATTGAAAAAGAGAGCTTTACAGTGATCTAAGAAATTTTTGCTTTGAAATCAATTTTGAGAAGAGTTTTTGTTGAAAGTTTCAAGATTGCTCAATAGCTGATGTTCTGATCATTACACGAATCTAGGAACGTTTAAACAGGTGTTTTCTTCTCCTTTCTTTGTTCCTGAGATTGTAATCTTTCAATTCTTGTAAGTGTGTGAAATCCTTTAAAATCAGAGGGTGTTTTGGTTTAAAGGTGTATGGTGTGTTGAAGATAGTGTGTGTAATCTTAGGTTAAAAGATCCTCTCTTGTTGTTGTTGTTGTGTATATGTAAACTGTTGTGTTTTACATAGTGGAACTTAGAAGGTGTTTTTGAAGAACTGGATGTAGCTCAGGGGTTGAGTGAACCAGTATAATTGCTTTGTGTGATTCTCTCTTTATCTGTCTTGGTTTAGCTTGCTTATATTTTTGTATCTAATATAAACAACCGATTATATTGTTCTTGCAATCGGTTATAATTCTGATATATAACATTGCTGTTAACTCTATAATAATATCGATCGGTTATATCGTAATATCAACTGGTTGATTTTTGCTGCTTATTTTGAAAGCTTGATTTCTTTTGGCTTATCTGATCTTTGTCTGTGTGAATTGATAAAGGAATTCATTCTTAATTAAACATTTGCGAAAAGCTTTGAAAAAACAATTTACCCCCCTCTTTTTTTAGCCATAAATTCGAAGAATTGGCATCAAGAGCTAGGTTCTTGAAAAATATTCAAGTTTATGTTTTTCTGAAAAATCTTTTTGACAAGATGCCTTTTGGGGAAGGTGCTTCCATAAACAAACCACCTCTGTTTTGTGGTGAAAATTATAAGCTTTGGTGTATAAGAATGAAATTCTTTGTTGAATCCATAGATAAGAAAATCTGAAATGTCATTTTCATGCCTTTATCTGAAAAATCTGTTTTTGAATCTGAAAATGAAAGAAAGCACCTAGAGTGTATTGCTATGAATATCATTGTGTCTGCACTCGATTCTGATAATTTGCTTAAAGTTTCAGAGTGTGTATCAGCAAGAGAAATGTGAAAATCTTCAAAAGAAAGTTTTGTATCTTTTGAAAACTGTGGATAAACTCTCCAAAGGGAAGTCCAACTTCGAAACTGTCCTTGCTTCACAAAACTGTGTTTTTGGAAAATCTAGTTTGGGTTTTAACCCACAAAGCAAAGACAGTAACTGTGCAAAACCTTTTTCAAATGTTCCAGAAAAATAACCGACTAAAATTTCAAAACAACCGGTTGTTACCTGTTTTTACTGTATGAAAAAGGGGCACTCTGTGAAATTCTGCAGAGTTCACAAGGTTCTTGTTCCAAGAGGTATCCTAAAATGGATTCTTAAGGATTCTAAGGTTCCTTGGAAACAAATTAACTGTCTTGGACCCAAATTTATAAGGGGACCAGATCTTGCCACCTGAATTTAATGTTTGCAGGGTTGCTTGAGGGAAAAACAGCACCTATGGTATCTAGACAGTGGTTGCTCCAAGCATATGACAAGAGATGCATCTAAATTTGTCAGCATCACTCTCAAACAAGATGGGCATGTTACCTATGGAGATAACAACAAAGGAAAAATTCTTAGCAAAGGCACCATAGGCAATGAAAACAGTTTTCTCATCCATGATGTGCTGTATGTAGAAGGGTTGAAGCATAATCTACTGAGTATCAGTCAGCTTTGTGACAGAGGCTACCAAGTCACATTCGGAACAAATTCATGTGAAATCAGGTAACCTAATTCAAAGGAAGTACTCCTTGCTGGTAAGAGATCAAATAATGTTTATTTACTTGATATCTCCAGCTCAATATCAATCAGTTGTTTGCTAACAAGGCATGAGGAATCATGGCTTTGGCATAGGAGAATTGCTCATATACATATGCATCACTTGAATAAACTTGTTTCAAATGAATTTGTTCTTGGCTTACCCAAACTCAAATTTGAAAAGGAACATGTGTGTGAGGCTTGTCAAAGAGGAAAACAAACTAGAAAATCTTTCAAACTGAAAAACTATGTTTCAATTACAAAATCTCTTGAACTCTTACACATGGATCTTTTCGGTCCTTCAAGGACTATGAGTATTGGAGTAAATTTGTATGCTCTTGTGGTAGTAGATGACTATTCCAGGTACACTTGGACATTATTCCTACACTCAAAGAAAGAGGCTTACTCTGAATTCAAGAAACTGGCCAAGAGGCTGCAAAATACTTGCTGCAGCAACATTGGAGCAATCAGGAGTGATCATGATGGTGAATTTCAAAATGAAAAGTTTAGCAAGTTCTGCAACAAGCTAGGAATCTTCCACAATTTTTCAGCACCAAGAACACCACAGCAAAATGGTGTGGTAGAGAGAAAGAACCGATCACTTGAGGAATTAGCAAGGACAATTCTGAATGAATCTTCTTTGCCTAAATATTTTTGGGTGAATGCAGTAAGTACAACATGTTATGTGTTGAACCGTGTTCTAATCAGGCCAATCTTGAAGAAAACTCCTTATGAGTTGCTAAATGGAAGGAAGCCACAGATAAGCCACCTAAAAGTCTCTGGTTCCAAGTGCTACATTCTCAACAATGGTAAGGAAAATCTAGACAAATTTGATGTTAAAGCTGACAAAGGTATTTTCATAGGATACTCCCTCTCTAGCCATGCATATAGAGTATACAATAAAAGGCTTATGACTGTTGAAGAATCTACACATGTTGTTTTTGATGAAACTAACAAATCTGAGCAAGGTACAACAAAAGACAACATTGAAGAAGATGGACAGAACTCATTTCTGAAGAATCTGGAAAATAGTACAGAAATTCAACCGATTGAACCTGCGAAACAACTGATTGAAAATCTGCAACAGAGTTCTTTTCAAAAAGAATGGAGAATTCCCAAAGATCTATCTACTGAAAACATCATTGGGCATATCAACAAAGGAGTATCTACAAGAAGGAGTGTTGCTAACTACTGCAATCATACAACATTTGTCTCCAAGATTAAACTAAAGTCAATCAAGGAAGCTTTGAAGGATGAATAATGGATAGTAGCTATGCATGATGAGCTCAATCGATTTATGAGGAATGATGTGTGGACCCTTGTCCCTCAAACTGCTCAGATGAATATCATAGGCACAAAGTGGGTATTCAGAAATAAGACAGATGATTCTGGAGTCATCACAAGGAACAAGGAAAGGCTGGTTGCCAAAGGCTACAATCAAGAAGAAGGAGTGGATTATGAGGAAACATTTGCTCCAGTAGTAAGGTTAGAGGCAGTAAGACTGTTATTAGCTTTTGCTTGTATGAATGGTTTTAAACTTTTTTAGATGGACGTGAAGAGTGCCTTCTTGAATGGATTCGTAAATGAAGAGATCTATGTCTTACAACCTCTTGGATTTGAAGATCACAAGTTTCCTAATCATGTGTACAAATTAAAGAAAGCATTGTATGACCTTAAACAAGCACCAAGGCAGTGGTATGAGAGGTTAAGTTGCTTTCTCCTATCTCATTCATATGAAAGAGGAAAAATTGACAAAACCCTTTTTATTAAGAAATCCAAAACTGCTGTCATTTTAGTACAAATTTATGTAGATGATATTATTTTTGGTTCATCTAATGAGAAACTGTATGAGGAGTTTGTACAAGCTATGCAGGGAGAATTTGAAATGTCTATGATGGGGGAACTCACCTTCTTCCTTGGACTACAAATCAAACAATCAGCAGAAGGAATCTTTATGTGCTAAACCAAATACTGCAATGAGATACTCAAAAAGTTTGAAATGGACAGCTGCAAATCTGCATCAACACCAATGGCTACCAACTATTATTTAGATGCTAATGAAGCTGGACCAGAAGTAGATCAAACCATGTACAGAGGCTTGATAGGCTCTCTACTGTATCTCACAGCTAGTAGACCATATATCATGTTTGTTGTATGCCTATGCGCAAGGTTTCAATCATGTCCCAAGGAGTCACACCTCAAAGCTGCCAAGAGAATACTAAAGTATCTCAAAGGCACTCCTCAAGTTGGACTGTGGTATCTCTCTCAATCCTCTATACAGCTTGTTGGTTTCTCTGATTCTGACTTTACAGGTTGCAAATTAGACAGAAAAAGTACCAGTGGAACATGTCACTTACTTGGATCAAGCTTAATATCATGGCACAACAAAAAGCAAGCATGTGTTGCATTATCAACAGCAGAAGCAAAATATATAGCTGTAGGAAGCTGCTGTGCTAAGATTTTATGGATCAAACAACAATTAGAAGACTTTGGACTACAGATAAGCAAGATCCCACTCTACTATGACAATACAAGTGCAATTAATCTTACCAAAAATCAAGTACAATACTCAAGGACAAAGCATATTGAAATAAGTCACCATTTCATTCGCGATCATGTAGAGAATGGTGACTGTGAAGTCAAATTTATTGCTACTGAGCCGCTACTTGCTGACATCTTTACTAAACCTCTTTCCAGAGACAGGTTTTATACACTAAGGCATGAACTTGGTATAGTTGATTCCAATGCTTTATCTTGATCCTTCCTTTTGTCTATTTGATAAGACAAATAGGGGGAGTATTAAGTCTGTGCTTTGGTTTGTAATATTTTATGCTTTAAACTATTTTAAATCACTCTGCATTAGATAGAAGGTTTTGCTGCTCTGATAAGTTTAAACGGTTATATCTGCGGTTCAACCGGTTGTTCTTCTGTTGAAGCACCTATGGTTTGGTTTTTCTCTCTGTTTGAATGTGAAAAACGTTTTGTGGTGCACTAACCTTTGGAAAAGTATATTGTGTGCTCTATCTGTGACTGCAGGTGATTAAGAATTCTAAAACATCTCTTCCAAAGCAACCTAGGATTTGTCTTCATCAAATAGGGGGAGAATGTTGGAACCAAGGCTTTGATGAACCAAATCTGTAAAGTATATGTGTTGTGTTTGGTTGTTGTGATGAAGTTGGGCTTAGATCTTTGTTTTATGTTTTAGAATTTGTATATTTCGTTTTTGATTCATAACCTTAGCTTGAGCAACTTGATTCTTAAATAGAAAATGGTTTTTGAAAAGCTAAGTGATAAACAACCGGTTATTTCCACGAGTTAACCGATTGTTCTTCACATGGCCTGTCTGATGGGTTTTTCAACTGTTTTATAACTATCTTAACATAATCAACCGATTATTTCGAAGTTTCAATCGGTTGAAATTTAAATTTCTGTTACAGCTTTTGAAAAACTGTTTTGAAAAGCTTTCAAAAACAATTCACCCCCCTCTTGTTTTAGCCATAAATTCTAACAAATATCCATATTGGAAAATTGCATTTAGGTGATATTTGTAACCGTGCCAAACAAAAGAAACTTCCTTTTTCTTTAAGCACTTCAAAATCTAAAAATGTGTTTGATCTTGTGCATATGGACATATGGGGTCCTTGTTCCATTACTTCAATGCAAGTTTTTAGATACTCTTCGACCATTGTTGATGATTTTTCTCGTTATACTTGGACTTATCTTTTACATCTAAAATCTAAAGTTAGACAACACATTGCTAATTTTATTGCTTATATTGAAACCAATTTCATACTATTGCTAAGATTATACATACGGATAATGGACTAGAATTTGCTATGAAAGATTTTTTTTTTCTTCAAAAGGCATTATACGTCAAATAACATGCGTTGAAACACCTGAACAAAATGGCATAGTTGAACTAAAACATCAACATCTACTAAATTGTAACTCGTGCTTTAATTTTTCAAGCCCATTTGCCTCCTCTTTTTTGGGATTTTTCTATTCAACATGCCACTTTTCTTATTAATTGTACTCTTACTCTGCTGCTGCAAGACATTGCTCCTTATGGAAAATTGTATGGTAAACATGTGATTTATCCACTAAAGCTCAAAATAGGATGTCTTTCGCATCTTAAGGTATCTCAAAAGCAATCCAGGCTCTGACATTTTCTTCAACTACAGCAACTCCTTACAACTCTGTGGGTATAGTGACTCCAATTGGGCAACCTGTCCAAAAACCAGAAAATAAGAAAATCTTCTTGGGAGAGTCTCTTATTTTGTGGAAATCAAAAAAACAACAGACTATCTCCAAGAGCTCATCTGAGGCAGAGTATAGAACACTTGCAACGAATACATGTAAATTAGAGTGGCTTACCTTCCTTCTAAATATCTGGGCATCCCAAACATTGAGCTAGCCAAACTTTTCTATAACAACCAATTAGCAATACAAATTGTTTCAAATCCGGTCTTTCATGAACACACTAAGCACATTGAGATCGACTGCCACATTGTCAAAGAAAAGATCACTGCTGGACTTCTCAGGTTACTTCCCATACCATCTTCACTGCAAATTGCCGACATCTTTACAAATCTTCTTGCACCAATTACTTTCACTCAACTTAAGTCCAAGCTAGGAATGAAAAACATTTACTCCCAGCTTGAGAGGGGGTGATAAAGTTTTGTTTGGGCCTGTTGCTCTTTGCACCTTCTTTCTCTTTTTCGGCCCATATGTTTGGCCCGCACATTTACTGCTTTTCTTTTATATATGCACCCCTCTAATTACCAAAAGACACACAAAATAGTATTCTATCCAGTTCTTTTTTTTTTACGTCTACAATCTCTTTGTTTTTTCCCTTAGGGTTCTTTTGCACTTTCTTGTTTTCTGTGTTTTCCCAAATCACAATCATAGTATTGAAAGCGCTCACTTCTCTTTGTTGCTAAAGGTGCCCTCATCATTAACCCAGAGTTGTTCTTCATCACCATTGAGAAATGCAATCTTCAAGAATGATTCTAAAACAATTTGATTTCTCTCTTGAAAAGTGTTATTCAATGTTGTTTTAAATGATCAGAAAACATCTTTATATAGACTTAGAAAAATTGTTAAAACAGTTTGATCATTTAATGAAATCAGTTTAAATCAATTAAAAAATAGTTTGAATAACAAAACAATATTATGTTAAAATAGTTTAATTGATTTTTGAAACTAACTGATTGTTTTCATTTGTTGTTGAAATGACGGTATAAAAATCCGATTTATTTATGGAAATACTCATTTTTAAATCCTTTAAAAAAACTTTAAGTGTTTTCAACCCATTGATACCATAAATCAATCTGTTAAAATATTTGTTGTAGTCATCAGACTTAAACATAAGTTATTTCAATTTATTAAATTGTAAATCAACTAATTAAAATAAACACAAATTTGAAAAATAAAACATTTAAAGGAGATTTCAAATCAGATTAACTTGGATCATAATCGGATGCAAATTAACAATACAAAATCTACCTAACTAGATACACACATATGACAGCAGATCTTCATGAGAGATTTGGAAATCATCAAAGCTTCCTTGTTCAACATCTTCAACCTTTTCAGATGCTTTGAGGTGATTTCCCTTTCATAAAGGCTAGATTTAACCTATTCAAATGTAATATATTCATTTTCCCTATATTTAAAAAACTTACAATGTTCTCATAGGATGACAAAAGAGAGGTTAAGAGAATCACCATTCTGTCTTCATCGTCTACCTTAATGTCTATTTCCCAAAGCTATATCAAGATTGTATTGGGCTAATTAAGTTGAGTCTTTATCAACGTATCCTCATTTATGCAACCTTGATATAAATAGTTTTGTTCATGAACAACTTCTCCAACTTTAACCACAATGCCATCAAGATCTTCTCCTTTACAACTTCATAGAAAACTTCATCTGATAGAGATAAAAGAATCATCAAATGTGTCTTCACCTCTAACTAATCCAAATCATATTCCTTTCTATGTGAGTTATGTTGCAAGAAAGTGGTGCCTGCACCCTTTTCTCAGGAGCAAAGCTCTTACCTTAGATCCTCTAAAAGTTGAAAATGTTATTGCTATTCAATTTGTTGATCTTGAAAGAAATACCCATATTTCGTTTAGGAACTAGGAATTGATCACTAAAAATAGAAATTGACTTTAATACCAATTTATTACGCATCTAATATTAAGTTAAAGTAACACATAAAAGAGACAATAACAATAAACTCACGAAACAAAGAATAAATATAAAAGAATGTTTCATATTTTTAAAAAATGTACAAATATTATTAATGTACTTCAGTTTATACAAACAACAAACATGATAACCTTTATATAAGATTAGAAAATATGAAAAGTTAATTTAAATCACTTGAAAACATTCTAACTAACTTAACATAAAAATGTACAACGAATTTTGGTTCTTCAGATTATCTGTATATATGTCTTTAAACACTCTAACCCAAAATAACATTTTTATAAAACGTACTAAGCTATTAAACAGAATTTAAGATCAAAAGACCATATCTTAATAAATAAAAAAAGGCCAGTACACAAGATTTTACAAGTTTATAATTATTTTATTTTATTTCATTTTTACTATATCTAATAAGATCCGTGGGAGTTAAAAAATAAAGTGCATATAACTATTTTATATTAATTAGTGAGTGGTGTGAAACTTTAGGGTAACAATATCTCCATATATTACGAAGAAAAAGAAGTGAGAAAGAGCAAAATGATTAGAAAGGAGGCAAAAGCAGACATATCAAATGATGGCTACTTAGACTCCGATCCCTCACCGTTTCTCCCGTTTTTGCTTTCTTTCGTACGTTTCTTTTTTCCACACATTGCGTTTATCGTCTTCCTCATCATGTCCTTCTCTCATATGTTTAAGGTTTATGTACTCTTAAGTACAGGAAGTACCTGTATTTCGTATTAGTCCATCATCACTAATCATCACCTGACGAAATATTAGATAATATATTTTTAATTATGATATATTTTAATTTTAATTTAATAATAAAAAATTTTATTAAAATTATATAAATAGACACAATAATTAAAATAAAGATACATTATTATTATTATAATATTTATTGTATTTAATATTAAATAATTACTTTAACATCAAATAATTTTTTATAAATACATTCTTGACCGAGAACTGAAAATTATCTGCTAAGAAAGGATATGCTAAGAAAGGATGAGAAAGTAAAGAGATTGTTCATTCAAGTTGGGTTACTCTCTTAATCCCTTTACAAGAAGAGTTTATAACTATGTAATTTTATTTTAATAAGTTAAAATTAATTTATATATGAAATAAAAATCACATTTTAAAAATTTAATATAAAAATAAATTTATAAATTAATTTTAATAGATAAAAAAGCTTAAGAATTAGTTTATTTGTTTAAGTTTAGTCAATCACGTTCTAAATTTTAATGCATGTTTTATGTTTAAGATTACATACTAGCTTCACTCCACACATATATCCCCTTCTCCATCCACAGTTTATTAATTAGGTTCATTAAAATCATAATCGCTTACTGTCAAATTATTATAAAATTGAATCAAACTTAGTTTGATGACGAATTTTATATTAAAACATTCGTAAAATGTCAATAATCAATTCTTAGCCTACAACGAAAAAAAAATTCCAAATTCAATTCACTATGTTGTTAGGTTATGTATGTCATAATAATAATAATCAGGTTTAAATTAAAAAATATACAATAATGATTAACAGTCATTATATCTAAATAATTAAAAAAAGAAAGTGAAAATTATTTGAAGTTGATTGTTTTTTTTAAGGAAAAAAATCAAAATTATGTTTCATTAGCATGTTTTGAGACTTTTAGTTGATTTTTAACCAATTTTTTAAAAAAAGTATTCATTTTCGATATATTTGTCTCTGACTCTTTATTATTTATTTAGACTAACTCATGTGATACGTTTATTGCTTTTTAGTCGAGCTGGTTAATTTAAAAGAAAAGAAAAAAACTGATATATTTTGCCCAAAAAAGTGATAACCATACATTCAAATTCTATTGTTCAAACTTATTAAAAATCACAAAAATAATAGAAAAGTTAATTAAATGATATATTATTCATATTACAATTCAAGTCGGATTTATCCATTGTATTATATTCTTTCAAAAACTATATAATTTATTTAAGGAATTGTACATTAAATAAAACTTATTGACTTAATATTTATTAAAAAAATTAGTTATCTTGAAAAACATATTATGAAACAAACCTTCTTATGTTTCCTTAATTTTATAATTTAACTATGTAAAATATTTATAGAAAGGTGCATTCGACTACTACATTCTTAAATAAATAAATAAAAATATTCTCATTATTAATTATAACTTTTAACCTAATAGTAGATATAATTTTTTATTTCTTTATAATTGTTAAAGATTGTCATCGATTGCATTAATTGTTTGTGTATGTTAAGTTGATGAAATCACACTTGAAAGATTGAACCTTGACATGCCAATTATTGAAGGAGAGAATATTATAGATGCATCATTATTTGAATAATACAGGTTAAGTTACGTTATACTTTTAAAATAAAAAAGTTGCCTTCTAACTATTAATTATATTTTTTTTAATAAACACTCCAACAATATTAAATTTAAAATATATATCAATAAAAATGAGAAATCATTTTCTTTTATCAGCAAAGAAAAAAAAAAGTTTGAATTAGAACACTGAGTTTGGAATCATATAACATAAGTTTAAATTTTAATCCAACTTATAATAATGAGTGTTTCCTCCACTTATGAATCAAATAGCATCATATGCATTAATCTTTAGAATGAGGTAGCATTCATTCCTAAACTTTTTATGTTAAACATAATCATAGTTCAACAACACGAGGCTAACCTTCAATAAAATTCGATAAACTTGTTAAAACCAATGATTATTATATTTCTGTCACTCTTAAACAACCCAAAAACATGGCATGATAATGTAAAAATAGAGTCCAATAAAAAAGAAAAAAAAAAGAAAATTTAGAAAGTTGTTTCTCAGAATTTTCCTGCAAGAACACCTGACCTGTAGATGGGAATCTCGTGAAGTAGAGTACTCCTACCACTATTCACTTTCACCTTTGTGATTTTGTAATTCAGAATATATATATATATATATATATATATATATATATGTGTGTATATGTATATATATATATATATATATATATATATGTATATATAACCTGCATATGTAGTCATGCACTAAGTATATGTACTCGTGCACTAAGTATGGGGAATTAGTGTCCGTAGTATCCCACTACTAGGAAGGTTGTTAGGACCCACAGTTATTTGACAAGTGCTCTCTTGACTTTCCTTCCCTTATTCTTTATTCATATATGTTTGTGAAAAAAAAGGGTAAAATTTAACTATGGAGTTTTTCAATCCGTTCCTTAGAACATACGTTAGATTTTGACTTGGATGAAGTAGAAAAAAGGTGATTAATTAATGTTTAAAATATTAGGTCATGGATACTTTTGTAGTAGAAGATTGAAAGGTATAATAATGTTGAAGTTGGAGTGAGTGTTGACAAATAGTGTGAGTGGGGACTTGAAACTTGGGTGAATAACATGAATGGGGGGCATGTGCATTTGTCTGCCCCAATGTGTTCCCTACACAAAGTCAACATGCCATACACACTTGATACATTCATAAACCTTCTCTCATGGTATTCTTTCAAGGACCAAGGGGTTTGGTGTTTATGTTAACATTGAACTTGGATCATCTTTAAAGTGTAAAGGTAACTAGTACCATAAATGCAACTAGAGTTCAAACTCAACCTAACCAATTTAAAGCCATTTTGAGAATCTCATTGATTGAATATTGATTTTTAAAGTAAATAGATTGATCTTTAGTTGAAATTTGAGCTCATTTAGTGAAAGAGCTCAACTTGATGAGTTATATATTCTTCAACTCATTTTCATTTATGATCCATCTCAAGATATAAAAAAAAATTACTACAAAAAATCATGTATAAACTAGCGGTTTTATTATGACGATTATTAATAATCATAACAAGTTTTCGTATAATATAACGTTTTAATAATCGCCACAATTATCCTTCAAAATGTGTCATTTTGAACTGTCACAATTATCCTTTAAAACAAAAATCCTGCGTTCCCCTTCCATTCATATACCATTCCTCATTATTTTCAATTTTTTTTGAAAAACCTCTCTTCCCTCCCTCTCTCACGATCCATTCACCAAAACGCTGCCACTCTTCCCCCTCTCTACAAAACACTCACAAAACCTCTCTGTTCAAGAATCTCTTACACCTCCACGTACTTGAACACAACCCTTTCTAAAACCCTAACCACGCCTTAAGAATCTCTCGCACTAGATCTAACGTTGTTCTTCCGTGGTCATCCGCCACCATAGGATTAGCAATGAGATCCAACAGCAACTTCGTCACGCCGAGCCTAACGTACCCCACCACCATGTGCAGTGCCGCGAGACCTCCGCTGCGGTCGCAATGGTCCAAATTCGCGCCGGCTTCCGCAAGCAGCTTCACACACATTTAAGTTTGAATCTAGACTCATTCCTTTTAGTTCCAAGTTACATTAATGCTTGCTTAAGTTTATTATATCTTTTTATTTGGTGATTCCAGTAGCCTGTTTTGTGCGGATATTCGGTCCCAACTAAAGAATGACTTTGCGCACTCACTTCAAGCTGAGGTAAGTCATCAACAACAATTTTGTTTAACTATTCTGCTACTGTCGATTTTTCATGTTTAAAGTCTTTGACTCTTTTTCTTATGGTCCTAAGTTGTTATATATAGGTTGTGGAAGGGGATGATACAGAGGCTATTTTACCTTTGCTATGGTATCTTGAGAATCTTGCTTGGCATTCGAATTTTTCGCATAAACAACTCAGAAAGAATCAAACACTTTGGAGGTTAGTACATGAGTGGTGTGAATTGAACCAATATTATTGAGAATGAAGCGGTTGTTGCAGAGGTAATCAGCCCTGAAATCTCTGAAATTATATTTGGTGCCAGCTGTGTTATCTAGCTTATCCAGTTACGGGCTTTTCAATTGAAGTATTTTATTTTCATACGCTCAAGTAAGTAGTTCATGCTTTTATATGTATAATTTGTTTCTTCACTGATGAGGGCCCTTGCCTCTCTCTCAAGGATCAATTGAGTTTTAAAAGGTTTGCACTTGTATTTCAAACAGATGCTGTAAGGTTTGCACTTGTTGGTTTGATGAGGGACCTTAGAGGAATTGCAATGGCCACAAACAGGTTGGTAGTCATGTTGTTTCTGTTATTCAAGTTGAGGGAAGCAATTGAATGGACCTCTTTTTCTTATTTGTATTTCTTAACCGCCAGACATATAGATTTCTCTTTGATTGGTTGTATACTGCACACATGCCACTACTGACATATAATTCATCTAACTGAAGAATATAATAGAATCCACCAATTTTCAAATTAAAGCTAACAATGAGTATTACTGGAGGTGAGATTATATTGTTGGGAGTTTCTAAATGCAAATTGCATTAAGAATTCTTATGCCTGTTAGAATGTTTTATGAAAAATCTTACAATGTCATACTTGCTAATTTTGTCTTAATAATATTATGTTTTAGCCAAGTTCTTTAGAGATTTTTTCTTCTTTCCATTCATCAAGTTAAGTTGATACAATCAACTGGTTAAATGGTCAGATGGAAAAAGATTTGAGGACAAGTTTGTGGAGACACTTCAGAAGGTTCAAGGGTTTCTACCTGTCAAAAAATTGGCTGAAACAACCTATATTCATTCAGTCATTTGCTCCAACATCACTCGTGTATATAGCAAATAAAACGGACTTGCCCAAAATTTTGTTAATTGACGATGTTGATATTCCAACCCAAGACACCAATCAGGTGTGTAATACATATTACCTCATGTGCAACCTGCTGTAGAATTATTGAACTTCTGTTCTGCTACAAGTTTTCAAAACAAAATGTTTAGTTAATGGAGTTTGTTATACTTGTTAAGTTCATAATTTATATCATAGTGATACATCTTCAGACCTTAGCAGCATTTGTTAATTTTTGCCTTAGCATCATAGTGATACTTGTTTTATCTCCATTTTATGCTACAGTCTTGTTTTGATTGTCTATTCCTAAGTCTAACAAAATAGTACTGTGATGATTATGTGCAGTCATACTGGAAGATTACATCTGATGAATACCTAAACTACATAAAACAATATGTTGTAGGAATTGGACCTTAGAAAGACACGTTGGTACCTGTAGCAAAAAATTATATGCTAACTCCTACTGCTCTTGTTTCCAGGGCACATGCTCATAATCTGCAGGTACAGTTCTTTAAAGCTTATTGTCTTTCGTATGCTTCATGGATTTGATACTTTTTTAGAAGATTGAGTAGATAAATTTCTCATTTTCTTGCATTATCTGTTTTGACATATCTCCTATCTAATTTGTAATCTTTGTATTATCTTCCCATGAATGAATGGTTTGGAGCCAAACACATAACAATATGAATTGCTAAATTCATATATACATGATATGGCAATGCTTCCCTCAACCCTTTATTGACTCGTGATATTTCTTTTGTTGGTTCTCTTTCATTGAATTGTGATTAGCAGTTACCTTATTTGAATTCAAATGCTAATGCTTTTATAGATAAAAAAGATTCCGTGTAGAAGAAAAAGCTATTAGTCAATCAATCTGCAGAAAATCATAACTTACAACCAAAGCTAAACATTTTATTTCTATAAAGCATTAATATTTAATTGATAATAATGTATGTGCTAGTTGTCATGCTCCAGTGCAGGTGAATTATGGAAGTGGTGTGTGCCAATTTTATTCTCTAATTAATCTTAAGACCATTGAAATGTTTTAGATTGAAATTATTTTCTGTGATAAGAGCAATGTGAAATCTCATTTTGAAGAAAATATGGAAAGTTGCCTAAGTAGGAACTAAAGGGTTATGGACTGCCTTATCAGTGGCTAACCACAATAACACCTACATCTTTCCTAATTTGGCATTGAGGGGCTATGAATTGTTCATTCAAGGGCCTGTCAAATTGCTTATTAAAACCAGTTGCGATCAAGTGAAGTTGTCTAATAGACATATAGTTGCTCTCCATGAATCAAGGTGATGTGGAACTATATATTTCACTTTTATAGAAGTTCTTTCATCTTATTTATCCACAATTGGTCCAACAAAAATAAAAAGTAACTAGTATTATGAGCTTTTAAAACCACATTCTGCAAAGGCCTAGAGTGAAAACACATTCATTTGAAAACTTATGGTCTTATAAATGAATGACTCACATGGAATTTGACAACAGGATCTTAAATACCAAAAGGGTGGAAAGCGAGGCCTTTGTTCAGAAATATTCACCACAACCCTGTATAGTTTCCAAAGCCTTAGAAGTTCAACCCTTCAAGGTTTGAGGTATGCTGAAATGAGAAAAGATAAAAACAAAAAAAAGTAAAAATGATATATGCATGGATAAGGCTGATTAATGAATTTTATCATTGTGTACTGCAAAAGACATTTCATCATTTTCAAACAGGCAAGAACAACTATTTATTTATTTTGTTTGTTTAAATAGGTGGCACCAAAGCCGAATACTTTCATGCCATTTGGTAGTGGAGTACATGCCTATCCTGGCAATGAGCTTGCTAAGTTGGGGACACTGATTATGATCCATCATTTGGTCACCAAATTTAGGTACTGTTGTTTAATTAGTAGAAAAGAATATGCTAAAAACAAAGAAAAAAGAGAGGAATAATGAATATGGATTATTATTAACACCAGGGAGAAACAACTTAAAAGCATCTATAGTAGTATATACTAAGTGATGGAAAAAAATGACTTAAAGGGCCCATCTAAAATCAATTTCAATATCACAAACCATCACATACATTACTGTGTTTTGGAAAATTATATTATTACAAATCTTTAATTGGTTAAACAATTATTTCATACTCTTGATTTGCAAACTTCTACATATAAAATGATGTTTTTGTTGTGACTGAATCAAAAAATTTTATGTTGGAGACCCAAACTGATATATAAATTTGTGGGATTTATATACTGGAGAGAGTGTTAGCAACAATTGGTGAGTGGGCAGATGAAGAGGGTGAAAATAATTTTGCAGTGGTTACATTAGGAGAAAGAATAAGGATTTTCATCTGCTGATATTAATGAGATATGAAGATTTTATGGAATTCAAATGGCAACTGATTCTGTCCATTAGTATTTTTCATAAGGATGGTCACTTGTTAAAGATTATTCAATTCACAAATATCTTATTTGTTCTTAGACATTAAGATGTAAAGTTAAAAACAAATGATTTTGCATATTTAACAATGTAGAGATTAATGAATGTGAAAAATACAAATATTATATATATATATATATATATATATATATATATATATATATATATATATGTTTTAAATTATTTTTTGACTATTCTAGATAAGGGAAGGTTCAACATAATTATTCAATAATAATGTAGGATTCAAAACTTGCATCCTGGATAGAGTAATGTAGATTATTGATGATTTCTTTGAATGTTTCCTGGTATCTGATAGAGCTTAAAGAGATATTGCAAGAAGCAGCAATGAGGTATTAATATATTTAAATATATTATTGGTGTCTTTTATTTTATAATTATAAACATACAAATTCATTAACTTAAAATTATTTATTTCAAGCATCAGATAATGGAAGTGGTGCTCCATCACCTAATCAAGTGCTAGAAGTAAAACTGATTAGGGATGTGTTTTTTAATTTTAAACTTGATTAGGGATGTATGAACTTTTGAACAATTATATGATGTAATTTTAAACTTGATTAGGGATGTATGAACTTTTTATGTGTTTTAATTTTCAATTATGTATAAACTTTTGAACAGTATTATGTGTGCTTTAACATTCAATGAAATGAATGGATGATTATAACTTTATACATTATTTTATTATGAAAATATATTATATTTAGGTTAATTGTATAAAACAGATTATAAAAAAGTGGTGATTAAATTTTATTTATTCAGAATTAAAATTATATCAGTTAAAAACGTCACTACTTACTTATATTATGGTATCATAATCTTCTTCAATGAATTAAATTGCAACAGTTATAATTGACACAACCTACATATAAAAACCACCACTGCTTACATATAAAAATCGTCACTACTTACACTATGTTTAAAGTGGCGGGTGTTGCGACGGATAGGGTAAAATTGCCACATTAAACTTTGTGGCGGCCAGTTCTATGGCAGTTTGGAAAACCGTCACAAGCGTATATTGTGGCGGTTATAACCGCCAGTTTATATGAATATAACTGCCATAATATACATTTTTTTTGTAGTGAATTTATTTTGCATGAACTAAAAATATAAATAAAAAACATAACATCAATCTTGAATTGAATTATAAGTTGAATCCAACTATTCATGAGCTTGATAGTTTGAATTGAAAGAATAGTTCAAGTCAAATTTAAATTTGGTGATCCTAATTCATTTTCAATCTTAAATTCTATTAATTTCCTCTTTCTTGCACTTAATGTGTGTATATTATCTAGTATATTGTGTAAAAGTCATTAAAATTGTAACTATTTATAGGTTTACTCCATATTTTGTTGTGAATTATGAATATTACAAAATGAATATAGTTTTACATTGTCTAGATTACATATTCTCAAATGGTTTATATACTGAGACATCCTTACACTTTCAAAGTAGGTAGTAAATGAGGTGAGTCTCATGTGCATGAAGTTGTAGGTCTCAATTAGGCTTTTTATACATGGTTCAGTTCAAATCTTGTTATTATTTCTCTCTTTGCCTTTGGTGAATATAAATGTCAAGCATTATCCAAATTTTCCTTTATTTTAACATTCACCCATTTCTTTTGTAACTATTCTTACACGACCGAATTCCTCCATGGGTGTCCATTCTCTTTTGGTAGGCGATTCTTCAATTTCTCAACGCTTCGGCTTCTCGATTTCCACTTGTAAGCACCAAGTTAGATTTTTACACACCTCTATGAAATTGGGATGCATTCCTATTTATACAATTTGCTTTCAGTCTTTGATGGTATAGACTGACAGACCAGGTCCAGAAAAGGGGTCCAATTGTATCTTAATCGTGCTTTGCACTTTGTTTGGCTTGTTATTGACTACTAATTGTGATTAAGCTCTTCTCATGGTTTCATACAAAAATTGTTGACATGCCGGCAGAACTATCGGTTATGAAGGCATCCGGTATCCTGGTAGTACAATAACTCATCGTTTTCTTCGCTCGTACTTCCGTAACCTAGGTCACCGTGGAAAAAAATGACTGTGTAGGTCAAGTCTCCATTCCCTGTAAATAGGTGTCTCTCCTTTCCCCTAAACCACACATTCACTTAGTCTCCTATCTTCAACTCTCTTAGGTTCTCTATTCTTATGAGTTTGCTTGCTAGTTATATTATCCTCAGTAACACCCAATAACTTCCTGTTGTATCTTGGAGGCTTGCACAATACACCTTGGATAAGTCATTAAGGGCAATGCTCATCCACACCTTGGGAAATCATTTTATGTGCGCTCTCAGCCAAAAGGGAAAGTTGAAACCCTCCAACACTCGCCTAGGATCGCCTAAGCCAGAAGCTTCCAGAGGATCTCGCCCAGGCGAGATCACTCTAGAGACGTTGGGCATGTTTTTGTCCAACTCGCCTAAGCGAGCCTAATCACACCCAGGCGAGAAGTCACTTAGCCCAAGCCCATCTAGGTTAAATATGAGGCATGAGGCACAACCCTAGACATCATTAGAAGAATAGAAGGTGATAGAAAATCCTAAAAGAGACGACCGTCAAGGAGAAATATCTTGAATCTTCTTTTTTTGCTTTCCATGCTTGTAATGGCCAACATGAGTGACTAATTTTTCGCTTTGGGATTGGGAGCACTGGTGCAGAAACGTAAAACAAATGCGGTTATTTTCATTTTACAAATGCGGCTCAACAACCGCATTTGATCAACACGCATTTCTAAATCAGAGATTTACAAATGCGGTTAAACAACCGCATCTGTAAATACTATTTACAAATGCGGTTGTTTCCCGTAACCGCATCTGTAAATGCTCCAGAGGTGTGCCCAGGTTTCATGAATGGCAATGATTTACAGATGCGGTTGTTTACCTTAACTGCATTTGTAAATCAAGGGAATGATTTACAGATGCGGTTGTAGTAAACAACCGCCTCTGTAAATCACATTTACAGATGCGGTTGTAGTAAGCAACCGCATCTGTAAATCATTCCCTTGATTTACAAATGCGGTTGTAGTAAGCAACCGCATCTGTAAATCAGGTTTTTTTTTTTTTAGAATGATTTGGTTAGTTGTTTTCCCATACGAATTATCTTATGCAGTTTCATTATACCCATCCCAGCCAGCCAGACAAATAAACAGATTCAGAGAAACAAAGTCAATTTATAGTAATTGATCAAAATGTATACAAAAATAGTAATAATCTCTATCTATTCTTACACTATTGATCAAATCGTAGAGTTATAAAAGTTTAGGAAATATGTGGACCAAGATTGTCTCACATATGTCATGGCTTCTGAACTCATGGGTTCCTCATCCGTGAAGAACTGCATTTCAAAATGGTTGACACATAAATTAGTTTTAAGATAGATAAATTAGTTTGAAGTTATAAAAATAATTTAAGAAATCTTACCTCTTGTCAATTACTTGTAAGACCTAGTCTTACAATGGTACTCATCCATTGCATGACGTAATAGCCACACTCATGGCTTCCTGGTTGTTTATTACACTATAATTCAATAAATTGTAAAAGTTAGTATAATTAAACAATGAAAAAAAAAATAAAATCTTACATACCTTTAATCTTATCCAGTTCAAATTTTGAAAATTTGAATTCGATCTCCCTTTTAGAATGTTATATCCACGCCATGAACTGGTTGAAACAAAAAACCTTGTTAGTGGATTACTTATAGTTTCAACCATAGTTAAGTTTATAGTGTACTTACTTATCAATGATATTCTTAAAACTTGTGGATATCTTCTTGTGTAGGGAACAGAACCACAAAGTCGTCCTATCCTTCACTGATAAGACAAGTAATTGCCAATGACCCCTATATCATCCATGAAAATAGTTGAGTAAATTTATAAAACATGAATATAATAAACTTTTAACATATATATATTTAAACTTACTCGTTAATATAAGGGCACAAATAAACCTCTTTTCCCTCTTTTTCCAGGGTGTTAGTGATGTATGATTGGGTCTCATTTGTCTTTGCTCCAGTGGGATTAGTATATGCAGGATCTAAGAATCCATACACATTTTCCTTCCCCTCAGTGACAGAGACACCATTCAAAAACCTACAAGTAATTAGTTAAATCATAATGAATGCTAATTTAACATAAATGAAAATGAAATGTAGGTAACGATACTTACATCATAAAAAATTGAATGATATTTATATTCAGCTCCTGATCCCCAACTACAAATTCTAGCAGATCTGACATGTATATATACAATGGTAGCTCAGGGTTTGTTTCAAAAAAGGCATCATCCCATGGAACTTCCAGAGGATCTCGTCCAAGTTGTCTAGCAACTATAGCTAAGGAAGCTATAGGATCGTCAAGCGGAACCTCTTGTTTCTTTTTCGGACTTGGTTTCCGACGAGGTTTCTACAAAAAGAAAAAAGATTTGTTATAAATTACATGTAATATATAAATATAAATTAGCACATGAAATGAAATTATTACCAGTGGTTGTGGCATATATCGAATCAGGTGTCTGGGCCAGGCTACAAAGGACTGAAATGCTTCGGCCACAGTTGTTACCTCTTCTGAAGGTAGTGGAAGACGAGCATCAGGTACTCGTACTCTTTCAACCGTGACCTTTGCTGCATCAGGGGAGAGAGGAATGTTATGTAAGGTGGTGGCGTCTTCATAGACTTTTCCAATGGCCACCACCTGAGGAATGATGCCACCTTCTACCAGTAGCTCACATTGCCTCGTCTAGCCAATGATATCATCCCCTGATGCTGTAGGAGCTGCATAACTCCCATTTGTGCTCTTGGGAGCGGGACTAAGAAGCGTCTGAATCGGCTGCTCAGCACAAAGTTGTTGCGATATCTCTTGTCGCAACTCTAGCCTCATCTTTTCCGTCTCCCTTCTCATCTCATCCATTAGTTCTTGATGTAGCCTTTGCTCCATTTCTTTTTTGCTCTCTTTGGAGGAGGAGGATGAGTGTCGTGGTGCAGCTCCAAAATAAAGTCTAATCCCAACTCCTTGTCCAGCTGCACGAACACGACCAGAGTGCTCAGGTTGTCCAATTGCTTCAACAAGGATATCGCGACGACCATCAGCAACAAAATTACCTTGGGAGTCCAAGGCGTCCTGCAAGAGAAAAAAATCATGAGGTTTTATTATAAGTAATGCATCATAATAGATGAAAAAAGGCTTAAATAACTTACAATTTTTTCAATGATAAGCCCTGATTGCTCTGAACTTGGTGCACCCGACTTCTTAATTCGGGCCCTCTTCCATTTGTCATGGCGCGTAGGTGGTGATGGAGGAGAAGTGACCCCTGTTTCCACATCCTGAGATGCACTCCCCTGTCTGGATTGCTCCTTTTCAACCATCAGTGCTTGCTCAAGCTTTCGATACCCCGCACGAGACATTACGTGCGGGGTAAGATTCTTTAAAGCTATTTCTTGAGCTTTCTTCCGCCGATGCTGTCATAATTGAAATAAACAAAGTGAATTCAATAATATTAACTCATTAATGTTATATAAGCCAAAATAGTTAAGTAGCTTCACTTACAGTCCATTCTTCAGTTAGACGGCTTTCTTTAAAAGCAAGTCATGTCTCTTCATCAATAAAATTGTATCTTTCACAAGGACTTTCATCCTTAAGCTCACAAAAAATGTATCTCGTCGTGAGTCTTGACTTAAAGGCGCGAAACTTTAGTCCGATATTGGATAGAATCCTTGATCGAAGCGGTTCCACATTAGGAATTTCAAAATTTGCCTGCAAAATAACATCACCAAAGTAAAGTTAGTCAATGAATATTAAATAGCTTTATATGATAACAATAATTATCTAAAGCTTACCAGAACATCCTCCCACAGCATGTTTCGGTCGACCTCTGACACCTCGTCCCATGAATTAATCAAAACGGAGACTCTCTCACGAGAAAGAACTCCAAGATAGCTATTAAACTCATCTGCATTAGGACCTGATGCCATTCTAGTGTTGACGTCAATGTCAACAGCTGTCTTCTCACCAGCGGCACATTTCTTTGCCAGACGCTTCATCCTAGTAGGTCCTCTGTTGCCTCGTCCGGATCGGAGTCTAATTGGAGTTTGATCGTCACCCATATCTCTGTTAAAAAAATTATTTAACAAACATTAGTTCATCTGCATGGAAAGAAAATCATATAAAACAAAAATATAATATAGTAAATGCATATTATAAAAAATATTTCTAAATTTATTACCATAATGGGTTACAAGTTCATATGTAAATTCCTTCACTGTGGTCTTTACGGGTTGCATGTACATGATCAAGTACATCGTCATCTTTATTAATTATCATTGGTGTGAATGAATGGGGTTCACCATTTTCAATATCATCTATGGCCTCCCCTTGTTTTTTCCCGTGTAAAACAACATACCAATGTTCTGATGTAAGATCTTTCACGTAGAAAACTTGAGATGCTTGTTGAACCATTATAAATGGCTCATCTCGATACCCTATCTTTCGAAAGTCCACTAGTGTGTATCCTGATTCATCAATTTTAACCCCACTTTTATTGTCAACCCATATACACTTGAAAACTGGAATTGAAAACTTAGTATAGTCAAGCTCTCATATCTCTTCTATAAATCCATAATATGTCATTGATCCAATTACAGGATTTGTATCTTTCGAGGTGGAAAACTGCATTGACTCGGCTTCAAGAGTAACACCAGAATTTTAAACTGTACTCTTTTCATCCATAGACTTAGTGTAAAATATACAATTATTCACTTCGTACGCTTTACAAGAAATGACATCAAACTTCAATCCAGCAGCCAACCAGGTCAAGGTCTCCGATGCCGTTGAATCCTTTAACACCTCCTCTTTAAACCAAGGCATGAATGTTCTATTATGTTCCATCAAGACCCATTTGTCTGCTTGTCTTGGATTATTTGCCTTCACAATGGCTTTATGAGCTTCTATGTAAGGTATAACTTCATCTGTATTATTCAATATATACAAATGTGCTTGCAAGACTTCTGACCGAGATTTGCTTACAATATTCACACCGCGTAAACATTTACTTGTAGAACGCCTATGGTGCCATGAATTAGCTGGAAGACCTATTGGATTTGCTTTTGACATGTAATCTGAACAAAATTCAATACTTTCTTCAGCTATGTACCTTTCAATCATTGAAGCTTCTGGACGATAATGATTTTTCACATAACCTTTCAAAATTTTCATATACCGCTCAACAGGATACATCCATCTTAAGTACACTGGTCCACACAATCTAACCTCTCTAACCAGATGCACAAGTAGATGAACCATGATGTCAAAAAAAGATGAAGGAAAAAACATCTCCAATTCACATAAGATAACAATAATTTCATCTTGAAGTTCATCTAGTTTTAATGGATCAATGACTTTACAACAGATGGAAGAGAAGAATGAGCACAAACGGGTTATGGTATGTCTAACATTTTTTGGTAAGATCCCACGAATAGCTACAGGCAGAAGCTGTTGCATCAAGATGTGGCAATCATGAGACTTCAACCCAATTAGCTTCAAATCTTGCATTCACACTAGGCTCTTCACATTTGAGGAATGTCCTTGTGGCACTTTTACACCCTTTAGACATTGACAGAAACTTACTTTTTCATTTTTTGACATGGTATAACAGGCTGGGGGCAAATATGTACGCTTACCCATTTCTATCGGTGTCAACTCCCCGTATGTTCATCTCAACCAAATCTAAACGAGCATTTAGACCATCCTTCGTCTTCCCATTAATGTTAAGAAGTGTACCAATTAAGCTATCACACACATTCTTCTCAACATGCATTACATCTATACAATGTCTGATTTCTAACCTCGACCAGTACGGAAGATCAAAGAAGATTGATTTTTTCTTCCAAATGTTAGTCACAACTGACTTTTTATTTGACTTACCGAAGGTGTGGTTTACCTTTTCGTAAACCTCATCAGCAGTTAGTGGAGTTGGTGGACCACTAGTCTCTTGGTGTCCATTAAAGGCTTTTTTCAACCTCCGGTAAGGATGATGACTTCTAAGAAACCTCCGATGGCGAAGATATACTATCTTCCTTCCATGTTTCAATTGTTGAGAAGCAGTGTCTTCTTCACATATTGGACATGCTTTATGACCCTTAACACTATAACCTGATAAGTTACCATATGCCGGAAAGTCATTGATGGTGCAAAATAACATGGCATGAAGCTTGAAAGTTTCATTAGCAAATCCGTCAAATACTTGAACACCCTCATCCCACATTAACTTCAAATCTTCGATTAAGGGACTTAGATAAACATCTATGTCATTCCTTGGCTGTTTCGGACCAGATATCATCATAGACAACATCATGTACTTTCGCTTCATGCACAATCCAGGAGGTAAGTTGTAAATAACTAGTAAAACAGGCCATGAACTGTGATTTGTACTCATATTACCAAACGGATTCATTCCATCTGTAGCTAGACCAAGTCGGATATTTCTTGATTCTTTACCAAACTCTGGAAACTCATCATCAAATTTCTTCCACTGAACAGAATCAGCTGGATGTCGGTACATGCCATCACATTTCCTCTCATCTGCATGCCATCTAAGATTCTTAGCATCGTTTGGGTTTGCAAACAAACGCTTCATCCTTGGAATGATGGGAAGATACCATATAACCTTCATTGGGGGTCCATGCTTTTCCATCTCTTCAATAGTATCATCATCTGTTTGTTTCAATTTATAACGTGATAACCCACACCTCGGACAACTTTTCAACAATTCAAAATCTTTCCGGTATAATATACAATCATTAGGACATGCATGTATCTTTTTATACTCCATACCCATTGGACAAAGAATCTTTTTGGCCTCGTAATTACGATTAGGTAGAGTATTTCCCTCTGGAAGCATATCCTTCAACAGCTAAAGCAATTCCGTGAAACTTTTATCGGTCCATCCATTTAGCGCCTTCAAATTCATCAATCTTAACACCGCCGACAACCGTGTGAAGTTATTAGTTGATCCAGGATACAATGGAGTCTCTGCATCGCTTGACATACTTCCATATCCATGCGCTTTTGCAAAAGACTCAGCTCCCACATCACGAATCATGTCCTCCAATCGATCATCAACTACATCATCGTGTTCTGCTTCATTCGTGGTGGATCCCACATATTCTTTAGTTACGGAAACACGTGGTAAATTTAATAATTCACCATGCCATGTCCAAGTTGTATAAGATCGAAGAAACCCATCACATAGCAGGTGTTCCCTCATGATATTCACATCCAGTATCCTTCCATTCAAACAGTTAACGCACGGACACCTAATCTTTCCTCCATCACGACCACTATTAATTGCGTTACGCTGCGCAAATTGTATAAATTCTTCTACTCCTCTTTCGTACTCATCACTTATACGAGCACAATGAATCCAACTTCGATCCATTATATATTCTGCAATATAGTTACCTAGGATTTTCTAATAAGTGTTCTATCTCATGCATTTGCCGAGGGTCGAACACCCCCGGACTCAATACCAGCACGTATTATTGTCGGAGGTCCAAATACAAACACGATATTCTATTCTAATGTAACAACTAACATAACATAAATTCTACTATAAACTAACAAATAATTACTAAATAATTTAAATTTTAGAAAATAGAAATTATATAATACAAATTATATAAATTAATACAAATTTATATTAAATAATATACAAATTATAATACATAAAAAAAAATATTCAAAGTACAGCAAAAAAAAATTAACAAAACTAACATAAAAACTACCAACTAAATAATATAAATTTTAAAAATTAAAAATTATATAATACAAATTTATATTAAATAATATACAAATTATAATAAATAAAGTCAAAAATTCAAAATAAACAAAAGTAAAATTCAAAAAATCTAAAAAAGAACTAACCTTGTGTGCGAAAATGATGATTCAAGTGATAGAAAACCAGAGGTGGAAGCGGAAGACTGGCGCGACAGCGGCGGAGCAATGCAACAGTAACTTCAAGCACTGCAAGGAAAAAACCATATATAAGAACAGCATTCCTAAAGCGAACTGAAGAGAATGAAATGGGATACGAAACTTACAATGGAAGCAATAGCAATGAAGATGCACAGAAGCAAGGAACACAGCGCAGCGCAGCAACAACGACAACCAAGAGTTGAGAAGAAAGAGTGAAAGTGCAGTGGCGCGCTTCAAATTTTAGGTTAAAAACATTTTACAAATGCGGTTATTAGTTAAAACCGCATTTGTAAATGAAAGTTTTTAATTTACAAATGCGATCACACACATGACCGCATTTGTAAATGAAAGACATTTCATTTACAAATGCGGTTATACACATGACCGCATCTGTAAATGAAATGCCTTTCATTTACAAATGCGGTTATACACATGACCGCATCTATAAATGAAAGGCATTTCATTTACAAATGCGGTTATACACGTGACCGCATTTGTAAATGAAATGTCTTTCATTTACAAATGCGGTTTTAACTAATAACCGCATTTGTAAAACAAACTAATTTCAAAAATGCCACCGCGTTTTTAACAAATGCGTTTTAGCGCGAAACCGCACTTGGAAAGGAGTATTCCTTTCATCATTTTGCATTAGTGGAGTAATCTGTTAAAACTCTTATGTATTGAGGTGATCTTTAAATATAATATTTTGTTCTTGATTGATGATTAATATTAGCATCCTATTCATAAAGTTTGTTTACCATGATTTTGATTCTTAGATTTGACTAAAAAGTACAGTTTGATAAAAGATTATGTTTGGAAGATTATGCTTGTACAATAGAATTGTTTGAATTTTGATAAATCTCTTTTGCTTAATCAAATTGTGTGTTTAGTTGTCATATTTGTTGTGGAGCCAATTTTTAATATTGAAACAAATATCTTGTAATATTCGTATACAATACACTAAAATTACTCAAAATAGTTTTGATCTTTTCTTAAAGTTACATTTTTATTAATCTTGTGTATTTGTTATACATAAAAGAAGAAATATAAAACATATAGAAATTGTTTCATAATATATTCTCTTTTATACGTGAGATATATATTTGATGCTCGAAGAGATATGATTCAACTTTAAATAAAATTACTTGAAAATAACTATTTTATTTTGGGCCTGTTCTCATGTGAAATTAAATCCTTTTTATAAATCAAATTGTTGATGAAAAGATAGAGACCGAACGGGTTTGTTTTTCTTGTATATAGAATATCATATTATCTTAAGTTATATTAAGATTCTAATTTTAATATATATCTTATTTAATTTTTTATTTTTTCAAAATTTAATATCACTAAAACACATTATTAAGAGTATAATTACTCAAAAACATAATAATTTAAAATCAAACTATATTTATATTAAATTAATAATAAATATATCTTATTTATTTAATTATTTTATTTAGATCATTTTTAAGGGTGGATTTGTTCATATTCATGTTTCAATAATCCCTTATGTGATTCAACCTAGAACCTAGCAGGTAAAGAGAAGACAAAATTAATTTTAAGGACACATTGCGAATAGGAATGGGAATACATATACGATAGTTTGGAAGCTTATGCTCAGATTTGATTGGACTAAAGTCTGTCTATTTCTCATATATAAGAAAAAGTTAAAGTGTGAGTTACAAAATAAAATAAAATATATATTTTTTTGTATAATAAACTCTTATAATTTTTTATAAACTAGAAACTAAAAAGAGGTAGAGAAATGTGTGATAAAAAATTAATATATAAATTTTTAAATAGTAATATAATTCTTCTCATTTATATTCATTTATCAAGTTTTTTTATAATTATATTATTAAAAGTTAAATGTCATATATTTTTAGGTGATATCTTTTGAATATTTTTAATAAGACAACTATTAAAATAAATCTTTGTGAAGTTTTTCTTACAAGGTAAACAAATTTTTAATGTGGATTGAGATGTTAAAATTTGTTTTTTATATTAAGAAGTAGACTTTAAGCCTAACTGGTCTAATGATAGTTCGATAATAGTTTGATAACAGGATATGCTCGAAATAACTTTGATATCATATTAAGAAATAGATTTTAAGTCTAACTCAATCTCATAAAATTAACTTATATAGTGAGGTTTGCATCCACTTATATATTATGAAATGTCATGATCTTTAGTCGATGTAGGATCTCTAATATATTATTTAAAAAAATACTAATAAAAAATTATTTTAATAATTTTCTTGCTACGATAAATCTAAATTATATATATACATATATATATATATGTATATATTTAACACATGTTCTTATCACCTATAAAAAATGAACTGGAAACCTTGTTTAAAGACTCTAAATTCAGTATTATTTAGAAAAAAGACTTATTAATTCTTTATTAATAAAAATAATTTTGAAAGTAAAAGATAAATTGATATAAAGAACTTTGATGAAGTAGTACAGCATCAATTTTGAGGGGTGAGTTGAAATACATTTGGTCTGTCTCATTTCCCTGAAAAAGATAAGAAAGCGCGTTTGTGCATTTTATCTCAGGTACACCGTACAGTGTCTAAAGCACAAAAGGGGAGAATATGCCAAACAAAACTTAATCACAATATATAATTTTTAATATTCTCATTCGATTATGAATTGTAATGTATGACACAATCAATCAACTTATAAAATATTATTTTAATTTATTTTGAGTTGAAATTTTATACATGCAATAACGTTAAACATTTAGAATAAGAATTTTGTCCCTTATGATAATTCTACCACTCTGACATGATCTTTTCCAATATAGATATCTCATCCATGAAATCTCTAAAATGTAATGTATACTATTTATTTATAATTCACTTAAAAAACTATCTTAAGTTTTAATTAATTGAGGTGTACAAATCTTTATAGGGTGAACAAAATATAAACAAACAAAAAAAAATTAAAGTAGTAAATACAAGATGAGATTAGATGTCACAAGTATAATTTTCGCTCTTTAATTAAATTAAGTTAAGACTATAGTATAGATAAATATAAAAAAAAAAAATTATTTAATAGTAACTAATTTAGAGATAAAAAAATAATTAATAACTACAGTTTACTTAGATATTATTTTATAAACTAAAAAATTATTAGTATTTAAAATAATTTTTATTATTAATAAAAATTTATGAAATAGTTTTTAAATTGGTATTATACATTAGCTACCAAAGATTTTAACTATTAGCTACTTTAAATTCTAAATCAATTTCTATTTTTAAATTAAAGATTAATTTAGAAACTAAACTAGTTAATAACTAAAACTAAAACATTAATAACTAATATTGAATTCTAATTTAAAAATTATTTTATAAATTTTTATTAATAATAAAAATTAATTTATTTATCAATAATATTTTGTTTAGAAAATAATATATAATTTAATCATTATGATGACTAATTATGTTTTATCTTTAAAATAATTTTCTTGTAGTTATAATGTAAAGTAAGAATAGCTTGTAGAAACTTTACTTTGAAATGTTAATTCTCACTATTAGAGTATTGAAAGTTTAAACATAAACTTTTGATTATACAATATTATGCCACGTTTCTTTGGATTTTTGGATTATGTTACATTTACTTCGGTATACTTTTTTAACCTTTATGCATGTTACAAACATCATAATTGAGTGAGGTTCTTTTATAAGTTGGAGCGAATGAAAGGAAGGGAACTTTTCTCATTTCTGGCTTTACATGCTTGCAAAATCAAAGGAATAGTAAAGTAATAAATCACAATTAAAGTGCATAAGATACTAAAAACGATTTGGAGAATTATTCCATTCAAATAAAGAAAATATTGTATGTACAAATTTATAAATATTCTACATGAGTGCTTCAATTGAACAATGTGATTTTTGGAATTAAAGGAGGGTTCAAATATAAATTTTTATTCTTTTAGTCCTTGAGTAGGGAGAATATGTTTTCTTTAAATTGCGATCGGAAAACTTGTTTTAGTATACGTCTAATAATTCAATATCATTTAAGAGTTGAGGTCAATAACATTTTAAATATACTTTTTTTCTTAATTTTTTAATATATATTTTAAGAACAAAATCATGATGAAACTCTGAACTCTAAAACAAACAATAATTCAAATATGTTAATTGACTTTAACGATATTATTTCAACAAAATTGAGATTGAAATATAATTATATAGGCTTAGATTGATGAATGCACTAGCCGGCATATCTACAACCATATTCTTGTGAACAAGTTTGGCAAAAATCCATCAAATAGTTGTTGAGAAAAGATGTGGTAACAGTTAAGAACATTCATGCAAAACATATATAGAGAAATGTACATTCCTGCACTTAAACATGTATTTTCACATGTAAAACTAAAAGATTCCATGCGAAATAGATTTTCTTGAAGACTTTATGATAAAATGCAAGCTGCATGTCAACAATTATTAGCATTGCTCATCATTCTCTCATAATATGTCATTATTCATGAAAGTGAGATGTTTCCTTAAGAAATTGACTGATCTTATTTTAAGGTGATGATCAATTGAATATGTTTGTGAATGAAGGAATCTCCCATGTGCTGTACAAAACACCTTTTACATTTATGTGACAGGACATTCTGTTCAATTAATACCTGTGATTAAACTTTTAATCCAACTAATCTTGTTATGTTGAATTTATTGTAAGTGAACAAGGAAGACTTCAGTTATGTCCTTGTCCACTACAAGTTTGGTAAGAGTGATAACAAATTTTGCAAACAAAACTCCAATATAGAGTTTCTGAATATTCAAAATCTCTAAATTTTTTAAGAGTTATTATAAATTTGTACTATTATCAATAAATATTTTATATATTTTTTTAAAAAATTATAAGCATTTCACATCTCAATTAGACTGATATTATTTGAGGTTTTAACAATCATATATCACCACATAAAAAAAATATTATAATATTTTATTTTTAAATATTAAAGATGGATGAATTCACATTTTATGGTTAGAACATGATTTGATGTGGTGATGGTTTAGGAATGAATTAATGTGGTTGATTTGTTAGGACATAAAACATCCATTCCAACCATTATTCAATGGCAGACACTCTCTTTATAGTGCACAGGATAGACCCACCATGCATGCCCATTACCTAAATTGCAAAAGGAAATGTAATAAAATCTTAAAAATATACTAAATTCTTATCTTATGAAAGACACATAATGTTGGAATTGATGTCCTAAGCATACACAGCATTAATTTCAAACATGCTGAGACAACTAGTGTGAAGTATGAACAGAAAGGAAAAAAAGAAGGGTGTAGCTTAAAGTAGGCAATGAAAACAACATACGCAACAACCATTTAATTCATTATAAGCATCATCTTAAAGTATTTTCTAAAGATAACAAAATGAAAATTAATTGAGACAGATCAAAGGAAGTTACATAAAATAAAATAAAAAAATTATGTGTATAATACACTACTTGGAATATCTATATGTTACAAAAACAAATTCTATAATTTTTTAGAAATTCACAATAAATGAATTTCTAACCAATTTTCCTGTTGACTTTTAATAATAATAATAATAATAATTCATATAATATTTCATAATATTTATCTATTCTTATTTATCATTTATTACATGTCCCAATGATAGAGAAAGATAAAAAAATATTAAACAATTTTTTATAAAAAATATCACAGTGTATTAATTTTGTATATAAAACCAGTAAATAAAAAGATAGATTGATGTGTGATCCTATAATAACCAAATTTTAATATAGAAAACAAAAATAAAAATGTTTTGATTGATCTAATGATTACATCTTAACATATTTGAGTTCGTTCGGAAGAAAATAAACTCTTGTTATCCTAATCAATTTCCATTCTTACTCTTCCTTGTTCATGTGCATAAATATTACATATTTACAATTCTTCTACTTTATATATATATATATATATATATATATATATATGATAGGCATATAGTAATTTACAAAAAGTAAATTACATAATTTTTTGCTGATTTCATCCTCTAAGAAGGGCTGCAAAACTTAATCCAACACTTGATAAAGTAAATTTAACACTAGAAAAAAGGAACAAGTGAGTAAATGAAAAGAGTGAGAGGTATAAAACTTTTTAAGCTATATATGCAAAGTACCGTCCATAAAAGATAATAGTGGACCAAGAAAGAAAGGATAAAAAGGTGGAAAAGATAATAGTGCTACATGCATTAGATATTTTTGTCGTGTAGTGCATTGGTTGGAGCACAAAAATCACAAGTGGGTAAGCTTGTGAGAGTGATGGCCCCTATGGTGTTGTTGGAGCATAAATTGGTGGTAGGGGCTCTCTATTGCTAATGGAAGTTAATTTCTAAGCATAAGCCAATAGGGTTTACTTGGTTTACTTTCTTTTTTTTTTAAATAATTATAACTCATTCAAACCAAATTTTATAACAACCGTTGAGTTAATTCAGCCATTTTTATATAAGTGGCTTGATTTGAATTTTAAAAAATAGATTAATTTGTGTTTTAAATTTTGTTTTTATATCTATGTCAAAAAATAAAGTTGTATCATAACACATTGAAATCCCCTCCGTCATAACAGTTTATCAAAGACCCATTGAATGACTGGCCGACATAGTTTTAAAAGATCCAATTAGCATCCCTTGATACAATAACATACGTAATCACGTACGAAATGATATCTTAATTTCAAAATTAATCTGATAACTTATTCTAATCTAGGCCCAGGATCAGATACTCGCTACAATCCTATAAATATGCATACCAACCAACCAAGATAAAGTACAAATTGAACAATATTTATTATTCTCACCTACTTCGTATCAAACTCCAACTTAGACATCGAAATATATTTTACATGTACTCTACCCTTAGTGACCAAAGACCTCATGACATCATTGACTAGGATCATCCAACAAAAATGGAGTACTTTCCGATCTTGTAAGAACAAAAGATATTTAATGCATAGGTGGATAATGATTAGAATTGATTCTAATTCCTAAAGTTTTATTAAAAATAATATAAAGTGTGAAAGTAAATATTTGTTGCTTTCACTAATTTTAAGATAATATTAACTAAAGATAAATTTGATTTAATATAATCTAAACACCTACTCAAATACTTTTAGACTATGAATTAACATTTAACTTAATCTTAAATCAATCTTAATTTATTTTTGAATGAGAGATTTCATGTTTTAAAATTTATTGTATTAAAATCAATATTAGTATGAGATTATAGAAATAATGAATGTTGGGGTTAGGGGTTAGGGGTTGGGTTTCTTGAAAAAAAGGTTTGTGAGTCTTGGAAAGCTGGTGGGCTTGGTATTTTGGATCTACTATTATTCAATGTGGCTTTGTTAGGAAAATGGATTTGACGTTTGGATTCCGACAAAGGAGGGCTTTGGAAAGAGGTTATTGAATCAAAATATGGCAGTTGGAAGAGTCTGAAAGACAATAAGAGTCTTATAATGAATCTTTGTGATGGAGAGATCTGAAGGGGATTTGGAGGATGGAGGAGTGAGGAAGGAATTTTGAGGGTTGCCTAGAGTGGACAATCTGTAATGGAAATAATTTTTTGTTTTGGGATAATGTGTGGTTGGGTTCTGAAGCTTTGAAGAGTATGTTTCCAAGATTGTTCTATTTAAGTATTAGCAATGAAGTTTGCTTGGATTCTGTTGGGGAGTGGACCTCCAACTCTTGGAATTGGGTTCTTAAGTGGAGAAGAGGCTTACTCGATTAGGAAAAGGATCAAAAATTTTAACTTATGCAGGAGCTTCAAGGCTTGCGTCTTGTCTTGGGTAAGGAAGCTAGCTGGGTTTGGAAGGATGAAGCAGATTCGGGGTACTCAGTCAGTTTGGCCCACAATATTTTAAGGAAATCTGGCATCAGTGAAAGTTTGCCCTTGTTCGAAGATTTTTGGAAGATTAAAGCGTTACCTTCTGCTCTCTTTATTGCTTGGATGGTGCTGGGTAATTTGATTGCTTCTAAGGCTAATTTGGTTAGACGTGGGGTTCTAGTTGATTGCTCCTCCTGTTGTTTGTGTTGGGAAGAAGTTGAGACTACAAGGCACTTGTTTTTTAAATGCAGAATAGCTTGGTTAGTTTGGATTCAGTGTTATACTTGACTTGGGATGGCCTCGGCAGATCATTTTGATTATGGTTCACATTTCTTATACTTTATCTTGTGCAATGTTCCAGGCTATGTAAATGTCGCTTGGGGAAGCGTTTGGGTTGTAATCATTGGCAAGATTTGGAGACAAGAATAATCACATTTTTAAGGATGGAGCGATTGATCATTCTGAAATCTTTTGTTTGGCTCAATTAAAGGTTTGATCTTGGATCACTTCTTATTTTGCTTCTACTTGTTTTTCCTTTTTTTATTAGTGTCTTGACACGTTGACGTGTTTGCTGTCAATTTAAAATTTCTGTTAGTTTTATGTTGTGTTTGTAGGTTTTGTGGTATTGTTTTGTTTAGGTGCTTTCGTTGATTTTGAATTGACTGGTTTTGATAAGGTTATTGAATCTTTTCTTTTATATATGGGTTGAATCACCCTTAAGTGATTCATATTTATTTATTTATTTTTTCTGATTAAAAAGAAATAAACGTCTAAATACATTTGAAGTATAAATGTAATGTGCAACATTTTTTTCCGTACGTCTATAGTTTAGGAATAGTAACTTGTGGTGGGGTTACTTTCCATGTCCATATATTTGTTTTTGTTATTAAAATAAAATTTCATATTTATTATGATATGTAATATGTGTGAAATTTTGTATTATATTTTCATTTCTTTCGATTCACTTAAATACTTATTAAATATTTGTTGAAAAAATAGATGGTATTATTAAGTACTTAATGATAAAAGAGTTTACAATTGATTTTCTTTAATGTCAAAGAATAATAAAACGATTAAGATTATATAAATTTTAAAATAGTATACTAAATAAAGTAAAAATATTTTATATGAACGAATCATATATATGTATATACTCATTTTCATTTTATATTTGATTTAAAAAGTTGAACAATACCTTAAAAAATTGGGATATTTCTCCATAATATTGGGACAAAAGTTTGCTGAACTAGACAAGTGTACTTGTAAGTGATTACCAAATAAGTTTTAAATTCTAATATCATGTTAGAATTCAACTTTAAATTAATTAATATTAAATGAAATTGTACAACACATATATAATTTGTAGCCCTATACTTAAGAGGAAGTGGAAATTTTCAACATGTGATTCCTACTATCTTTCATACTAATTTTTTATTATTTTGTTCAAACTATAAAGAAAGTGGAGACTTTAATATTTTTTTAAATTTGAGAGGAATGAAACAAAGATTACCCGAATAGTGTATCACTACTTGTCCGTCGCAGTCTAGAAAAATGAATTGATGATTCAATGCAATATGGTGTGTAGTTATCCAATTCTTTACCACAACTAGGTGTTTTTAGGGGAAGGAGATTGAATTAGTAGGTCATTTCTTTCTCTACCTCCATATATATATATATATATATATATATATATATATATATATATATATATATATATATATATATATATATTTTTTTTTATTTTATTTTATTTTATTTTTTTTATTTTTTCTGAATCCTAAAAATATATAAAAAAAATTTATTTTACTTTTTTTTATTATATAATTTGTAAGTTAAAAATAATTTTTAAATTGTTCAATCCAAAAATTTATTTTTACTTTTAAATTATATAATTTAAAAGTCATTTTATATTGAATAATTTGAAAAATTTTTTAACTTCAAAATTACATATTTTTTTTATCAGCATAATATGAATCGTTCTTGACTTCTGATCTGCACAATATATAATGATGCAACTCGAAAGTCAAAAGTGACTTCTAGATTATACAATTCAGAAATTTTATTTTTATAAAAAAACATAACTTTTAGATTGACTTTATTGTAATCCACAAATTTTAAAGAAAAAAATGAATTTCAGGTTATACAATTAAAGAATGAGAATTTTTGTACTTGTGGAGTTGAAAAATAAAATCGATAAAGGTGTATGAAGTAATTGCCTTTGGCAAGTTCTTCCTGCACCCAATCATATTTGAAGATGGATCCAATTTTTATTTAAAATGACAAAAATACCTTTAAATAATATGGAGAGCAAACAAAATTACATAATCCACTTTTAAGAATACTTTTTCAAATCTTAGGAACATTTTTCAAACTCCATAATTAGTTTTCAGATTTATTTTTTTAAAAACAATTTCATAATGTATTTTTTTGCATTATGTAACCGCTTTTTCAAAATTTCATCTCCAGAACACAATAATATATTTCAGATTTTGTTTTTTTAGAATATACTTTTTTAATTCTGAATTTTCGTTTCCGTGAGGAAGGATATTTTTGGAAATTTAAAAATACATAAGGCAGTTTCCAAAAAATAGGTCTAAGAAGAATTTGCCTACCAAAATAATGAAGGGCATTTTTGGAAATTTAAAAATACATAAGGTGCAGGTTCGAAAAAATCAGGTCCAAGATGAATTTGCCTACCAGTAAATAGTAATGGATAAACAAAAGTCCAATAACCTAATGGGCTTTCAAGGGTGTCCAATTATTCTACTTTACTCCAGAAACCCACCAATTGGTAGTTGGATTTTGATCTAGGAAGAGGTAGATATATGTTTTGGAATATTACAATATCATGTTCATTTATATTTCTTAGTCTCTTTGTTAAAAGACTAAGAAAAATTTGTGTTAAAACAAAAATATGACTATAATCAGAAGTACAAAACTTAATTTGCACAATCAACCTTTAAACCAACCTATATATTATGAGAAAATCATTAAATAAAAATTAATTTTAGAGGTCAAAATAATTAGTTACTATTTGATTATATTAGAAATCATTTTATAAACTAAAAAAATTATTGATACCTAAAGTAGTTTATATTATTAATAAAAATTAATAATTTCTAAATTAATATCTACCATTAGCTTTCAAGATTTTAGTTACTTACTACTTTATATTTTAAATTAGTCTTTATTAATCATTTAGAAACCAATTTAAAATATAAAATATTAGTCGTTAAAACTTAGATAACTAATTAATATACAAATTTAGAAACCATTTTATAAATTTTTATTAATAATAGAAACCACTTTAAATATGAATAATTTTTTAGTCTCTAAATTAGTATCTAATTTAGTTAATATAGTGATGAATTATTTTTTGTCTCTAGATTTTATTATTATTTAATGATTTTCTTGTAGTGTGTTTTAAGATATTTATAACTTGTTTTCAATTAATTTAAACTCTTGTAAGTTTTATTTATAAATTAATGATTTTAATTATTATATTATTGTGTTATTAATCTTATACCCTATCTTAAAATATTTTTGATAAAGTTTAAAGTAAAAATAACATAATTAAGAAAAAATAATACTTCTATCATATTATATATATATATATATATATATATATATATATATATATATTTATATATGTATGTGTGTTTTTCTATTTTGTTTTAAAAGCATAAAACATTTATTTAATAAATGTTATAATACATATAAAAAATTTATAAATTAGTGTTTTAAAGAATACTACTTCAAATATACTTTTTAAAACAAGTTATAAAAAAAACTCCGTCGAAAAAATTGTCATAACGAATCTCATTACAAAATAGTTATAGAATGAATTTTAAGTGTTGGTGACACAAACTTGTAATGGAAGAAACTCAATCACAAAATGATAATTAATGACATTTTTTGTCAAAACAAATATATATCTGTCATAAAAATATCTTCACAAAGTATTACATTACTTAAGTTTATAATGTTTTGCTTTAAGCAAGTTAAAACATAAACATAAAGTGATATTAATAATTTTGTGTGCTACCTTAAAGTAAGATTAATGTCACTTTAAAGACACTTAACTGAAAACAATTTTACTTTAAGCTGACACACTTAAGCGATTTCAAAACCACTTAAGTGATTATGTTGAAACGAATATAAATTCATCACTTAGGAAGCCTTTAGACAAATATTTTTTTAGTATTTATATTAGAATAAAATTATTAAATATCAACTAATTTAGAGATAAAAAATAATTAGTCATTATATTCACTAAGTTAGATATTATTTTATAAACTAAAAAATTATTAATATTTAAAGTATTTTCTATTATTAATAAAAGTTTACAAAATAGTTTCTAAGTTTATATTTAACATTAGCTACTAAAGATTTAACTACTAACTACTTTAGATTCTAAATTAGTATTTAATTAAATTAGTAATTAAATTAGAAGTTGAAGTAGTTAGTAACTAAAACATTTGTGATAATGTTAGATATCAATTTAGAAACTATTTTATAAATTTTTATTAATAATAAAAACTACTTTAAATACCAATAGTATTTTAGTTTATAAAATAGTATCTAACTTAGTCAATATAATTACTAATTATTTTTTTTCTCTAAATTATTAGTTGATATTTAATGATTTTCTTGTAGTGTTGAGTTAACAATGTAAGTGTCCATAATTCCATTTTTAGTTAAGTCTTTTAAAGTCACCATTAAGTTACTCTTAAGAAAATATTTTTAAGCGTTCATAAATTTGATTAAGTGTGTTAAGGCACAAACGATTTTATTCATGATAAGACACAAATCTTAATCTGAAAGATGTGCCTAAGAACTTCATGTTTTGATGATAATAAATAAGACAATTTTATTAAGTCTAACATTTATGTAAAACAGGTATATTAGGACAAACTCAAGGCAATAAAGGATATATATTGAAAAATGAAGAATGAACAAAAAATCCCATAAGATAAAAGACACACTTAAAGCACAAGATGTAAGAAGTTTATATAAATCAAACACACAACACAATCTATATAAATGTGTGTGTGTGTGCACCATATGAATGCAATCCAGTTTTAGTTTTGCTCCTTGTTGACTTAGATGTTTCCTTTGAATGGAGTTTTTTGAATGTTTGCAAAAGCTATGGAGAATTGGAATTTTGGTGAAAGATTGAGGTGAATTCTGTGGAGAACAAATTCTAGAACAGGTGAGGCCAACTTCTAGAAATCTCTAGGCTAGTCACTAAGTTCAATTGTAAATTTGACCGAATTTCTTTACTCATTCAAAAGTTAAAGTTCATGTACAAGACACTCTTCTTTGTAGGAGATGAAGCTCTCAAGAGAAGCTTCAAACCCTAACCCTAGCATCTATGATAAAGCTTGCAAGGGAAGATTCATGTAGTTTATGTAGCAATTTAGGGTTTTAAACCTAACTTGGTGCCTAAGCTAGGGTTTCCTTTGAACTAACTTGGTGCCCAAGCTAGGGTCTATACCCTAAATGGCATTCCATCCTCCCTAGGGTTAGGTTATTTGACCTATTCTAAGTTTGACTCAAATACAAGACCCAAAATAAAAGGCTCAATATAATTTCTAAACTAGGACATATAATTATTTACAAGGCTAAAACAATTGAGTGAGAAAGTCAGTATATTACTCTTCATAAAAGGAGAGCCTTCTAAAACCCTTCCTCCTCCTCTAGTCTTCTAGTCATAGCCCTTGTCAAAGACTCACTCTAAGCCAAGTGTAAGACTCACTCCAAACTAGCCAAGCTATTCTACACTCAAAGAATAAATAATTGCACGACTCCTCTTCCACCCCACCCATACAACACAAAGGACTCTCGACCACAACCCCACGCCTTACCAAGTTGGTCCTCGTAGCAATCCTATTAGTCAACACCCTCCAAGCAGTGACTTGGGCTGAGGGTAAAGCTTTACACCTCCATAACTTGTCATACAAATATTTATTTCCCCAATCTATATCCCTCCTTAGAACAGCATAAGCAAATTTTACCGAGTATCTTAAATCCTCCCCATCCCTCCACTCCCAGCTATCCTTTTTTTCCAAATCGGGCCTCAACCCACGAAGCACCTGAAAAAGATGACACTCCAGAGACTTTTCCCACTCAAACAAACTCCTTCTCCAAGCTAAATGTCATATCCAAACACCGTTAACCCAAACCCCAAACTCAACCAAGTTGGAATCAGATTGAGTACTCAAAGAGAACAACCTCGGAAACACAGTCTTCAAAGCTCCACCTCACACCCAATTATCCTTAGGTAGCTAATTAGATACTAATTTATAAATTATTTATCAATAATAGAAACTAATTTAGAAACCAATAATTTTTTTAGTCTTTAAAATAGTATCTAATTTGGTCAATATAGAAACTAATAATTTTTTTGTCTCTAAAATTGGTTTCTAATTAATGATTTTCTAGTAGTGATATCTTCATTGCAAAAATGATGTAAGTTAACTCCAAATCATGGGTTGGATAAATTCTTTCATGTATTTTTGATTTCCTAAAAGCATATGATATTACTTTTCTATCCAACATAAGAACACACCTTAATCTCATTTTAGAGGCATCACCAAATATTACAAATTGTCCACTAGGATTTTGCAAGGTTAATACAAAGACAACGGTTAGTCTCTTCTTAAGTGAAGGCTTGTAGTTTGCGCGAGAGAGAGAAGTAAATATATTGGATGACGATGATGATATGTGTATTATATGCTTTAGTATATGTTTCTATTGAATGGTATGGTGTATAAAAGGTGAGATTAATTGTATATGCTATGAAAGGCATACGAATTATGTTGAGATGCATGACATATGCCTTTTTTGGGTGACCCTTCATAGGTAGTGGATTCTAGTTGGGTCGCTTGTATACATGTAAATGCATTGGCATATATGTATATAAGGTTTGACTCCAGATGGGTAACCTTGATCAGATGGTTTGATTGACCCTTGATAGGATGTAGGGATACTCGGGGTGGTATATTATGTCTTGGGTGACAGTGATAAACACGAAATTCACATTAACAGAGATCACAACTTCATTATTGTCTAATCATATAAACATGACTTCAAGTAGTGAAAAGATGATGAAGACTTACATCTATCTTGGTAGCAAGTGTACATTTAGTTTGATAACAAATGTGTGTGTGTGTATAAATTCAGTAAATGTATCCAGTATATAATTGTGTGTACAATTTATAGTTTTGTTTTGCCTAGTATGATAATTATAGTATTTTCATGTTACACAAAATGTCTACTCCATTTGTTCTTATCTCTAATATATATGTTCTTCATGTTGTCTTTTCATTTAGTGTATAATCTCTTTCACTGTTGTGTAGACTTCGCCTTAAATTTTTGTATTGGTTGGTCTTTATAAGACTATAATGAATTTTGCACTTTAAAATAGTCTAAATAGTCTTGTGATCTTTCTTTTAACATTGTCTTGTGTCAAGAAGACTTATATTTCCTTATTCACACTAAGTGGCTTGATTAAATCAACCAATACTTGGTATTATTTTTGTTATTATTAGTTGTCTATGGCAAGATTGTTAAGATTAGATAGTCAACTATTCATCTAATATCCTATTTATGCCTTGATACATTCTCTAGGGATCTTATCCTAGCAAGAATTTGTTACATTTTTCCTATACATATAGAGAAATATGAAGTCAAAAAACAAGTGTGTATTATTCAAAGTGTTGAGACTATGGTCAATAGTTGGACATCTTCATCATATTAGAAAAGTTAGAGATATGTGGTGCATGTGACATCAATTGTCCCATGACAGAGGTTAGAAAGGTCAAATCACAATTGAATCGTGGTGTATGGGTTGCTACTCTTAGATAGAAAGAGTTATGCTTTTACTATTAGTTATAGTTGTTGGTCTAATGTTAAACACTCTATCCAATAATTGTTATTAGGGCTAAGGTCACAATTTCAATTTCTAGGTGGATAGTTGTTGAAGGAGAGATTGTTACAAGCGATATCAATTATCCTGTAGCGAAGAACAAGTGAATCAAGTCATAAAAGAATTGTGATGTTATTATATTTATTCTAATCTATTTTGATTAAAAGATCTCTTTAATCTCATATTACATAGGAGTTAAAGTGAAAGATAATTTATATACTCATAATCTAAGTTTCGAATAATATCTTAAATATAGTGCTCCTAACAATATTTAGTATACTTATGTTTGTTGAAACATTCTAACTTATATAAAAAAAAAAAACTTTTACATCTAATATAAAGTCATAATACATATTTCTTCCACTAATTAATAAATTGTTATACCTTAATCAATTCTTTTATAGTATGTTTAGATGTGGAATTTTAAGAGGGTAATTCATTTTTTAGAGAATTTGAAATGTTTTGTGACAAAAATATGTTCTTTGAGTAACTGGATTCTATTAGAATTAAAATTCTATTATTTTATTAGAGTAACTGGATTGCTTAAAATTAGAGAATTTTAAATTTCACCTAAAAAATAAGAATTTGAAATTCTTCATATCCTCAAATTCATGTTTTGCTCCTTTTAGTTTTTCCTTCACGTGATTTTGGTTGGAATGTCATCAACTTGACTAAGATTGAGACATTGTTGGGATTACTACTTTTCCGGTTGATGTGAATTATGAGTTTTTTAATTGATGTTAATACGAGTTATTTTGTGATTTAAGTTGTTAAACTTTTTTTGTAGATCACTGTAATTTATTACTCGATATTAATTTGAGTTTTCTCAGTTAATATGAATCATTCTAGAAGCGTAAACATTCCAAGACTGGCCTAAGGTTTAAGATGGACCAATTTGAGCCCAATTAAACCCAATGTAGGTTTAGAAACCCTAACCCTAGTCTCCTTGAGGTCCAAATACAAAGTCCCAAATCTATGCTACTTGGTCCAATTTGAAGCTCAATTTATTTACTAGAAATTAAATCCTATTCTACTAATTACAACTAGATCAAGACCTAAAAAATGTAAGAATATTTCTCTAACAGTTTGTGTTTAGTCCCACTATTCTTTAATGTTTCTGGTCCTTGCTCTGGTGAGTTTTGTGACTGGACGGACGGTTTTCATTAATTCATTGTAGTGTAAAATTCAAAAAATTGTATGACTTAAATTAATGTATATATATATATATATATATATATATATATATATATATATATATATATATATATATATATATATGTGTGCGCGCGCGTGAGAAAAAAATAACAATAATAATTAATTGAAGATGACACACAAAAATAAGTTTTCTTATTTTTAAGAATTAATCGACAACGTTTCGCATTTTTCCGGACTAAATAGTTTAATTAATCTTAATTGAATCTATTTGACCGGGCTATGATTATTGAGACAAAACATATTTAATAAATTTAACCAAAAAGTTGAGGAGCACGAGTTTAATAGAAGCACCATTGTGGTTATTTTGCAGTGGAAAAACTAGTTGCCAATATTGACTAAACCATTTCCATGATTTAATGTTATAACATTATTTTGAAAACACTGGACATATTTTTACAGACAGGTGCACATTTGAAAGTTATTTTTATGAGTTCATCCAAACAAAACCTTTACTTAAATCACTTCATTCAAACTCACCTTTAAAATCCCTTCACAGCAGTTAGACACAAAATATATATATGAAGTAACATGATTTGATGATAGGTAGGTAGCCCTTGGTTTAGGGCATGTGTTTGTGGATGAGTGTCGTTGTCTCATTGACCCTTCCTGAGATTATGTGGGTAATGAAAGTAAGAGACAAGCTTGAACGAATTCACCTTTGTGACAGAGGGAGAAGAGGAGAAGGTGTGTTGTCGAAATTTCCCGATATGGAAAACAAGTTTGGGTAACAATAGATCAAATGATTGTGTCCAAATAAGTTAATGAACAGAACTAAACGTAGGAAGATGGTGTGAAAGGGAGGCGGTGTGGTGTAGGGTTATGATTTCGAAAAAGACAAAGGAATCTGTAACCAAAACGAGTTTTATCTGTTTAATATGAGGAGAATGAAAGATGAGAAAGGTATTTAAAGAAGTTAGTTTGGGAAAAGCAGGTTTGATTAAAGAAGAATGGTTGAAAATGAATTTATGTGGCAGGCAGGGAGAGGAGAGAAGAGAAGAGAGAGGGCATTCATCGGACTAGAGAAAAGGGAGAAGGGCTAGGTGGGTGAATGAGAAAAGCTGTGAGACCTAGGTAGGGAAAGTGGTGTGCATTTATTTATACAAGGATAGAAAGGTAGGGGCCTGAAGTGAGGAGATAGATTTGTTTCCTTGTTTGGGAATTGTGGAATCGTCCCATCACAAAAGGACACCACAAAACCCATCCCATCCCATCTCCTGCCATCACCAATTCACATGTCACTCTCCCACCTGTCACTTTCATATTTCCTCTTCAAGTGCTGCACCCACAAAAAGAGGCCTTCTGTTACAGGGCCCCTTCCCTTCACTATCTTTTCTCCCTTCCCCTTTCCTCTCTAATTTCACCCTCTTCTCATCCTTCAACACCTTTCCTTTGCCCTTTCCCTCCTTTTACATCTATCCAATCCAATCTTCCTCTTAATTGCTTCACCCAACCAATGCCCTCAAACATAGGAAACCACTTAAGTGTATATAGTCCTCCTTCATCCCTCCACTTTCCTCTCATTCTTTACTTCAATTTACACTTTCACTTCTCTTCACTTTTCTAATTTTATCAATCACTGAAACTTACTCAATATCTCTTTCCTATTTCACCAATCTCCACTTTTGAATCAACCTCTTACATCTATGTTTTCAACTAACATATATGGTAACCACTTTTGATTCAACCACTTCTCCTTGTTTATACTTTTAATTACTATAATATCTAGAAACTATATATTTCTCAAGAGGCTAGTATGTATGGCATATCCCACATGCACGTATATATAGTGTGAGGGACAGGAATAATATAACCTAAGATACTCGCAATTTTGTGGGTGTAATTTCTGCTATTAATCAAGATAGGTAAAAAAGGTTAGAGAAAATCAAGTGTTTTGTAATGAAATTCTATCTTCACTAAATTCTGGCTCTGATTCCCAGTGTTTTTTTGTGTGAAGTTGACTTCTTTGCACATACATAATTGGTAGTTTATTGTGGTATTAATTTGGAAGTTGTTGTCTGAAACACTTTTCATCTTCTGTTAGCAAGTGTGGATTTAATTGAGGTTACCATATTTACAGGGTGGGCTTCTAATTCCAATGAGGTTCACTTCAATCGCTGAGCTGGTGCAATCACTGCATCTGAAATGCAAAGCATTTATAATAATGGGACAGTTCCTATACTTTATTTTCCTTATTTGAGATGTGGAAGCATTATGGGTTGCAATTTGAGGGAAAAATAGTGAATAACTTGCAGAGAAAGTTATTTTGGAGCGGTTGAATACTAGGGTTACTTAAGAAGTGTGCGTGTGAGTGTGTGTAGTGGTGAAAAAGAGGGGCCAGCATGTTTATTTATGCAATGGAAGTTTAGGGTTAGCTTCTAAAGTCATGAAATGTTCAACTGCACTTTATGATGTGAGAAGATTTAGGTGTAACCAAACAAGAAACCTCTCTTACAACATGCTCATTGTGTACTGCTATTCAGTTGTGTGAGTTATTTGCCTCCTCTACTTTAATTGCATTTTTTTTTTTATGTTATGTGCAATCCAATACACTCTTTGAATGTTATGAATCACACCTACACATCATAAGGGTTAGGTTTGGTGGAAAAGGGTGATTTTCCTATAATGTGATAAACTGAGATTAGAATTTTTGTTGAAAAAACTCCTCATATTTAATACCATTGTCAAATAGGATTGATTTTCAAAGTCAATATATGTGTGAGAAAGAACAATGCATAAAAGGAATATGATATCTTAGACACCCATCAAATTTTATACCATCATCTCACAATTAGTTTTATTAATTTTTTATGCAATAATTTAATTTATATTTTAATTAAATAAATTAGTTTAATTTTTTTATTAGTATTATTTAAAGTTGTTAAATGGTTGTTTTCAGAAAATATGAGTTGTTGAAATAGATTTTTCCTAAGATAAATCTTAATTACACTTAAAGAATGACTTTTTTTAGGATTTAATAGGGTTAATATTTAGTTTCAAAATGGTCTATTGTAAATATTAGTTACACGATTATTTCTTAATGAAATTATTTAACTTCATTTTTATTTTAGATAAATTGAACACGTGTTTAACACAAATATTATTGCTCACGTGACCCTGTAAGATAATGTGACATCTCATGAACGTGCTAATTAATTAAGGTGGAAACACAAGTGAGTGTCATGTCAATATTTATATTTACATTATATGTCAAGTAAATAGGCTGTTCAAAATTATACAATTAAAATAGTTAAATCCAAATTCATGCAAAAAAAGAAAAAAAAAAGATAAAACGAATTTTAACAATAGTAGAGAAATTGAAAGGGCATTGAAGAAAAAAAACTAAAACGTATGAAAAGTTATACACTAGTTTTTACAAGTCATTTCTCTCTCCCGTTACGTTACATACATGAATTATAAGAACTTTTTGAAAAAAATACGTGAGTGAAACTATTCAAAATAAAATTCTATAACGTAGACATCTAAAATATTTCTTATAATAAGGATTTTTCTCCCTGTATCAATTAAATACCACCAAAGTGCAAACTTAAATATTTGAAGGGCCTGTTAATAGTTAATTATGCTACATTTATACACTATAGGAAGATTATTAAATTAAAATAAATTTTAAAAACTAAAAATAATTAGTTATTATATTAATTAAATTAGATATTATTATAGAAACTAAAAAAATTATTTGTATTAAAAGTAGTTTCTATTATCAATAAATAATTTTTAAATCTATATATAATTAACTACCTAGATTTTAACTACCATTTACTCTAAGTTTTATAGTTGATAGCTAAAACATTGGTAGCTAATTTGATATTAATTTAGAAATTATTTATTAATAATAGAAACTATTTTAGATACCAATAATATTTTTAGTCTCTAAAATAATATATAACTTAGTCAATATAGTAACTAATTATTTTTTATCTTTAAAATTAATTTATATTTAATAGTTTTCTGGTAGTGATAGAATTTAAAAAAGAATTAAATACAACGCAGAAAAAAAAAAGTATCATGATTGAAAAAACAAAAAATTGTAAATATATTCTTTTGATTCAAAGTTTAAATAATTTCAAAGGATAACATTTAAATTGGGTCTCCTTGTTCATAATGAGAGATATATTTTATAAGGTATAGTTAGTTTTTTTGTTATTCTTTGAATTTTAACTAATATTATCTAATCTTTAAAGTTTGTGTATTCCTCAAATGATTTCAAGTACCACAATCCCTCTATTCTTTACTATGATTTTGTGTAGTTTTATTGAATCTGCCGATTAATGATTAATAGGCCCTAAAATCGACTTTAGATAAGTTAAATTTTCTCTTAATAATAGATAAAACTAACTATCGGTACACAGTTTTAAAGTTCAAGTAGAGTAGGCGAAAAGGTTTATCCAGGAAAAAAAATAAATTACAATGTAAGTTGTGTCTAATCGATTTATGCCCAAGCATGAAAACATTAGATCGCTAATATGACCTAAGTTACTTAATCAGTTTGTGGTCGTTTGCTCTAAATGTTTTATTGATTGCCCATATTGCAAATTACCATACAAGTTAAGGCTCAACAATTGCCTAAGTTAAGAAAAAAGAGCTTACGTACACAGTGTTAGTCTTTAAGCAAATGTCAGCAGAGCTAGGTTGGTACTAGTTGATAAGGTCAGTCTTTATAGATATTGTCTGAAAACGTTGACCACCTCATAAGGTCAATTTTTGTAGATATTGTTTGATAAGGTTGATTTTTGTACATACTGCTTGATAAGGTCGGTTTTTGATAGATATCACCTAATAAGGTCAATTTTTTGTAGGTATTGTCTAATAAGGTTAACTTTTTAATGTTTCACTCGAGTTGGCAGTTGATCATAGTTAACATTTTAATAATCCAGTCGAGCTGGAGACGAGATTGATCACAGTTAACAATTTTAACAATCTAGTCAAGCTAGGGTCGAAGGTGATCATAGTGAGCAATTTTAAAAATCCAACCAAGTTGGGTTCTAGGTTGATCACACTTAGCAATTTTAACAATCCAATTGAGTTGGGGTAGAGGCTAATCATAGTAAGAAATTTTAACAATCAGTCAAGTTGGGATCGAGGCTAATCAAAGTCAATAGTTTTAACAATCTAGATGAGCTACGGTCAGATTAATCAAAGTCAGCAATTTTATCAATCTAGTCGAGTTAGGGTCGAGGCTTAGCATAGTTCACAATTTTAACAATCCAACCAAGCTAAGATTGAGGCTAATCATAATCAACAAATTTAACAATCTAGTTGAGTTGGGATCGAGGCTAAGCATAGTCCACAATTTTATCAATCCATCAAGCTAGGGTTGAGGTTGAGCACAATCAACAATTTTATCAATCCAGTCGAGTTGGAGTCGAGGTTGAACATAGTCATCAATTTTAACAATTCTGTTGAGTTAAGGTCAAGGTTGATCATAGTCAACAATTTTATCAATCCATTCGAGTTGGGGTTGAGGTTGAACTTAGCCATCAAATTTATCAATCTAGTTGAGTTGAGGTCAAGGCTAAACTTAGGGAACAAATTTAACAATCCAACCGAGTTGGGGTTGAGCTGAGCTTAGTTAGCAAATTTATCATTCCAATCAAGTTGGGGTTGAGGTTGAGCTTAGTCATCAAATTTAACAATCCGATCAAGTTAAGGTTGAGACTAAGCTTAGTTAACAAATTAAATAATCTAGTCAAACTAGGACTGAGGTTGAGCATAGTCACTTTTACCTGACCCCATGATAGACATTATTGTTCTGGTCCAAAGTTTAAATGACTTCAACCTAGAACATTCAAATTGAGTCCCATTGTTCATAGTGAGAGATGTATTTTATAAGTTGTAGTTAGTTGTCCGTTATCATATGAATCTTAACAAATATTATCCAATCTTTAAAGTTTGTATCTTTCTCAACTGATTTCAAGTACCATAAGTAAATATCCCTTTATTTTGGCTAATATTTTGGGTAATTTTATTGAATCTCTTTATTAATGATTATAGACCCTATAACAGACTTTAAATAAGTTACATTCCCTTTTAATAGGAGATCAAACTAACTACTGGTACATGTATAGTTTTCGTAGAAAGAGTGGAGATGAAATTTTTGGTGATGATAAGCATAAATCACTTCACTTCTAAATCAACTTCAATTTGATTTAATTTAATTTTATGAAATCAAATCCATTCAAAATTAAATTTGCAAATAATCACTCAAATGCGCATATAGTTTATCAATATGTTAAAAATTGGGATGAAATATGCTTTTTACTCTTCAAAAGATCTCAAAATTCAATTTTTGGGAATGATATTTTAATGTGGACATTAAGGTTTAGGTTTAGTGGAAAATGTTGGAGATAGGTGGAGTTTAAGCTTGTATTTGATGTATGCAACCCACTTGAAAAAGAAAGATCAATCTTTTGAAGATGTCCTTATGTGTCTTTGTGTTTTTATGTCTATTTATTTGTTTATCAAAGTAAATAATCTATGAATATTAAAAAATAATGTTTTGAAATGTTTTTTAACTATTCATAACTTTGTGTTAAGGAAATTTCAATGGAATGAAATTTTATTTTAATATGTTAAAGTTACTTAAAACCTCAAAAAGTTATGTAGAGATGTTTAATCGGTTAAAATTTGTTATTTAACATGTTTAAGTCTCTTTGTTTTAAGAATATTATTATCTGTTATGGGTTTAATAAATTAGAGATTCAAATTAATACATTATTGTTCCTTTAAGTGAATCAATCGGTTAAATTGAGTTTTTAATCCATTAAAAACATCAAAATAGTTTGAAAAACATTTTTCCTTGAAGAATATAAAAACATATTTTGAAAACCTTTATGTACACAAGCTTTTACATTTTCAAAAAGAGGAAAACTTGATTTTTGAGAGCACATTTTTCATTAAGTAAATACTTTTAATTCTTGGAGCTTTCTTGAATTACATATATTGATTGAAGAAATTCTTCCTGAATTTATAGATATCAATAATAATATAAACTAATTTATATATCAATAATTTTTTTAGTCTTTAAAATAGTATTTAATTTAATTAATATAACAACTAATTATTTTTTTTCTCTAAAATTAGTTTCTATTTAATGGTTATATTTTAGTTCATCTTTTAAGAATGAAAATGAGTTATTACTAATTTAATTTTAAATTATGATAATTTATTTCATATAAGAACCATAAACATGCATGTTTATTTTCATTTAAGTTAAAATAATATTAAAATATCAAGTTTTTTCTTTAAATTCATTTAAGTCAATAAATTAAAATTAATTTTTCCGTTAGTAAAAAAAATAAAAATTAATCTCCTCATTAGTGAAAAAAATTATTATTCTTTCATAATACATGAAAAGAAAATATTAAATTAACTTTTAGATATTACTGTCAACCCAAAGTAATGATTTTATTAGAGTTTGTTAATGAGATACAAAAGATTAATTTTTTCAATTTTTTGTAAAAAGTATAAAATTATATTTAAATGATTTAATTGTTAATAGAGTCAACTTAATTAATTTTAAAATGATATTAAATATTTAAAAAAAAATTAATATATAAATATTTATGTTGGTATTAAATTAGCATGTTAAGTATTTTTAACTTTATAAATAAGAAAAAATATTTATATTAATGTCAAACTAACATTTGATTTAGTCAATATTAATTAAAATAAATATTAAAATAAATAAGGATAATTTTGACTTAGTTAACATTAATTTTATTTATTTTTAGTATTTAAATTTATTTAAGTTAATGTCGACAATAATTTTGTTTATTTTATTATCTATTTAAGTTATCATTAACTATGTTGATATTAATATAATATATTTTTAATATTTATTTAAGTTGGTTGAAATTAATTTATGTGTTAGAAATAGGTCTTAGAAATAATGAATAATAATTATATATTATTTTTTAATCTAAAAATCTAGTTTTAAAGATATGAGAAATCTTTCCATTCATAGTTTTTTTTCTCTCTCACTTTTATATAAATCTTTCCACATATTTTTTATCCTTACTCACATGCATCTTCTCCATCTCCACTCATATTTTGATCTCCTTCATTCACATTCACTTTCTTCATCTACATTCATCTTCTCATCCACATTGATATTCTTCATCCTACATTTTTTTTTCCATTTTTTTGTTTGTATTTGATTTTGTTGAAGATAAAGACGTTGTACGAGAAACTTTTCTCTTTGAAATGACCGAGTTGACTAAACTGATACAAATTAGAAATAGATTTTTAATCAATGCTAAACTAAATAAATTTTAGAATAAAAATATATTAATATCAACTTTATTGACAATAAATTATTTTAATTAAAAATTAATTTAAAAATTTATAATAAATCAGATGACTGCTTAAACTCAGTCTTCAAACACTAATGAATTAATGTTTATAATATTAGATTACCTCTATTCAAATCCGATATTATTAAAATGCGATGCTTTTAGTTAATTATCCTCAATTTTTATTTACTACCGTATGCTCATCTATTTTCTTCAAGTGATAGTAGTGTTTTTACAAAATAATTAGAGAAATTATTTAAGTTTTATTTTATTTTTAAATGAGTTATTCCTCTTATATACTTCTTTCAGTTTTTTATTTCAATATCGTAACTAATTTTTCTTTCTTCCTATTAATTAAATGAAGGGTATAATTAAAAAAATTATATATATTATTTTGAAATGAAAAGAAATGAGAGATAAAAAGAAACGAAGGATAACTTTTAGTGAAATTTTACCAAGTGCCATAATGAGATTATGGTTAAGTAATAAAAAATAATTTTTTTCCTTTGTTTATTAATTTCTTTTTCTTTATTGGATTAAAGTAATCCTAGATTTTATCGCTGTTTAAAAAAAAATAGTTATGGTTTTAGTTTCTCAAATTAAAGTAAATCCTTTGAAAATTTATTTTGGTGTCTCAAATTTAAAAACATAATTTTATTTCTTAAAAATTATTGAAAATACTAAAAAAATATGTTTATAAATTTTAGAAAATCAAAATCAAATCCATCTCAATTTTCAGTAAAAAATATAATTAAAAATTTTAAGCATAAATCACTTCATTTATAAATAAAATATAATTTAATTTTATTTAATTTTATGAAACCAAATCTATTAAAAATTAAATTTGCAAATAATCACTTAAATACACATAGAGTTTATGAATATGTTATTTAAAGATTAGGATGAAAATATGCTTTTTGTTCTTCAAAAGATCTCAAAATTCAATTTTAATTCCTATAAAAATTTAATTACACTTTTAATTAGTCTGTATATTTTAACATAAACATAATTTCATTTTTCATTGATGATAAACTGAAGCCGTGCGACTTTTTGCAAACATTGGTACTGAACACATTACATCATTTGCATTATATGTGAAGCAAAACAAGCTACCATTTTCTCTCTAAAATTTCCAATGTGATTGTAAGATAATAACATAGATACTCAAGTTTATATATATATATATATATATATATATATATATATATATATATATATATATATATATATATATATATATATATATGTGCATACAAAATTACTCATGCCAATGAAATAGTAAACTTCTTAAATCTATGCAGATTCATAGATAGTAAAACCTAATGACTGAATGCCCCTATAAACTTAAATTAACAATAAGACATTGATGATTAAGAGACTCAATAAACTTGTTAAAATTGGCTACTTGTTAACATTTGGCTAAAAGTTACTATTTTTTTTTTTCATTAATGGAAAAGCTACATAAAGAACAAAACTTGATTATCCACATCAAGGTACATTGATGATTAACAGAATCAAATAACTTGTATTTGAAATAGGATTTTGTGTAACTCATGTTACTGAGTATAGATAGATATATACATGTATACATATAACTATATACATATAACTATATACATATATATAAATATATATATATATATATATATTTATATATATATGTGTGTGTGCGCGCGCGCCCGATAAAGTAACGATATTTTGGCGATTGTAGATGGTTAATTAGTGTCAGTGCTCGGTGCAGGTCATGTCTGCAAACAAAGCGTGCAATATAATGCTGCAGCAAATTGTACTACTACAAGACCAAGTGGTAAAACTACTCTTCTTTTTGACGCTACCCCACTACACAACACAGCACAGCCCAGCACAACACAACTTCATCTATCTATATATCTTCCAATTCCTATTCCTATATATCACCCACTGACCCTTTCAAATTGCTATCTTAAACCCTACAACTGCAACATTTTCCTCCCTCTGCTAAGCCTACTTACTCTCTTTCACGCTTCTCCTCCTAACCCTTTGTTCCTTCGAAATATGAACCACGACGACAAACTCACCATGGACCTGGTTCCACCATCTGAACACCTCTGCTACGTTCGTTGCAACTTCTGCAACACTGTCCTCGCGGTAACTTCATCTTTAAACACTGCAAAAATAACACACATCAACCATGACTCATGCTATTATTTATTTATGTTACGTTTATATTCAACTTCTATGTATGATACAAATACATATCCAAGGTTTTAAAAAGGGTCAGCAAATAGATTTCGGTTGCAACACCAAGGTCTGTGAGCACATTTGTGTTACGAAACCTTGTGTATACCTATTGGAAAATGATTGTCAAACATTTTATGAGGAAAACTAATTTGTTAAAAGAACGAGTACAAGTAGTACTCAGAAGTACATTAACAAAAACAATGTTTCCTAAAATTGAAAGAGGGGACTAGAAATATTTACATGTAGGGTCATGTTGATGTTTGTGTAGGTTGGTATTCCATGCAAGAGGCTGTTAGACACTGTGACAGTGAAGTGTGGCCACTGCAGCAACCTCTCCTTTCTGAGCACCAGACCCCCTAATTCTCAAAACCAAAGCATTGATCACACCCTCAGTCTCCAGGTTGTGTACCGTCATAATTAAATATTAATATCAATTCATGAACAACCATGTACATGGCATCTATATTCTACGCTATCTAATACTTCTTTTTCAGTTTTGTTCTTCTTGTTATGCTATATTTGTGCGTGTCTATAGGTTTTTTTCTTGAGATCAATAGTATAGTGATCGTTTGGTTAAAGAAAAAGTGAGAGTATGTAAGCACCATCTGTTTTGTTTCCAGCAGGGGTTTTACAGTAATGCCAAAAAGGGACAAGCATCGTCTTCATCTTCCTCACCAACCACATCCAACGAGTCAGTGTCCCCAAAAGCAGCATCATTTGTTGTGAAACGTACGTAGTTACCATAGATCGAACAACCCTTTTCAGAACCCTCTCCAAACAAATATAACATGACACTTACATAATCATATGATGTGTTTTTCTCAATTCTAACCATGTTATGTGTTCTTGTTTTTTTTCTTTGGCAGCACCTGAGAAAAAGCACCGTCTCCCATCTGCTTACAATCGTTTCATGAAGTAAGTGCAAAAGAGAAGTGTACTTTTTTTGTCTTTTGCTATCACAAACACAACCCACCCACACCATCACCACACGGTGCACTATTTCATCCTCTCTTATACCCTAAACAGTTTAACTGAGTTTTTTTTTCCCTTCTATTGGTTATCATGAAATCTAACTTTATTCATAAGTTTGATTGTTATGAAGCACACTAATCATTTCTGAAAAGGCTTATTAGAAATATATATATATATATATATATATATATATATATATATATTTATATATTTATATATATAAAGGTCATAATAAGTAATTTTCATATCAACTTAAACTAGTGTTTCCAAATGAATACTCAGACTCGTTGTATAACATTTACAAGTTGGTTGATTTTGCTGTGCATGTCAGAGAGGAGATACAGCGCATCAAAGCAGCGAACCCTGAGATCCCACATCGAGAAGCTTTCAGCGCTGCAGCGAAAAATGTAATTATTTTTTCTTCCAACCCTCAGTTTAGGCTTTAGGGTTAGCACTGCGCATGCTTATAACTAGCTTAATGTTTCTTGAAAATCACAAGATATACATACGTATATAAATATACATATATATATATATATTTATATGTATGTATATGTATATGTATATATATACATTCCTAATTTCTTGTGCTGCACAACTAATTAACAGTGGGCAAGGTTCATTCCAAATTCACCAACCAGCTCAGTTTCTGCAAGTAAAGTTAATGTGAGAATTCCTTATCCTTATATATTATTAAAGTTTAATAATTTATTCAGTCTTTTACATTTCTATTAATTTTTTCTTTTGATTCTTATATTTTTGTCCTTACAGGTATCATTTTAATTGCTTTAAGTCTCTATAAACACCATTTTTAATTTGTTTTTTAGTCTCTATTCTCTAAATTCATGTAATATTAAAAAAAACATAAATGAATAATTTAACCTATTATTATTTTCTTACTTCACCAAGATTATTAATTATGTGTTAATTTTCATTACCTGGTTTGTGCAGACAGATTGAGGGAGCTATGACATGATGAGAGAGAATTGGAGCAAGTTAACTTAATTAGGTGTCACTTAGTTATATTTAATTAGCTGTTGTTCATTTTCTACATCTATATCTTTTAATTTCCTTCTGTGTCGAGATGAACTTTGTGTGTCCATGTAGATCTAAAATGTGTTTAACTAAAGGAGGCAGGACTTCTGTGCCTATATGTACTTAATTAGTACTAATTAAATATTTCTCAATCTAAAATGGTTATGCTAAATTAAGTGTTCTGATCCCATAATTTTTCTTTCTGATAACATATTGTGAAATATTTATAGGATAAATAGGAAGAGTTTGAAAGGAATGTTTCATTTTCATTCAATAGAAATTATCACTTAAATAAAATGTTTTTTTTTATCAACAAAAGAATGAAATAAATAAGAGGTATTTTAACAATGCAATCTTATTACATAGAAACAAGTTATGTATAAGTATAACTTCCAAAAATCCTGAAAATCATCAAGACCTTTATACATCAATCTTATTTATATCGGTCGGTCTTTAGTCATCCCAAAACCTCTATTTACATCAATTCCATTTTAAGAAAAAAGTTATTTTGTTTTAAGTATCATCATTATAATAAATATTGATGTTGAAATCTCATAAAAAAAACTAAAAGGAAGACTAAACTCACTATAATTATCATTTTTAGTCTTTATGTGAGTTTTTTTTAGAAGACTAACATCAACATTTTGTATAATATGTGATTACACTCAACCAAACTAAAATAACAAAACACAATAAATTCAAAATATGGCTTCAAATAAGTTTATCATCATTATAAGATTTTCAATAATTTTCAATAATTTGTTATCAGTGTTTTGAAAACATACACTATACTATAGTTGCGGTAGAATAATATTTTATATATATAATTTGCATGAGAAATGTACTTTTATATATTGGAGTTGGATCTTCTTCTTTTATTATATTAAATAATATTCTTAAAATATAAATAACCACCTATTACTTAAATATAGGTTGTATTTTCTTGGGGCCTTGCCCCACCTGCAACTAAAAAAAGGGAAAATTGAAATATCAATTTAATTTGTTCCATGTGAAAAAGGCCTTGATCCCTCTTCTCTCAATTTTTAAAAAATATTCATATTTTTACCATTTATTTTCTTAAAATCTAATGATTGTAAGGAATAATTAATCTTAAGCATTAAATTTTAAAAACAATGAATAAAAAAATAACACTCGTCGTATTACTTTTAAAATAAATTAATATCTATATGTTTACTTTATAAAGTTCTAAACCCCAATTATCAATCGTTAGAATAAGATGATCATAATTGGATGTGTCCAAGTTAACATTGAATTTTATATTTATTGCATTTTAATGCAATGGCATGTATACATAACCATTGCTATGTATGAGATAACTCTTAACTACTGATTTCTCGCCAATTCTCTACTTCTGTTCGGTCCATATATTATTATTGTTAGTATTATATTATTATTATTATTTTAATTATTACTTTAAGCTTCTCAACTCATATTATTATAAATAAATTATTTTTCTACGTTTGTAATAATAAAATTGTAATGTCTGGTCTAATACTACTAGACCATCATTAAATAAAAATTAATTTTAGAAATAAAAAATAATTATTTTCTAACTAAATTAAGTACTATTTTAAAGTGTAAAAAAATTATTGGTATCTAAATTAATTTTTATTATTGATAATAATTTCGAAATTGGTATCCAATTAGTTACTTAAGTTTTAGTCACCATTTATTTAGATTCTAAAGTTGGTATCTAAAACCTTAGTAACTAATTAGATATCAATTTAGAAACTATTTATCAATAATAGAAACTAATTTAGATACCAATAATATGTCCAGTCTTTAAAATAATACCTAATTTAGTCAATATAACAACTAATTATTTTTTGTCTCTAAAATTATTTTCTATTTAACGGTTTTCTAGTAGTATAGATAGATGGAACAATTGATATCCATTAACATTATGAATATATATATTAACCCCACCTGCAGTTAATCATATTTCTCGGTGGTAACTTCTCTAAGTGGTTACAACCACCACAACATGGCCACAAAGTTCGACAATAATCTTTGTAACGGAAGCTATACTGGTACACAACATATCTTTCTCAAGTTTATAAATACAATCACAGGGAGTATTTCTCATTCACTCATATTTGATACTACTCAATTAATACTAAGATATTACTATACTCTTACTGAATTGAGTGTCAGAGAGTTTTTTACAGGTGAACTTCTACTTGACTTTATAAGTAAAGTTTGACAATCCTTCAAGACAGAGATCTGTCATCATTGACAACTTGAATTCACCACCTCGGATGCCTCAACGCCAAACCTAGTAAGAACATTTGGCACATGCTGGGCCCTGGTAAAAATTTCCTAGGACCACAAATCGTATGGTTTTCACCAGAAGATAAGCAGTACATCTCAATCTACAATGCATTCTTCAATCCTTGAAGCATTGAAATCTCACATTGACTAAGTCATGCAAAAGAATGAAAACACGGTGAAAAATGTCATAAATTCTTTAATGCAAAAGAACGAAACTACGATTCGAAATGCCATCATTAGAATACGTCAAGACATGGAGACTTTACAAACTCAATATTAGACTAAGATGCGAAACCTCTGACAACAATATCGTGAGGAGATCCATGCTTTCGACATGAGATGCAACAAAACTGAATAGTTCACGAATTGGAACTGTTAGAGTTAAGCAGGGTCTGAAGATCAAGAGGGGAGGGGTGAACTGATCTTTTAAAATTTTTGCAACAGGAACTGACTTCTGTTTAACAGAGATTAAAAGAACAGATTGATTTCAAACAAAAAAGATTTATTTTTCCAAATCACCTTCGTACAATCAGAACTTAATCAAACAAGATTTTACTCAATTAGAAGGAACAGCAGAACACACTTGTTCAGATATTTGCAAGAAGGTTTCAACCAAGAGAATAACAGTTCTTATTAAACCCAGAATTAACAGATTCAATTTCAAATGAACAGATTTATTTTGGACAGTTATCAATTCAAATTCCAGAAATAAGTGCAAGAAAGGAAAGAAGATTGCACACAAGTTTTTATACTGGTTCACTCATCAAGAACTACATCCAGTTCACCTTACACCAAGGTGAAATCCACTAAACACATACAACAATTACAGTATATACAGCAGTTCTTGAAACCTACAAGAACACTCACATACAAGGCTGAAAAACACCTATTTCAGCCCACCTTGCACTCCAAGAAACCCTATCAAGGAGTGACTAACACTTACACCTTTACAACAAATGAGAAAGGAAAAATTACACCTGAAAAGAAGATGCAAGAACTCAAACCAGTAGTTCAATCTGCTGCAGAAACTGCACCAGCACCTTCACAAAGCACCAAGTTTTCCTAGAACAAGCACACTTGAAATTTCTTTTGAAAACCTTTCACAAAAGCCTTTGAATTCTTCTTCTCACTCAGAAACTGATTGAAACGTGATTGCACTCTCTGTTTTGTGTGAGAGAAGTCTTCTATATTTAAAGAAAACAGTTTCTAACCACTTTTCAAAAAACAGTTTGAAAAACAGTTAAGAATAACAGAACCAAAAAATAAATCTATTTATTATCCAGGAAACAGATTTATTTTTGTCCAGTATTCAGACTTTTTGAGAAAACTTTAAACAGCATTTTGAAAACTTTAAACATTCCATGTGCTTGGTTTAAGCTTGCTTAGGCAGCTGGAACAGAATGACCGATGACTGATCACATTATTTCCTAAAAGACCGATGACCGATCGTACCTCATTACTTCCCCAGTGACCGATTACCGATCGTGCCACATTATTTCCTCAATGACCGATGACCGATCGGTTCCTCATCACTTCCTCCAATGATCATGACCGATCGGTTCCTCGTACTTCCCCAATGACCGACGACCGATTGGTTCCTCATTACTTCCCCAATGACCGACGACCGATTGGTTCCTCATACTTCCCCAATGAGCGACGACCGATTGGTTCTTCATACTTCCCCAATGACCGACGACCGATTGGTTCCTCATCACTTCTCCTCACATCCTAAGCCTAAACCAAAATTCACTTAAGACCTATTACAAACCTATAAAGCACCGAAGCAATTTTCTTCATCAAACACACTTTAAGCCAAGGTTGAGAAGAAGCTTCCTTCAGCTTCAACAGGAACATCAAACAATGCCCGAGTAGGAAGGCGAGTGACATTGTAGGCTTCATGATTGGCAGACAGTTGTTGTTGAATGTGATATAGGGTAGCTGCTAATCTTGACTTAGGTTGGATATACTCATGTGTGATTATCCTTCCTCTTACTGATTGTCATCTGAATTGGTGCAGTGAGTCAAGATGTATGATTTGTTAATGGGAGGCCTGATCATGCACATTGGATAGCTCAGAACATGTACTCCAAATCCCTTGCACAACTCAGAGGGAGAACCTAGAGACTTTTACCTCTAGCACTAACTTGAGATATCACACATTTGTGAATCTCTTGAACAATCAATTCAGATACATCTGCAATAATTTCTTGAGTTATGCCAAATTGAAAATTATACAGGTCATGTCAGATACATGAGTCATTGGAAAGATGTTTGCAAACATCACGTTTCTAAAAACGTTATATCACTACAAAAAAATCATTAAATAAAAATCAATTTTAGAGATCAAATATTATGTCATTATATTGACTAAATTATATATTATTTTAGAAACTAAAAAATTTATTGGTATTTAAAGTAGTTTCTATTATTAATAAAATTTGAAAACTAGTTTATAAATTAGTATCTAATTAGCTACTAAGGTTTTAATTACCAATTAATTTAGATTCTAAAATTGGTATATGAAACATTGGTAGCTAATTAGATATCACTTTAAAAACTAATTTATAAATTTAATTAACTCATTTATTTAATTTTTTTTAACTTGTGTAAGTTAGTTTTTAGAGAAACTCAATTAATTTGTTTCATTCTTATTTTTGTTTCATATAAGTGCTTGTAGAGAAGTTTGTTTATATATATTAGTATATTTGGAAAATGCACATAAAATTACGGTGATATCATAGAAAAAGTAAAAGTTGACATTTTGTTAATTGATTATTTTTCATCATGAAATAAATTCAAACACATTATTGACGTTTCAAACACAATAGTGGTCTAAAAGTGAAAGTAGCGTATTGACGTTTCAAGTGAACAAAGGAGATAAAGGCACACATGAGAAAGGAAGAGATGGAGAGAAGAAAAGACATGCTATAGTTTCTTTATTTCATATGACAACATAAGAATTAAAAACAAAAAAAAAAATTAACATAAAAAATAAATAAACTAATCCATTAATATGTGGACTAACATTGCCTAATGAATTAAAATAAAATAAAAAAGAAAAAAGAATAATGTTTCTTTCTTTCCATTGCATCACTTAAAAGTGTTTAGTACAAAAGAAAAAAAATTGACAAAAAAATTAAATGAGTGAAAAAGAAGAAAAATAAATGAAAAGTTGAAGTTATTTGATTGAAAAAGTTCTTAGATATATAAATTAAAATTAAGCATTTGGCACTATTTAGTTTTTACAGAATACTATTATTATTAGTCTGTTATATATTTTTATTATTAATTATTGATTTTGTCAAACAATGGATAATACTCAACACCAAACTCATTTTGGACAACATTTGAGTGGTAAGAAAAGAGATAGGAAGAAAAAAATGAGAAAAAATTGTAGATGTAAAGTGAGATTATAGAACGGAACTTGACAAAGTAAATAGAGTAAAAGTGTGATGAAAGAGAAAGTTGAATAAATGTTTATAATAACAAAAATACTTTAATCCTTTCATAATGTACATTGCATGCCTTATGAGATGGTTACCATAATGAAAAAAAGACTCCACTCTAACAAAAATAAATACCAATATCAGTGGCTATGTATGCTCCAATAGTACATTTGAGACCCCATTTGAAAATTCTATATACAAGCCTTTGTTGTTCTTTCGTATATCATTCTATAGATTGGTTAACTCTTCTCTACAAGAATGCCCTTCAACTTATCTACTACTGTCAAAAGGGAGGAATTTCCCTCACAAGCCTCAACCAATATTTTGAATCTGGACTTTAACCAACTCTTTTCAGAAAGCACACCATTCAGCTGCTCGTCCAAGACAGATGTTGATGACTTGTTATGGTGAATGAGGTTCAATAACATTCTCTGTAATAGAAGTTCCATTAGTAATGTTTGGCTACACCACTATAATGTATGTGAAATTGTAAATACAGATGCAACAATGTATAAAGATAGGAAAGAAAATCTTAAGTTATACTTCATCCATGGCCATAGAAGATACTGCAACTAGGATTTATCTAAACAGTGATGTCTCACTGCACAATCTTAAAATTTTATTTGGTAGGCACAAGTACTAGTTGATACATCCAAACAAATATGACAGAACAAGCACACATATTTCACATTTACCATTTGATTTCCTTAATCAGATTCAGATTGGCTAAAACTAATCAAATAATTAATGGAAGCACAACTTCTGAATGGAGATTTGCCTCAACTACAATTTGTCCACCAGGGTTAAAACTTCGGTTACCTCATGCTGCGATTTCCCAGCAGAATCTCGCAAGAGAGATCTAACAAGTCTGTTTCGCAGCAAAAGCTTATCTGTGGAACAGGCATGAAATATAAAAGAGCAAAGATGATGAACAACAAGAGTATATGCAACTGATCCTCGAACTGCAGCTCTGTCAAGGGCATCTGAAACCCACGACTTTGCATAAGCCTCCAAAATTGCTTCATTATCCTGCAGAGATACAGTACACCATTAATGTTAATTTAGATACATTGTATTCTGAGTCCATGACTAGTATGCATTGCTGGTGCAACCACTAGTTAGGTACTTCCTGTGCTCACAAAAGCTTCCTTGAAGTTCATAATGCTACGGTACAACCAATAAATGTCAAACATAGAAAATTATTTAACTCAAATTCTGCAACATGGCCAATACAGCAATAGATTAACATGACCAAACATTATCCACAAAGTGAGTGTTTGTAAGATCAATAAGAGCTCGTCTGTAATCACCATCTTCATTTTTCTCTTCTTAAAGTTCTTCTTCAAGTTCAATGAAAATAAATATTTTCTCTAGTCAAACACTACACCTCTGCTTTCACATAACCATCGCAAGGAGCAATATTATTATCTATACCTTCCTTCTGTTACATTTTTTATTTTTACCTATATTGGCTAGTCCACTGCAAATGCTAATAGTAGGGCTAGGAATTTTTTTTTTTCAGATAATACTGCTATGCATCCTTTTACATTTTCTGTGACATCTTGGATTGTATTTAACATGTCGTTTTTGGGATTAGAAGTCTTAACAGGTAATCTACAAAAATATGCCGCATCTCTTAACCCCTAACACACAAAGTAAATGCCATCAAAGATGAATAATGCATCCTTTTAAACATTTCAAAAAATCAATATTTTAAACAATTTTAGTTGATGCAAGAAAATCTTTTCTTGTACTTTGTGGCATGTGCTTTTATGATTTAAATCAAATTTTTAAGCAACTACCTTTCTAAAATTTACAAAAGTATAATAAAATACAAATAAAACTTTTATATTCAACCAAATATCTTTAATATAGAAAGAAAAATCTTAAAAAACAAACTTTAAATCTAATTGAACCTCACAAAATCAACTTCTAAGGTGAAATTTATGCCTAGTTATATACTATAATTCTAGTTGATGTGATTGAGAATCTCCAACAAAACATTAAAATAACAAGTACTCAAACAGTATCAGAGCAATCTAATGATTCATAGCAAAATAGTTTCAATATCATGGAATATGTTTCCTTACCTCGGTAGGTTCAAGGTATCCTTCAGCACTTGACAAGCACTTTTCTAAAGGTGGCAAAAGCTCAAGAACACGAGCATTGGACAGTGTATTCCAGGCAGCAAGGCGAATGGAAGTTTCAACACAAGGATGTAGATAAAGTGAAACTTGCCGGCCAAAAATCACATCACCATAAGACACAGCAGAAAACTGCTCTATAAGCTCTTCGATGAAAGTTGGGTAACTTTCATGAATCTCAGATTGGAACCGCAGAAACTCATTATTCTTTTTATCTTCTGAAATAACGTCTTTACTTTGGTTAAACCTTGCCATATCAAGAAGCTCACCATAAAGATCCTGCAAAGCTTCAAAAGTATCCCTACTCCAATCATGTTCAAGTATTTCCATTCCAACAACAAAATTGACAGACAAGGAATGTAACTTCCATGTTAATGATACATGATGAACAGGAGAAGGAATGTGCCCTTGATAATTGGACATTGCTTCAACACCTAAAACAAAGAAAAGTCCACATCTAGCAACTTCAAGCAAATTAGAGGGATCGTGTAGTACATCATCAACTTTGTGACTACCAGCTCGCTTGCTATGGAAAATTGTTGAGATTGGACTAAGGTAAAAGTGAGCTGGAAGTGGTAGTTTCTGGTGAGCCCATTCTAATGTTAAAGAATTACAGCATGGACTTGTCATGGAAGAATTGTCCGAATCCTCATAAATGGTTTCCAAATAAGCACCAACCTTTGGAGAGGTCTTAATGCCAGAAGAACTACTGCCATCAACAGCTTTAGACTTAACCTTTTCAGACAGCCATCTACTCCTGAAATGAGAGGATAACATATTGCTGAAGTGTACGTAATCCGCTTCTTCATGTTGCCAGCTAAAGGTTTTACCCCTCTTATTAGAGAGATAATTCTGTATACAGAGATCAAGGTGCTTCAATAAAGAGACATGGAGTAGGAGATCCAATGTCTTCTCAACAACAACCTTATCTCTAGGCCCTGCAGTTAAACACAATCCCAAGCTAGCATTAACCCTTTGCACAGTGAAGGCTGTTTCTTCAGTCACAACATCTTTAGATGCTTTTTCAAATATTTCCAGCAAATGGACAAGAAATCTTGCATCTGTTTGCGCCAATAAAACTGTCACTGACCAAAATCCTCCACCTGGAGCACCCCATCCAATTCCTGCACCTGGTACAGGTCCTCCCCTGCCAAATGACTCAATGGATTGTACGCGGTGCCACCCTGAAGAAACTGAAAACATGAAAACATCAAGCATATACCTCAAGTCAACCATAAACCCATTCACAATGCCACTCTTGAGTACTTTTCCTTCTTTCTCAAGACTTTGTTCTTCTTGGCTTGGGATGCCAATCTTGGCAGACTGTATTAGATTATCAATAGTAGTAATAATCTTCAAAATCCCATTTAGACAACAGGTGGAAGCTAAAGACATTTCAATATCATCCTTCTGCCTTAAATAAATTAGTTCCTTTATAAAAGATTCACCTTCAGAATCTCCACCACATTTTGTCCCAACAGATGCAGAAAAGCCCAAAAGCCAATGTTTGATCAACTCAAGTCCAATCTTAGGTACAAATTCTGGAAGCCATGGCACATGCCCTTCAGTTTCATGAGGGCTCGTAGTACCCCCCCATGTCATCCTTTCAAGCACTCTGAAAAGCATGTTAGTCACTGCAGTATACAACCACAACAAAGGAGTTGACGAAAAACCTCGGAAACTATAGTCGCGTCTCCCTTCTTGCTGACCCTCAAAGAATTTAAATACTTCTGGATCACTTCTAGTAGCTATCCACCTTATGGCTAAGTCAACCATTGGACCAACATAACTCCAAGACCATACCTCTGTGTCACCAGAGGATTCTGGAAGTTGATTGTTTAAACATTGCTTTGAATATAAATTTGGAAGTCTTCCAGATAAAGACTCCAGAACAAGGTATGCTTCCCTGGAGATGGAAGTATATTCATTGAAAACATTGTTTTCAACAAGTTTTTCAAATGAAAGCGGATTCAACCAAAAACACAAGGCAGGGAACATTTCAGAGAAGTAAGACACACAATATCCATATTGGATGCAAACCCTCCAGAAACGCAGTTGTTCAACAATCAGAGCAGACATGAGTTTACATTTTTCCTTCCCTAACCTTAGCCACTGGTCAACAGAGGAAGGACTTTGATATAAATTCCAAATCATGGCCTGAAAATACCCTTTCTTTATAAACTCCAGACAAATTATCCGGTTTAACCGAGCTAACACCTTTTCCAAAATAAAATAAAACATTAGGAATGATTATCTAGATGCCGATGCAGAAATAACTTTACATCAGTAACAAGGGAAAATGTATCAACCTATAAAATAAAATGGAAAAGTCCCACTCACCTTGAAGAGTTTTACAGATTTTATCATAGAAGATCGAATTTCAAAATTGTCAGCAGTAAATCTATTCACAATTGTCTGAACAAGTCTTTCGCATTTCAGTACAGCATTAGCACATGTAGGTGAATGTCTCGCTACAGCAATAAGTATAGAAATAATACATTCTTCTAAAGTTGTCATAGGATCTGTCTGCAACCATTAAAGACTAATGAAATTGACATGGAAGTTCAAATATTCAAATTTGTAAAATAGAAATATCCATAACCTTTGTACACATAATCTCATGACTTCAAATGTTTCAACATGATTAATTATTAATTAAGTTTTACCTCCAAAAGATAACGAAGTCTTGGAAGGATTCCCATGCGAACTAGACCTACAGTAAAATCTTGCCCAGCAATAACTACATCATCTTGAATAGTATGTTTTCCTTCAGTCTCATTATCATTATCCATTGAATCATCGCTTAAAGGAAGAATATTGGAAGGTTTGGCACTGTACTTCCAGAAACCCCCTTGAAGAAATCCAACATTAATTTCTGGTTTGCTCCTAAAAACTGGAGCTGTGCAAATATCCATGTCACAAGTTGCTATCTTCAGGAATTAAAAAACTAAATAAATCAGATGGATATAATTTTAAACACAATAACTGTATCGAATTAAAAGATAATAACACTAAGATGAGAAATTCAATCACCTCAGAGATATCACAGTAGTTCTCATTTTCATCAAAACTCAATACACATTGAACAACTTTTGCACAGGCCAGAACTACAGAATTGTGATTATCATCAAGACATATCCTTCAAAAAATCAGAGCACAACTGCCATCATGTGATGCTCATGTAGGGGACAAAATAATTAAATGACTACACACAATTTGAAAGAATTGAAGTATTCATCAGAATATCTATCATAAGCTACTCAAAATAGTGCATCAAACACATCATAATAATACCATCTAGTCTCACCAACACTATGGTATTCACTAAATGAGGAGAAAAGGAAGACGAGTCAAGTACACAATCTAGACTCCCACTCCTCCAATTGAATTTTAGAAACAGCTATGCATGTAATAAAATTACCCAAGTGGGGTCCATGAATGCAATCTAGGAAGAAGACCATAATAAAGGCAGAAAATAGGAAGATCCCATGTACACAACAGCGAACCCAAAACATAATAATTAACAAAGCATATATAAGCTAAGAATTTGTTAATATATAAGAAATATATACAAATATAAGAGGATAAGAAGCCTCAAGAACTAAAGACACAACAACCATTAAGGTAAAAAACAAAGATCAAGAGACATATAAAACATACCAATGTCTCTATTGATCCAACAAAAAAAAAAAAAAACTCTAAAAAGACCATAACCAGAACACCACAAAGAAGCTAGGAAAACTACTTGATCCCAAGTGAACTCTATAGAAGACTCAACAAGAGACGAAGCTAGCATTTCTACCCAAAAAAGTATCCCGAAAGAAAAAGCAAGAACACCAAGACCTTTTGACTTCTCTGCTAGAATCAAATCCTCTAAAATTAACATACAGGAACTGCAAAGATTCTTGGAACAAGGCCAATATTCACTGAAAACACCAAACAAATTATTCCAGAGAAAGGGAACTGCTTAGCAACATTAGAACAAATGAGAACCAATGTCACAGCTAAATCTGCGCATCATGCAGTAATAAGGACTCGAGAAGGCAGATATGCATTTTCAAATTTGACAAATAAAAACTTCAAAAATAGGGTAACAGAAGGAAAGACAGCTATCCGGATTGAAGAAAGCAACCTCAGAAAGAAAACACACCCCAAAACTAAGCAGTAGAACAGTGATGGGATGGTCGGATCACAGACCACTTTGATTTCATGTTAATATTATACAGATTTAAATAAAAATAGGCGAGAAAGCTATCTTCATTGGTGAGAAATGACTTGTTACAAAAAGAGGACTAATTGCCATCTGTAAGAAAGGCGCAAATCCTAAATAAAAAGAAATTAACTAAGATACTCTAAAATATTCCAAGTCATTGTGATCATGTTACAAAATATTTTAACTCAAATAAGGCTGGCTTCTAGAGTGGCAAGACAATAAATACTCAATAATGTCAACATATATTTGCTTTCTAGCTTCATTGAGTCCATGCCACATCCCAGATGGGCGTGATATTACAATTATATGCATAACCAGGCTTGAAATTTACTTAGATCCAAACCAATCAACTTGTGTCCTAAACTATTAACTGCAATATAAACATCAATATTCATTTTCTTAAAAGAGGAAAAAGAGAACCATGCATCTTCACTCAGTCATAGCAGGTAGTTAATAATATCAACAACTTGGACCAAAAGGTAAAATTTACCTAAGTGACAACACCAGCTCAGGTTCTGGACCCAGTGCAAAAGCCCAAACAGCCTCCCAGTCAACTTTGTTCTCGTGTTTTGTCATATGCTGTGTTCTGTCTTTACAAATATTGTGCAATGCCTTATCAAGCAAAGATGACAGGAGATGCAATGCAAGGGCCCTTTGTCCAGGAATCTAAAAAAAATTGGCAAATGTTACATTACTAAAGGGGAAATATTATAAATTTTCTTTATCCAATATCTAATTGTGAAGCCATCCAAACTGTTCCAAATTCAGACATCCAATGTACTGCTGCATCCAACTGAAATATTTTACAACAAACAACATACCACACTTCTAGTGAGTGCCACTGCTTCTTTAATTGTATAACCAGCAGCACCAGGGTCTCCCTCAGTCCGCAGATAGTCGCGTTCAGTGAGATTACCTGCATCATGACAGAGAATTGTCACGTAGAAAATTAAAAATTTGTATGTTAGCCTCCAGTCTATTTCCAAAATAAACATGATATCAATGAATATAGCATAAATTATAAGACTTTATGGATATCAATACTTACTAACAGAAATATAGAATTTTCCAGACATCCATGAATATAATCTATATTCAGACCTCCATTCTGTTTTATGCAAATGCTAACAACTAATATGCTTAATATAGAACAGGAAGCAGCTAATAGAATTTATGAACTTGGAAACATTTGGAAGCGAAGGAAGCTTCAGTAAGAACAGTATTGTAATTTCTAGTACAATTGAGGGAGGCGGGGGGATTATAATATTCTCAGCCCAATGCTCTCAGACAGACCATAATTTAGTATTGATCTTAATGTTTCATGTATTTTGTATTTACCAAAAATATATTTCCTAAATCATACACATGGAAATGGTAACATGTTGATAAAGATTAAATTTGGAAAAATAATCACAAACTTTATAAAATCTCTCTATAGAAGCCAACTAAATTGAAGGCAAATATTAGATTGATGAATATTCAAAATGTTTTTCATTTCAAGCCCAAGGTAACTTTCCTCCTCAAATGAGGCAAGATCATGCAATTGTACTAAAATTAGATTCTCAAACTGATAGAAAGGGTAATAACAAGTGAGTATGAAAATTTTATTATAGAAGGAATTTTAAAAATTAGTTAGCTGTTAGCTGTTAACAGCTGTTGTGGGAAGGGGGCTGAGACTTTCTTTTAGGATTATGTCATAGATGAGGATGAGGATTGTTGTTTTGTAACAGGGAATGCCCTGGGTGAAAGGAACTATTTTCCTTTGTAAACCTTGGTTTGGATGTTTTCTTAGAAGTAATACAGTTTGGAGGGACTACCCCTACAATTTCTTTTCTGCATTTTACCTTCTTTTTCAAGGATCCTAACAAATTTGGTTCAACCTGCCAGATCATTGAGTGGCATATTGGAAAGTTGAATGAATGCTTTCAAGAAATGGACCAGCAAACAGAGGAAGAATATTTCAGCCTTGAGAACAGATATATAACTCTAGTAAAAGAAAGCATACCAGACATGAGAGAAATAAAGCAACCCCACTCAGCAAATAGAGGAAGAAGATTGCAGACTTGAGATCAGACATGACTCTAGTAAAAGAAAGCATACTAGATATGAGAGAAATACAGGAACTGTTCTTGAAATCAAGAAAAGAAAGAAACTGTCAGATGGAGGAGAAAATTCAATCAATAGGGACAAGAAAAGAGAAGAGGAAGACATTGACAATAACGGATTTAATAAAGAGCAGGAAGAACCACTTTGCCCTTGGGTTAAAAGGGTGGAGTTGCCCATGTTTGAGGGAATTGATCCGCTAGGATGGATAGCTCGAGCTGAAAGATTCGGATGTACAAAACATCTCTCATTACATTTTTGGAAATAAACACTGCTACTTTCTTCTTCTGGAAATTCATTTTTTTTTTAGTTTCAGATCCAGTTTCTAAATTAATCTGTCAGCAATAACTGACCAATAACAAAATTCTTAGCCAACATATATCAGTTAAATACAGAATCCAGAACAGTACAAGGAGATGCTATAACATGCAGGGATCATACAAAGCATCATCCTAACATATAGTTAAAAAACATAAGAATAGAAAGGTGTACCGTAGACTGATGACCGTTCAGAATCAACAACATCCCCATCCAAAGAAAATCGTAGCTCCCTTACAGCCTCAACTCTACTGCTCCAAGAATTCCATATGCTACTACTACCGGTGGTTGAAGTCTGAGAGCTAATTTTTTTATCATCTAGCTTTTCTTTGGATGGTGGCATAGTCAATGTTTGAGAAACACCATTCTCTTTGTGCAGATGCTTGGCAACCTGAAGACTCTGACTATATCCCTTCAAAGATTCTGAGCCAATACCCACTTCTGATTTTAAAATATCACGTTTCTTCAATTTCTCCTGCCCCCTCTTCTGTAGTACTTCTAGTAATGCAGGACTCATCTTCTCCATCATCTCAGCCTGGGCTTCTGCAATCTCCTGAGCTGACATTTTCTGAATCCGAACTTGATTCTCATAATTAATTTCACTTTCCAGTGACATAGACTTTTGGTCACTTATAATACTATTCGAATTAGAAAAAGACAGCATGCTTGAATTTAAGTGAGTTTGCCCTGGTCTTTGCTCCTCTAGGGATCCAAAATTGTAATCAGGCATCCTCTCAGAGCAAATCTGGTCTAATCCAGAAGCAAATTCACTTTGCTCCTGATGATCCACCTTATTTGATGTATCTATATCCATAGTCTTGGTTGAATTGATAAACCCACCATCTGAGTCATCTAGCAGTGGTTTCGTATCCAGTTTCATTGGAGAAATGACATTATCATCAGAAGATGAAGTTTTCTTGTTTATACTGTTACTGTCATTTTCATACTTCTTTTTCCCTGTAGTTTGGCTAAAGCTTGACACCCCCTCCTCTGATTCCTTCCCCAAGGAAGAACCATCATCCGAACTGATCTCTTTCCATTTTCTAAAATCCAAACCCGTTTTTCTCCTCCTTTGTACCGGCTTAGCAAAGGCTGAAACTCTTTCAAACTCCTGGAAATTTTTATCTTCTTCATCCTCAACATTATTGTCACTATCCTCAGCCTCACCATCATCATCCTTTCCACTTCTCAGTGGACGCCAATGCTGTAAAACCACCAGAACCTAAATATCAGTTCAAAAAGCTTACTACACTTTACACAAATTACATTCATAGTAAACCAAAATGAGTCACCACAAAAGTACATATTTTCATTTTTCATAGCCTTTCTAAGACCTTTGAGGCTCAACAGACTTGATGAAACGTTCATTGGGTTACTCCTACACAGATTTTTTTTCACGCAAAACCAAGTAATGATAACTAATTTATCCTCATATCTAACGGGAGCCAAAGAAATAGAAAATCCCTCTATTTCATTTGTTGCGTTCACTCAAAAACACACAGAGGAAGAAAAATGCAGTGAACCACACCACATGCTAAAACAAAGTAGAACTTCGTATATATCTCCCAGTAACACTCACGAAATCTTAATTCAAGCATACCCTCCTCGGTTAAACTCACTATAAGCATAAAAGGAGAAAAGACTTTTTTTTTTTTCTTTTCATACTTTACTCATAACAACACACCTTCATTTCAATTAAATTCAAGCAAGATACGAAACAATATAAGAATATTAAAGCTTTACAATGAAAAGGGTAGCCAAAAGGGGAGTTGAAGGAGAATAAGGGGCACTTACAGGGCCATGAGAACGGTGGCGCGCAACGGGGAAAGGAAGAACAGTGGGTTTGGGAAAAGAGATGAAGGGTTTTGTGGGGTTATTGTGTGAATCAGAGATACCCTTTTCCACGATGGAACCAACCAATTGAGAGGCATCTTTTTCGTTTATTTGTAGTGAACTCGTGCTCAATATCTTCACTTTCTTAGGTTGTTCTCTACCCTTTTGATGATTCTCCATAGCAATTAGCACACACTTCACCAACACAACACAGAACACAGAGAATGTGAGAGGGACTCAGAGAGAAGAGTGAGTACTGAGAGAGGAGTAGAACATATGAAGAACAAATAATAAGTTCAGAGGCAATTTAGTATTTTACTCAGCTATGTGAGATACAGATGGAGGTAACGGGTGCAAAAAGAATCACTCTCGAGACTTTTATCAATTTAAACATACATCCAATTTTTCATTAAAATGACAAAAATGTTACTATGAAATATGATGAAAATAACTTTACAAAATAACGAAAATAACTTTAAAGAAAAGAGAATGTGAATAAAAAAAATATTTCTAAAATCTTTTTTATGTTTTGGATTTAAATTTTCAAAATATATTTTTAAATTTTGAAAATTGTTATCTATAATGCATTTTCAAATTTTATGTTTTGGATTAGAATTTGGGTTTTTAGAACTCATTTTTTAATTTCATAAATTCTTTTTCAGATTTTGTATTTTGAAATTTCTTTTCTAGAATGTATTTTTTCATTTCGGACTTTCTTTTTTAGAATGAGATTTTGACTTTTGAATTATATTTTAAAATTCTGGATTTTCAAATCTACAATAGAGGGTAATTTTATAAATTTTAAAAGATGATAAGGTGCAAGTTAAAATTGATATAATGCAAGAAAAACCGGTATTTTCTTCATGGACCTCCGTACTTTTCTATCCTAGTGTTCTCTTCATGCACCTCCATACTTTCTGTGAAAAGTATAATTTATCCTTTTCGAATTGTAAAATTTGAAAGCTATTTATTGAATTCAAAAATACCTTTTAAACTCTAGAATTCAAAATATAAAATTGTATTCTAAATTGTAGAGTTCGGAAAGTATGTTATGGATTAGAAAATACCTTTTGAACTCTACAATTTATAATACAACTTTTTATTTCAGACTGTACAATTTGAAATGTAAATTTCACCCATAAAATTTTGTATTCCAAATTATAGAAATCAGAATAAAAATTTGCATTTTGAATTGAAAAATTCAAAATAAGCAATTTCAATATTTTTCAAAATAATATGGGGTGTCAAAAGAAATTATGGAGGTGCAATCTACCATAATATGGAGGATAAACTTCCTTCATCCTGGGCAAATTTAAACTCGTGCTATTTACACTCTTTTTCTGTTATATAGACTCCTCTTTGTCTTTTATGCTCTGTTTGGATTCAGGAGAAGATTTGTGAGGAAGAGAGAGGGTGAATTTGTGAGGATTAGAGAATATGTGTGAGGATATGTGAAGTTATTTAGATTGAGGGATGATAGGATGAATTTATGATAATGATTTATTATAAATTTACAAATTTATCTTTGTTATTAAAAATATTTGAATAATAAATTATGATTTTTTTTTTGTGTAGTTTTGAATTAATCAAATATTTTTAATATATAATATTTATAATTATTTATATTTTTAATAAAAATTAAAAAATATAGTAGAAAATATTTTTGTGTTAAATTGAAATAAATTTATTAAAATACATTAAAATTTATGAAAATAATATTTATTATTATATTCATTTGTTACTTTATATAATTATATATATATATATATATATTTTGTTGATATTATAATTTTATTTTCATAATTTATAGTTATATGTTATTATTAATAGTATAATTAAATATTTTTAAAATTATAAATAAATTTATGTAATATTTAATTTTATAAAATTTCTAAACAAACATCATTGATTTTCATATGCTAAGTTATTATAAAAAAAATTATTAAATAAAAATTAATTTTAGAAATAAAAAATAATTAATTATTATTGACTAAATTAGAAACTATTTTAAAGATTATAAATATTTTTTTTTTAAATTAGTTTCTATTTTTATTAATTAGATACTAATTTAGAAATTATATAAGAATAATAGAAATTAATTTAGAAATCAATTTTTTTTAATTTTTAAAATAATTTTTAATTTAATCAATATAGTAATTAATTATTTTTTATTTTTAAAATTAATTTTTTATTTAATCATTTTCTTTGAGTCTGCTATATGAGATGTTATGAAATCAAAAAAAATCTATTTCAGAAAGTACATTAAGAGATGTAATGTTTATATGTTTTAACTTTTTAAACGTTTTGTAAAGTACTTTTGAGAATACTATTTTTATTTTTATTTTCTGCAGAGTATTTTCTAAAATGTAAAAAAATAAAATGTTAAAAAAATGCTTTTTTCGGTGAATAGAAAATGTTCCGAAAAGTATTTTTATATTACTCATTTCTTTTCGCATCTTGAAATTACTTAATAAAGCATACTAGTTCGTTAGTAGTAAACAAAATAATTGAATAAATTAAAATAAATAATATAATAAAACTAAAAATGCTTTATAATGTTATAAATTGTTTTTAATATTTAATACAGTTTTATTATAAATTTTTAAATATCTTATGATAACTTACTATTTGAAATTAAGAAAATAGAAAACAACCTTATAATTTGTTGATGAGAAGACTATTTTTTTTCTCATAAATTGCATACTAAATTCTCTATCATCCCGACAGTTGGATATATTATTGTTGTCTTTGTATTTTTAGATAACCATTATAAAAAATATTTAGTAAAAATTTTAATTAAAATTATTTTTTATAATTGATGATTTTTTTTTCAAAATATACACAAAATATGGAAAAAAAATACTACTAAAATTGATCAATTAAATTTTGTCTAATTGAGTAGTCAAACTAAGACGTTGAGACTCTTATCAAATGACTAAGATAGATTTTGAGTTAAGACGTTGAGACTTTTTATCAAATGATTAAGATAGATTTTGAGTAAAGTTTTTTTTCTTGATAACATTAATGTTGTTAAAATGAAAAATTACAAAATAAGAAAATAGATCTTGAAAAAAAATTAAAATATTAAAATACAAAATAAATATAGTAAATCTAATATGTTTTCTCGACGAGGGAGAATTGGTATTTATAAGGACTAATGATTCACCATTATTTATATTTGAATTAGTTTTTAATGAAATCAATGACCATCTATACCTGTTTAGTTCAAATGAAATGAATGATTATCTTTCTTTCTTTTGTTATTCAAAATTTTTTTTCTTTTTTTCTTTTGTTATTCAAATTACTTTTCTTTCTTTCTTTTGTTATTCAAAATTTTTTTCTTTTTTTCTTTTGTTATTCAAATTACTTTTCTTTCTTTCTTTTGTTATTCAAAATTATCTTTCTTCTTAATTGAACACTCTTACATTCCATGATTTATTTGTTTACCATATGAACTACTCACTCAAAACCAATAACTCAATAATATTGTCAACAAACAAAATCTAGAAACATTTTGATCAAATCTTTTTCACTATTTTTAAGTAATTGTGAGTCATTATTGCAATGTATTTTTCATTCACAGAACATTGAAACACATGATATTTGAGATTTTCAAATTTATCTGTGGTACGTTCTCAAATAAAAAATATTCCAAAATCATTTATCTTATTTGAAAATAGTGTTTTCTATTATTTAGGAATATCAAATAAGATTTGAAAATATAAGATAAGTGTCATAAAAAGTCTAAGAATATAAAGATAAAGTATGGACACTTCCCTGACATGGTAGACCGTCTGTCAAGTAGAAGATAATAAGATTGTTTGATTTCAATTTTCAATGATCGACTGATGTGCTCATATGCATGTGCTTTGAGATCATTTTCCTTGTAGTGCCTAAAGGGATCGTCTGATATATCCATGAGTACTAGAATCGTCTAACAAGAATGTCTTGTTATGATTGTTTGATCCAGTTCGTGTGAGATTGTATGATGGTGCCTTCTTATTGAGATTGTTTTGATTTATTCCTTTAATATCGTATGACACATCTTTTCTCATTTAAACCATTTGTTTGGATAACATTCCTTATTTAAATGTTATCTTTATAAACTCTTAGAGATTTGGCCAACATTAAGATCAAAATTGGATCATCTGATGATCTTCTATTAGGACCATTTGCAATTAGATCATCTAACGATTCTTTGCTCATTTTCTCTAATATTTTGTCTAATACTACACATGAATGAGCTTTATTATAGAACATAACACACCTTATAGTATTTGTTATCATCAAAATATATAGGCTTTTGTATCAAGAGACTAATAGACCATCTAATGTCTTAACATATCTTGGTAATTGAATTTAACACAAGAGATAGTAAGGTGTGCTTGTCTCTAAAAAATATCTTTAACTTTTCTTTTTTTCGTCATATTTCCATAATGTTGAGCTCAAACTTTCTAAGAGGTGTCCCTCTCCTCTGTACCATGAATTCCCAATATTTATACCCCCTGGGAATTCAAAACTAGAGGGCTCTCATATCCTCTCAAAGTTATTCAAACATAGACATATGAATGCTCTTTGAACGATACGTTGTCTACAAGCATACTTTACAATTTGTTTTCTAAGTAAAACGGGAAATGTGGACTATACTTAAAACTTTATTACATTACAAGCTATGTTTCAAGTTCAAGGGAAAAGTAACTATTAACAATTCTCATAAAGTATTTCATAAGGCATAATATCATATTCAAATATCTTTATAAGAAAGAACAATGGTGATTCTAGAAATGTCTCATAAGAAAGGACTAAAAGACAATATATTTCTTTAGAAAATGATTCCAAGGTTTAGGATTTTATAACCCATAACCTTATACTTCTCCTATTCACATTTCTCACCATAAAAAGAGGAAAATGATGGAAATAGGAGAATCACTCACCATGGGAGAAAACTGATCGGTAGAACTTGAAGAGAATGAGGAAAAGAAGTGATGGAGAAGAAAGGAAATATGGAAGAAAAAAAAAATATTGATTCCTTGTGCTTTAGGTGGTGAGGAAACTTTCTCTCTCTTAATTCTTAACTTTGTTTTGTGTCAAAGTATGTAAAAAGAACAATCCAGGACTATTTATAGTCAACTAACAGTGTGCAACTTATTGAGCAAATCTCAAATCGCTCCATGAACTCAAAACTACATTGCCACCACCTTAAATTCGCTTGGCGCAATCCTAGTGCCTTGAGCATATTCACTCCCGAGAGCAAGGTTGGAAAAAGGGTATTCATCATAGAGATTTCACAAAGTGTAGCCTTGCGCTGAGCGGATTTGCTCTAGAGACAAATTTGGTGTAGTGCTGAAAAATTGGCTAAGCCAAATAAAAAATGCCTAAGCACAACTGACCTACACTGAGCAGATTGAAAATGGTTGAGCAAATTTGGAAATGAATGAGCGAAATTATGCTTCATGTAATATTAATTGCTCTTCTCTTCTTCATGCAACATCCTTGATAGCTCGTAGTACTCATACTCTTCGGTAACCTAACATTTTTGCACCAAACTGAGGTAAAAGTAAACATCATACTAGACAAATAGCTAAGATAGAGATAAAATGTGCTTGTGTCAGGATAGTTGGAGAGCAATGCAACTTTAGCTCAAACTCTGATAGATTTTGATGTGGACTTGTCTTCAGTGTGGATCCTCTTGGTGACAAATGGTTAAGGCATTCCCTACAATACAAACTTAAGCTATGAGAATATTATTTATGTTTACATTGGCTTAAACATTTTCTTCACTTATCATTTACTATTCATCAACACCTATCAAATGAATTTGAAATTATGTAGAGTGCTTTATCATCTGTTAGACAAAGCACTTGCACTTGCATGATCTGTTATTCTCCTTTAACACTTGTTTGATGCAATTGTGTCATAATTCATGCTTTGTTGGTTTAAGAACTTAGTCAAAATCATAAGGTTATTGTAATTTTTCTCTATCAACTCAATAAAAACATCTACAAGTTTGAAAGAGCAAATTCACAAAATTCAAAGAAGATCTTGACACATGCATAACCTACTATTTAAGCAATGTATTTTCATTTCAATAAGGTTAGCATAGTTGCTTAAATAAATTTTACTAAGAAAATGGCTATTGTAGTGAATTTTCAGTTAAAATTCAAACATATCTACTGAAACGTTTTGACAACACAAGCATTAGGTTGCAACAAATATTTTTGTGAGGCCTATATATAAAAACTCACAATGCACATGAAAACGTGATGAAGCATTCACGAGGAACTCATATGCATGAATATGATTTTAATATTTCATTCTTTAAAGGATTTTAATGCTTGGGAAACATCATCTCTTATATGAGTTGTGAAAGAGAAGTCTTTATTTATATATCCTTCATGTTTGTGTAAATCAAGACTTTAAGCAAGGAGTAATTATATTTCATATTCACTCATTTTAGTTTGAAACCTAATAAACAACACTCTATTGGCGCCAAAAAAGACTTTATATACATAACCTAGAGAGACATAGCATACTCGTTACTAGACTCAAGACGAGTTTAGTAAATAGTCTAAAGAGACTTTTTGTACTTATGTAAGCCAAACGTTACAGTGGAAAATACCTGTAAGCCTTGAATTGTTTTGTGAAACTCTTTATAATTTACATTAGAGAAAAAGATGTAGCATTGTTAGGGGATAACAAGTATAAAAACTAAAGTGTTCATTATCTCTCTATTACTTGCACTAGGGATGGCAATGCGAGTTGACCCGTCCCATATAGGCTCATCTCGCGTTTGGCCCGCAAAATTCCGGTCGGGTTGACCCGTCCCGCGTAATGAATGCAGGTTGATTTCTTTGCCCTGTCCCGTCCCGCATATGGGTCAACCCTCATACATTGTTTTTTTTTTTTAGAAATTCAATAAAAATGTTTGAGTAGAGGTGTAAAAGTGAGTCAACTCATTTCACATTGATTAACTCATTATAGGTTGAGTAGAAAATGAGTCAACTCAATATGTTTCACTTTTTTGTGAGTTGAAAATTTTGTAACCCGGTTTGACCCCGTATGAGTTTATGGGTTGAGTTATTTAAGAATATTTTACTCTACCAATTTATTTTATATATTTATTGCAGTATAATCAAAGTGGATTGACTCTATCTATCTATTTACAACAATACAATCAAGGTGTTTACATATTTTAGTAAACATTAGTTGTAATTAAAAAGTGATATTATAAAGATAGTAAGTAAAATTCAAATGTTAAATTGTATAATTGAACAAATAAATAAATTAAACACCCAAATCATTTAAATATTATTAAATAATATTTTAGTCTAAAAGAACCAAAGTGTCAACATACATAATTAAAAATAATAAATAATTATAATAAAAAAAACAAAATTTATAAAGGGTCATCTTTAGTAGGTTATAAGTTAATCCACCTCCAATTTAGCTAGAACTCATTTAACCTATAAATTGAATTGAATGAGTTCACTTCAATTTGATCCACAATTATATAAAACTATATTTTTTTCTAACTCAACCTAATTCGAATTCGTGATGATTGGATTGATTACATGTTTGAACCCATTTTCATACTCTAAAAATTAGATTATTAACAATTATTCTTACAACATAAATATTAAGTTATTAAAAAATTGTTCTTACAACATAAATATTATGTTATTAATAATTGTTCTTACAACATAAATGTTAGGTCCGAGTTTACATTTCTTTCAAGTTTTAATAAGATTTTTTTTAATTAAAATAATCAACATACAAAAAGAATGTAAAGAACTACATCATTTTAATTTCTTTATTGTGTTCAAGGGTATGAAAGAGTAAGAAATTACCCTGGTCAAGTTTAAGAAAATATTTCCAAAATTTATCATTTTTCAAAAAGTAATGAAATCTGATTTAAATAATAAAGATCCATGAATGATAAATAAACATATAAAAAATCTTAAATAAATTTTTTTAAATAAATATATTTAAAACCATCATCAACATAATTACTTATAAAGATTGTCCAAAGTCAAATATATAATATTTTTCAATAATATTTTCCAATAGAATGAATGATGTGATATTATTAATAAAATGTATTTTTTAAGGAGATAAATTAATAGAGAAAATATGGAATTAATTTTAACACTTACCAAATTAGCAAAGTAATGAATTTTTGTATATAATATTTTACACCGTAAGATTCTTAAAATTAAGATAACCAAACTATCTATGGATGTACTGTGAATGCTCTAAAGATTATTTCTGGGAAAATATATACGCTGGAATTTTTTTTTTGATTAAACCAAAATATTTTATTCTTAGAAAATATCTGTAAGTAGCATAAGATAACCAGATTTTAACTATTCTAGGAATCAAAGTACCTACCATTTATGTAACACAACACTTATATTATACAGATACGAAAATACATATAATTTCTAAAATATAAGACGTGAGAACACTAATTTATATATTCTATAATTATGAAAATTTATATATTATATAATTATAAATTTTATAAATTGATAATAAAAATTTATGTGTACAAATAATGTTTCGGTTTTTTTTTAAATAGAAAGATGTTTTTCATGATTGGTTCAAAAGAATTTATTCCTTATTTTTATAATCATACTAAAAATTTATATTATAAGTTTGAGTGTTTGGAAAATTAATGTATTTCTCCTTTTTAAAATTGTGTTAGAATCGTGTTAGAATTGTCAAAAATCCAATAAATATTTTTTGAATTAGACACCTTCAACAATAAGTATTCTACGAGTGTCATACAAGTGTCGTGTCCGATACGTGTGTCCGACACAGACACGTCATTTAAAATGAGTGTCCAAGCTTCATAATACTATTCATGATGAAAGTCCAAGATTCTCAAATATATAAAAAAAAAAATCCTGTCAAATGCTTCTTAAAAGTCAAATAATACGAAAAAGTGTTTATTCTAAAGAAAGAGAAACAGAATAAAAAAATGAACACATTGATGATTGTCTATATGGTTTTGTTTTGTTTTAACTTTAACACCATTGCATAATGCGTGTAGAGTTTGAAACCCTACCAGACAATATGAATTATGTATAATATGATAACAGAGAGAAGAAGAACAGCATATATATATACATATATATAATTCAAACTCTGTTGTAAGTATATATGAATAGTCTTCACACGTGAACATGATGCTTGGAATATTTTACGAAGATGATTCTATCTTGCAACTAATATGTGCTTTGTAATGATGGAATCCATTACACAAAGTGCAAGTTGCATTATTCCATGCAAATTTAAAATGGGTGTTGCTTCTGGGAATTTGCTTAATTACTTTATTATTGATAGTTTGATCTTAAGCTAATTTGTTATGGGGAGTGATGAGGCTGTAAAGGGGATTCCCTAGGGCAAAAGGGTGGAAACCACCTAGAACAATACCTAATATGGAACAATCATTCTAATTATAGCCATTCCTTTAGTAAAAACAAAGTTTGGCCTGGTCAAGAACCCCCTAAACTTTTGAGACCTTATAGGCAAAAATTAAGGTTAAAAAGTTGCAAAAGGTGACACCCTCTTCAAAGAATACTAACACCATTCATGGATGTATATTCTGCATAAACTAATCAAACATTATTATCTTTGTTCTTTGGACCACCCAAGAGGCAACTACCTGAACCTTCAATTAATAAATTGTAAAGTAGATACTTCAACTATATCTACTTTTGTTGTCCTCATTCCATTTTGCATCTTCTCTTTGAATGTACCCTCAAGTCAGAACCTAACCTAAATCAATACCTTTTTTTAGGATTGATTAATAACTATTGGGAACTCTCTTCTTGCACACAATCTAACTTTAGTGGCATATGGCACTAAATGAAAAACTTAGAAAACTTTATATAATCACCATGCATATAAAATTTTATATAATTTGGACAATCATTGATATATTATCTAATGAAATTTATACAACTTTATCTATCTATAAGTATAAACTCATACTTTAAAATAATGTTACCCACCTAAAATAAATCAGCTCTTTAAAGTATCAATTTATTTGCTTTTATTCAAGTGAAATTTTATAAACATAATCTACAGATTGTCATGTATAAATATATATTTCAGTGTTGTAATACTTTGTGTAGATCAATTCTTTTTCATGTAAAATAAATATCATTAACCAAATAATATTGACCATGACATCCATAATGAATAATTAAGATTGAAAATTAGATAAAACCAATTTGAACCATTTATGCAGAGTTATATAACCAAGATTTATTCTTGTGAGAACAATCCACATGTGCTAGGTCTTCGTGTACATGCACATGCACATTGGTTGACATAGGTTTCAATAACAATAAAAAACAGTGTGTATGACAAATTGAAGTGGGTGCATAGAGAAAGTTGAATGTCACCTAAACAACACAAAAGACATGTTCATAGACATGAACATGAGTGTCACTGTCAAAAACAACAGTTCAAGGCCAATAAGTTAAGACTGTTAATACAACTAAACCCAAATAGCTTGGTTCTTTTTTTCTCTTTTTGAAATGCTCAAGGGGTATCCTGTGCTATACAGTTGGATTATCTTGTCTATCCTTTTTCTCCTCATTACAAACACTCTCCACTACCATTGTTAGTTAAGATATTCCTCACTCCCCTACCCATCAATTATCTCATACTACACAAATGAATCAATTCACCAAGAATAGTCTCACACTACTAGGCCACTGTTATAGCATCACAACATAGGTATCAATAAAAAGGACATGTTACTGACAGTTCAGGCTTAAACAACAAACAGCCTTTCATACAGTTGGGAAACAGTAGTCCTCATTTTCCCACTTCACCAAAACAGAATTTCTTTGCTGCTCCACCCTCTGAAGATGTGAGGACAACTGGAACAGATCAACTGTAGCTCCATGTTCCGAGGAAAGACGGTGTTTGACATCAAACAAGTCTGATGGTTGGCAAATATCATCTCCATGATGGTCTTGAAGAGCATGACCAGCGTTAGATAATGGTGCGGATTGATTCTTGATAACTTCCTTAGAGGCAGTGTTGCATGGAAAGGACTCATTTGGGGCATATTTATCTGCAGAACTTGTTATCCTCAAAGATGTTTCGGAAACTAGGTCATCTCTGTCTTGAATGTGAATGCCGTGAAGGATTCGGGAACTGGCTAATGGATTTCCTGCTGCATGGCGTGATGGAAACTGTGACTGGTCTGACAGAAGAGAGAGAGCACAGCTTGATAATTCCTGACCAAGTGTGACGGGTGCAGCAAGTTGGGAACTATACAAGGAATCCTCTTCCAGTTTGATGCGTCCGTTCTGAGAATTCTGAGCATGCTTTCCAGGGAAAAGGATGCCACTTTGGAATATGTTTTGAAAGGGAAACTGGGGCTTGTTCTGTAATGAGGACCCAAGATACTTGGTACCTGATAACACAATCAATGTAAGAGAAGTTCTTGACTCTTGGTGCATGTAGTGTAATCACATATACCCTTCCCATTGGAAAGCTGTGTTGGAACAAGTAAAATTATGACAGGAATAACAAGCATCCAATCACCCAACAGGGGAAAAAAACAAGGAAACTTTTCTTGAGCACTTGTGGAGATGAGATGAAATTAGAGAAGGATCTTGTTTAACTTCAATACAACAATAACAATTATTAGTGTCTTGTTTAAGTATGCATAGAGTACACTTCGGATGCATCTTATATTTCTCAATGATTATAGAATAATACACTTCATCCTTGTAAGAACATTCCAGCATGATTTATTTATTTTTAATTATGAATTAAATTAATCTTTTAAATATCTGAGGAATTGCAGAATGTAAAAGTCCTACAATGAAAAAGAAAACATGCTTCAATACTGGTATGCTTTGCTTGAACTTCGTGCATAAAAAATTCTAACAAATACATGCCAACATTAGTTAAATGGTCCACATCATTCCACGGGACCATGATATATGGAGATAACATAATTTAAAGAACCTGTAAGTGCTTCCTTTGTCTGAAATGTTTAAAAAATTCAGGCTTGCCTTTTCAAGATTTAATGGTTTTAATTTTAGTTCATGGAAGGAGTTGTATCATTATCTTTAGAAAACCCCTTTGATGTTGGCAAAAGGTCATTGGACAGGGAGCATAAAAGAAGCTTTCAGTGCAGCTAATATAGCCAACTTAGCTTGAGTTGACCAAAATACCTATTGGCATCTTACCGTTAAAAGAAGACACATTTGGCTTTCTTCTTTAAATGACTTACATTACCGTAATTGATATTTGATAGAACAGAACAATTGAAGAATATATTATAACAGAATCAAACAAACATTATTTAGTTATACACTATCAGACAAAGTTCATGACATATCTGCACTAATAGTGACCAAAAATGCAAGAAATCTATAGTTATGTGTAGAGGCAACAAATAGAAAATGCCAAAACTTATTTCTATTTAGTTCCTTGGGAATTGAATATGAGATTTCTACCATACAAACTGTGTATCATAAACTCAGGAATATGATCACAGAATAGAGCATACATTAAAAGAGAAAAGCATAAGGGAAAAATAGTATACCTATCAATGTCATATATTGCTGCATCAACATATCCAAGTAAAAAATTTACACCAGTCTTCAAAATTCTTAGTTGTTAATTAAAAACATTATATTTTATTCAAAGTCCGCAATACACGGTTATTATGCAGAGACCCTATTGCTGCATCAGCTTATCAATGTAAAAAATTTACACCCGCCTTCAAAATTCTTTTAGTATAATTAAAAAAATCAAATCTTATTTTAAGTCCTTCAATACATGGTTAAACATGCGGAGACCCTACCTTCACCCAAAATCCCAAGTAAAATGATTATGAAAGTCTCTTGACAAAGAAATGGTACAAAATGCAGCCATGTCAACAACATTTGCTCACAATTTTGGCAATTATAACTCGACCACAATTTAAAAACTTGCAGATATTATTGCTCCTGATTTAATTCGCTCAAAATTGTTAAAAACTCAACTTTATGTAATAGTGCATAGGTCCTATCAAATTTGATTTGAAGTATGCTACACCAAATTTAAGAAATGGGTATGAATTTAATTGCTTTTTTATTTTTCTCATCATAGTAAGTCATCTTAGCTTACCTAGTAGGTATTCCAAGTACGGAGAAGATGATATCATACAGAAATCATCATAAACGTCATGATGTCAATTTTTCAAATATAATTCTAGTTGTCAGGTTATTGTATTCAATCCTTCCTATCAATATCATTTCTGCATAGTTAAGTTACATTGAGCCATGCATGAGAAATTATCAGCTACATAAATCCTAATAAGAACCAACCAACACGGATTTTCAACATGCCTTTTTCTTCCTAATCTTTCTTATCGAGTGCTATAAATTTTCCTAATTCGTTTTTTAACACGCCTCTATAAAACCTCTAATTCTTCATACTAGAGCATCAATGTTTGTCTAAACATCATGATTCTATGATGTCTCAACTTTCTTGAATGATATCTCTTCTTCTTTAATCAAAACTATCACTACCTTGTATCCGAAATCTTTTATCCCTTCCTCATTAATCTATTGCATGCCTCATAATTCATTAAATTGTATTTCTGCTACTAAAGAAGTTAAAACCAGAAAAGTTTTGAAAAACAAAATGTGCTTAACAAACTGGACACGAAAAGCATCCACTAAAGGTACTAAATGACACAACTCGTCATTAAATTACCAATATCAAAAATTGCACTTGGACAATAAAGTAGAAGTTTTAAAAGTTGAAAATTTAAATGATAATTATGTCTTATCTAATGCCAAAGAAGGTAGCAACAGATACATTTTCATACCTTGATATGATTGAAGAATCTTGTGCTGTTTACCAGTCATGTAATCAAATTGAGGTTTCCTCCGGCGTTCATTGTGTCCTGCTAGGCGCCTGCGACAACTGCGCTTGCCATCATCGAACTCAGCTAGCAAATGGAACCTAATTTAAAACAAAAACAAATGGTGTAATTCAATCCATAAGTAACAATCAGCTTAAATTTGCAAACATTCAAAAGTTAAAACAAAGTAGATATACCACCAGAAATAAAATAGACAGTCAATCTGTGGTTATATAAAATGATTGATTGTAGTTTAATAAATTATGTATTGTTATTTGTCATATCAATTTGAACTACATTTGAAGGAAAAGAAAACTTTTAAATAATTTCATTAATAGAACCCACTTGGACAAACAAATGAAAGTAAAAATAAGGGAAGCACTAAGATTATTAGATTTGAGAAAAAAGATTTCTGTTTTTATTTTCCCTTTTACTAATAATTACAAAATGTTAGCTTGTTTCGTACTCTTTTACCTTGTTTTATGTTTTCACTAAGAACATTTTGTGCACACAGATTTTAAAACAAAAAACAATATAATACTTGTAATTATCAGCAAAACAAAAGATTTCTTTTAAACCAACAAAGCCTGATATCTTTAGTTGAGTTTTTTCTAGCAAATAATTTGCTCAAATTTTATTCGTTTCTAATAAACAGGAATGGGGTGCTAAACATATATAAGGAGCTTACAAATGGCATGAGTTTGACCACCAGATTGTACGAGAAGTAGTAAAATTAACTACCCATCAAAGCAAAACAAAAATACCTGCTGCACTGCTGACAAAACCTTTGTTCAAGGCCATTTACAATAACTTTGGCTGTTTTGGAGTGAGCATCACAAACTTTATGCCTTTTATGGTAATCTTTTGAGGAGCTAAGATCCATGTTACAACCATAAACTTGACATACAGGAGCCTGCGCAGATAAGCTGGAAGTGCGAGCTCTCTTTGAAAGCGTGGTTGGATGTATAGATGTCAAAGTAAACCCTTCTTTTGTAACTTTATCACTGCTCGCACCTTTACAATCTGCTAATCTCCCTAGCTTCAAATCAATCAGTGAAGAATCATGAATCTTTGCTTCAACTAGAGAACTTAAATGCTTTGAATCAGATTCTTCTTCCCCCATAGTAGATTCCAAAGCAATGACATGTGTGGAGGAATTCCCTCTTTTACTAGAATTACTATCTAGTTCGTAGCTTGATGTCTCTAGAGGTTGGCTACCATGAAAAGACTTCTGCAACAAGTCAGGGAATCCCAAGTCCACAAATTCCATGCTTTTAACTACCTCTCTGTCTGAATTAAATCCATCTCTCTCAAAGTTGGATTTGTTGTCCCATTCAACCAATGTTCTTCGACTTCTCATAAAAGCATCAAGTGAAAAATCCATTTCATCAGAAAACAAATAGCCTTTCTCTTCAGGGACATAACTCCAAGATTCCATTAGAACAACCAAATTGAAGTCACAGATGCTGTGAAATAATGAAAAAGCCTACCACAATAAAAAGAAATACATTACTCTCATGCCAAATAAAAACTTTTACCAAATTCAGGCATATCTATATACACATATAAATACACACTGTCAAGACATAACTATAGCTGTAGACAAATAAAGTAGTACATGTACTAATGAACACTAGGGAAACAAAATAAAACAAACAGGCATGACATCGGTGTCAAAATATAACAAATTCCCACAAACTTGAGAAAGCAAATTTTTCACCAAAAGAAGAAAAGGCGAAAGAAAAAGAAAATCAGATCCCACTTTGTTTTCTAGACAGTAAACTCATAATCCGTGACCTGCTACGAGCCAAAAATAGCATCCAAAAATCTCAACTTTTTACGACAGGGACATTGACACTGAGGTAAGCCAAGCACCCAGAAACAAAAATTCAAAAGAGTAAATCAAATCAAACCAAACCCAGATTGCATGATTAGATATCTCCCAAGTTCCAACTCCTTTAACGCTCAAATCCCCAATGGACAAAGTAAAAATGTTGGTAGCTCAAACAGTGCTGGAGCAGAATAAAGGTGGAAAAGAATATGCCCATGAAAGAAGAAGCTGAAAGGACTCTTTTCTTGAGAGGAAAAGGGAAACAAACCGCCAGAAGAAAAATGCAAAACAAGCGCGGTGCTGACACAGGTTGAAGAAAATGAATTGGCCTTCTCACAGTTCCTTGATTCTATTCTAAACAGTTTCTTGGGAACCAAACACCAGAAAAATGGTATCTTGAAATAACCTGACAGATTAGTGGCACCTTGTGAGTGGTTTTGGTTTTGGCACACAACAGAGTGAGAGAGAGAGAGAGAGAGAGAGAGAGAGAGAGAGAGAGAGAGAGAGAGAGAGAGAGAGAGAGAGAGAGAGAGAGAGAGAGAGAGAGAGAGAAAGAGAAGTTCTTTTTTTAGAGTAGTGGTAACGTTGAAGCAGATAGAGCATGAGTCAACATGATTTCTTCATCGACTACCAAACCAAAAGCATGTTGAGGTCTTTTGTAGCTTTTGAGACAGCATGGGAATTCCATTCTAGTACATTTGATTTGGTTCTATTTACATAAACATACCGAAGAAGTTGAATATTATTATATTGAAAAAAATGTGTGTTTTTTAATTTAGTTGTTGTTTTGTATTTATGATAACTAAAACTTTGAGTAAAATTTAAATTAGTAGTTAGAAGTAAAACTCTAAACAACATGGCTGATCATGATTATGATTTTTTTTTCACCCTAAAAGGAACAATCTCGTTTCTCAAGGCACTTTTTTGCCAAAGTAGAAAATTTTCCATTTAAAAAATTTAGTTTGGTGGCTCTCTTAACTCAAACTATTAAGTTTATTAAAAGTCACTTGTGTTAGTTTTTGGGTGATGAAAATGATGTGTATGGTGTTTTAATGGGTACTTTTCAGTCAATTAAGTTCTTAGCTTATAAATATTAAAGACTGAGTTTAATCATTCCTCTCATTTCCCTCGTACAAATTATACGTAATTTTGTTCTCTTTAAATTTCTACAAATAAGCAAATTTAATACTAACAATTTTTTATTCATGAAATTCCCATATTCTTATTTTTATCTAGTTTTTATGGTTTGTAAAAGACTTGGGGAAAAATCAATTTTAAATAATTTAAAGTTAGAAAAATGTAAGAAATTTAAACAAAATTTTTAACAGAATTTTTTTCTACCACCATCCTATTTTAGTTCTCTTTAAAATAATCACATTAAAACTTTATTCATATGTAAATTAGAAAAAATTAACGGGAAGTCAATGAAGAAATGAGAAATTCTACTCGATCAATTTTGTTTAAGTTTAAGATTATTTATTTTTAAGAATTTTTTCGAGAATGTTTTCCATTTTCTAAATAGATTATGTTCATAGGATAATGTCAACAATTCTAAGATAAAATGGAGCTAAGGTTTGGGTCATAACATTTTTGTTTGAGAAAGAAATCAATAAAATCCAAGTTAGATGAGTTGTCTTTTAAAAGATAATGACTAGGACGTGTCATATACCTTTGTTGTGATGATTGTAAACTATTGTGTTTGATAAGATCTTGCTTTTGTGTATTGTTTTGGATGTCAAAGTAAGTGTTTGATTGTCTAGTAATGTTTTGGAGATGGAAAACTTGCTTGTTGGGACAAAAATGGAGATTTCCTCCATAAGAGGGTTTCTTATATGAGCATTCTTTCTCAAGTGAAAGTTCTCACTCAAGCGAAAGTGTTAACGATGCTTATGTGACCCAAGGTAAGGCAGTGAGAATTATGCTTCAACGAAGAGTTTTTTGCTCAAGCAAAAAATGTTGACAGTGCTTATGTGATCCAAGGCAATAAATTTTTTGCTCAACCCAAGAGTTTTTACTCAAGCAAAAGTTTCGGTGGTGTAAATTTTCACTCAAGCAAAATCAACAATGAGGTTTCACTCTTGTTACGAAATTTTCGCTTTAGCAACGAAATTTTCACTTAGTGACTACATTTTCACTCAAGTGAAAATAGAGTAGAAATCCACTTTACTCTTGGGTCTATTTTCGCTCAAGCGAGAATTTCTAGTTCAAGCGAAAATCATTCAAATTTATTGAATGTTTTTAGACTTTAATCAAGGTGAAATTGAAAGATTAGAGACTGAGTATAACCAAGGGTTGGTGTTCATTACCTACTACTTGTATGTGAGGCTAAGTAGAGTCAGGGGTTGGTGCCCATAATGTACTAAGACGTGTTGATGAGATGTATAGTAGTCAGGAAAGTACAATTGCATTTAGTGTGGAGAACTATACTAGAACGAATTCAATGAGATCTCCAGTTCCACTAGTATCCCAAATATGTAGACTAAGGTGTCAGATGGTGAAGAGTCGATGCAGGGATACTAGAGCCATTTATTGAAACTATAATGAAGTAGACCAAATTGGGGTAGGGTTGACAGTAGTTATACCCTATGGGTACGGTGGTTATGTTGCTACTATGATTAGGAGTATTTATATAATAGTTTATCACAATGTCACCTACAAGTGTTAGTCTCTGAGTTCGGGTATAGTAGTCATGGCTTCCGAAAGTTGTACTATGTGATGAGAATGATGAGATGCATGTGAATTAATGATAATTACTTAATTATGTTTATATGCATGTTTATCTAGTGAAATTATAATGTTTGGAATGATTACTCACCCTATGTTTGTTCATCATTTGGCATTATTTGATCATGTTATGCTACACGTGAGAGGTGTTTTACCAGGTGGGAGTGATATCTATGGATCCCAAGAATATATTAGAGGATGGATTAGTAGCTTTATACATATATGTGCAATTTTGTATCTTGAAATAAAATCTCATACTAGTAGGGATTCCTTTTGTAATGAATAAATCTTATATATAATATTTGTACTATTATCAATCAAAAAAAGCTAATTATATGCATCGAGTATGATAATAGTGGTGATTTCACCTGGGTGAGATTGGGATCTCTTGGGAGAGATCCTCTAGGAGGCTTTTGGCTTAGGCGAGTTTTGGCGAGTGTTGGAGGCTTTTCCTTTTTATCTTGTATATTCTCTTTTTGCCCTTTCATCTCCATTTTTCTGTAGAATCTTGAAATTAACACAAATTTGAGAATAAATCGTTCTAATTCATATTATAATCACAAAATATGTAAAAAGATTTAAATTCCTAAATTAAAGGTTATATTATATTTATTTTATCAATAAATATCCATAAGTGTGTATATTTTAATATAAAATATTACTGAAATATGACACTTATTAGAAGTGCTAGAAGAGAAAAAGTTGTATGTGAAGTTGTCAAAATTTGAGTTTTTTTATGAACAAAGTACAATTATTGGGGCATGTAATCTATATAGAAGGAATTTTAGTAGATCTTACAAAAGTGGAAGCAATGTTGAAGTGGGAGACTGTATATGAAGTGAGAAGTTTTATGGGATTAGTTGGGTGCTAGCAGGCCCACTAACTTTGTTAATGCACAAAAAGTAGCCATTTTCCTGGAAAAATCAATGTGAACAAATTTTATAGGAGTTGAAGCAAAAGTTGACAAGTTCTCCGGTGTTGGTGTTTCCAGATGTGATTAAACCCATTAAGGTTTATTTTGACGCCTCCTACCAGGGTTTAAGATGTGTTCTAATGTAGGAAAAGATAGTGGTGGCTTATGTATCTAGAAAATTGAAGATCCACAAAAGAAACTACCCCCACACAGGATCTAAAATTAGTAGCAATTGTTTTTACTTTGAAAATATGGAGACATTACCTATATGTTTTAGGTTTGAAGTGTACAACACAATAAAATTTTAAAGTATTTGTTTGATAAAAAAAAGTTGAATATGAGGGAAAAAAGGTGGATGAAATATTTGAAAGATTGTGATTTTAAGCTAGACTATCATCTAGAAAAGGTAAATGTTGTAGCAGATGCCTTTAGATAGAAAGATATTATGAATGTCATCCATAATGATTGAAGAAATGAGATTGTTAGAAGATTTCTGAAATCTAAATTTGGGTATAATGGTGGCTTTAGATCACCTTAGTTGTTGTATATTTAATATAGCTAATGATTTTCTGAAGTGATCCAACGCTAAAGACTGTTTTAGATCATGTGGGGACTGATTAGGCGAAAGACTTCAAATTAGGATAAAATGGAATCTTGAGATTTCAAGACAAAATTTTCCTACCAACTAATCCTAAGACAAGGAAGATGGTATTGGAAGAGGGCCATAAAAGTCATCTCAATTTAAATCATGGGATGATCAAGATGTGAAAAAGTCTTTTTGGTGGTCAAGCATGAAGAATGACATAGCCTAGTATGTGTTCGCATGCTTAACATGTCGAAAAGCTAAGGTGGAACATTAGAAGCAAGGAGGGATGTTGCAACAAATGGAGATTTCAAAATGCAAGTGGGATAACATAGCGATGGACTTTGTTACTCACTTGCCATAGACAATCATCGGGCACAACTCAATATGGATGATTGTTTATAGACTGATGAAAAATGCCCATTTTCTTTTGGTGAACCTAAGGATTTCTATGTCAAAGTTAGCCCAACTATACATTTAAGGGATATTGACATTGCATGGGTGCCTTCCAATATTATCTTTGACCGATATCCTATATTTATATTTAGATTCTGGAAGACATTACAAAAAGTATTGGCACACAGTTGAGGCTCAATTCTGCATATCATCCCCAAACAAACGGATAGTTAGAAAGAATGATCTAGTCACTAGAAGGTTTGTGGAGATCTTGTGTGTTTGATCATCTAGGAAGTTAGGATGAAATTCCTCCTTTGGTGGAGTTTACTTATAATAGCAACTATCATGCCAACATTGAGATGGTGGCATACGAAGTACTATATGGAAGATGGTGTAGAACACCTATATGTTGGTACCAAGATGGTGAACATGTGCTAGTAGGACCAAAACTGTTACAAGAGACTATAAAAAAAGATTCAAGAGATTCAGGAGAAAATGAGGACTATTATGAGTAGATATAAGTCTTATGTGGATCAGATATAGAGACCTTCACAGTTTGTTGTAGGATAATATGTTTTCTTGAGAGTAAAGCCTACATAGGAGTTGGTCGAACTATTAAATCTAAGAAATTAACTTAAAGCTTATTGGGTCATATCAAATACTCAAAAAGATTGGTTAGTAGCTTATGAGTTGGCTCTACCACCTCATCTGCAAATCTACACAATGTATTTCATCATCTCAATAAAGGAAATACTTGCATGATCATTCATAGAGTCAGATGGTGTGTGTAGATTAAGATAAGATATGTTTGTGGAAGTCAAGTCAGTAAAGATAGTTGATTATCAGATAAAACAAATCTAAGACATAACAATTAGTATGGTGAAGGTAGTGTAGATCGAGAGAATTGGTGACTTCACATGGGAGTTGGAGGATCAAATGAGAGAATTTTATCCTTACTTATTTATTGGTAAGTCAATTTTCTAAACAAAAATGCTTAACGGTGGTGAGATTGTAACATTGTGAAAATAATATAAGATAAAATATTATATTATTATTCAACTAATTCTTGAAATTTAAAATAGGATAGTTGAGTAGTTCATTTTCACAAAACTTCTATCTTTCTACCATCATTCTCTCTAAGTTCTTTTTAAGATAATCACATTGAAGCCCTATCGATTTTGTAGATCTGAAAGAAGCAACAAGTAATTAACAACGAAAAGAGGAGCTTTACCCTATCAACTTTTTCAATGGGTAAGTTTAAGACTATTTACTATTAAGAGTTTCTTAAGTGTTTATGTTTTTTGGGTTTTTCCTAATTGGATTTTGTTCATGGGTTAATATTGTTCAAGATTCTAAGATAAAAAAAAAGAGTTAAGGTTTGGATTCCTATTTCTGACAAGGAAACAATAGAATCCAGGTTCAAAGAGTTGTTATTCAAAAGATAATAAATAGGATGTATAATCTACCTTTGTTGTAATGATTGTAAACTATCATGTTTGGTAAGATCTTACTTATTTGTATTGCTTTGGAGGACTAAGTGTTTGTTTTGATTATTTCGTAATATTTTTGGAATAAGAAACTTGCTTTTGAGATAAAAATGGAGGTTTCCTCCATAAGAGGGTTTCTTGTCTGAGCATTTTCACTTAAGTTAAGATTTTTTGCTCAAACAAAATTATTGGCAGTGCTAATGTGACCTAAGGCGGTGGACTTTTCGCTTAAGTTAAAATGCTAGCAGTACTAATATAGTACCACAATGTGAGCCACACGTTTAAGTCTCTAAGTTCAAGTATAGTAACCATGACTTTCGAAAGTCGTCTAGATTTCATTATGTGTAATGTGATTGATGTGATGGGTATGTTGAGATGCATGTGAATTGATGATAAGTACTTGATGATGTTTGTATCCATGTTTATCAGTTAAAATTATTATGTTTTGAATGATTACTCACCATATGTTTGTCGATCATTTGACTACTATGATCGTGTTATGTTATATGTAACCATATGTTTTAACAGTTAATAGGAATGTCTTTGGATTCCAAGAGTATACTAGAAGATGAATTAGTAACTCTATACACACACACACACACATATATATATATATATATATATATATATATATATAATTTTATATCTTAAAATAAAATCCCATACCAATAGAAATTTCTTTTATAATATATTACATATAACGTGTGTTATTATCCGTCAATACAAACTAATTTTGTACACTAAATATGGTAATACTTTCAATTTATAGGGTTGTTACACACACAAAACAATAAAAATCAAGCATCATAAGATAAATTAAACAAACATACAAATTAGTAAAAAACAAGTAGTATATAAATTAAGACAAAATTAAAAATACATATAAAATAATAAAAATCAAACACAAATAATAAAAGTTAACATGATGAAGGCATGAATCAAATGAAGTGAAATTGTTTTAGTTTAATCCCTAATATTGAATTTAAATCTTAAGTAATTTTAGGTAAATGAGTTAAATATTCAAAGGAAAAGTTAGTAAATCATAGCAAGATTATCTAATTGGTTAAAATATGTAACTATCTGTCGTATGTAGTTATTTACCCAATTTAGATAAATTTGTATCATAAAGGTACTTTGGTAAGAAAAAAAAAAATTGACAAATACTATGTTCTTTTTCAAAATGAAAAAAGTGTGAGATCATTAAATACTATGTTAGACACACTTCATTTATGAGTTAAAGTTTTCTAAAAATTAAAAAATCAAAAAATAAAATCATTAAATGAGATATGAGATCTAGTATAATTTATTGTGATTTCAATAAATTTTAGTCAACATAATGTTTATTACCAACATTTTTCATCCAAAAATTTATGTACACTAATGATTTCTTAAATTTTGACATTTATAAAAAAATATTTCTTATTTTATCAAATTGAAAATATTCTAACATTATAACATCTAACATGAGTTATAGAATAATTTATTGCCCCTTCATAAAACAGAACAAATTGTGCCTTATTTGAATAACATATTTTTAAATGTCACCTATTAAACCCTTTTAGGGATTTTTCATATCTTTGAAAAATGAATTAGAAAAATAGGCATTTAGTTTTAGAAGGTAAAATTTGATTAAAAATGTTGTAGAAGAAAGGTTTTGGTGAATAAGTTTGTGCTTCCAAGTAACTTAGAAAAAAAATTGTTTTAATGGTAGATGAGCATCATATCTAATTAAAATGGGCACCACATGTTTGTGGTTTAAACATAGACACGATCCACCTAGCAACATTCACACCACACATATAGCCAAAAATATTGATGTCATTGCATGAGCAATGCTTCACCAACTTATAGTATATATGGAGCCACTTAATTTATGGAACCATTTAATGATACATGTGTTTTTCATACACTTGCCACTTTTTAACATGCCATAAATTTTTAAATTTTAGTATATAAATTATTTTATCAATAGAGTGTGATATGTTAATATTTTTTTTTAAAAATTGGACCAACTAATCAAGTAATTATTTCAAAGAAATCATAAAATTACTATGAAGAAAAGCCAACTACTATAAAAAAATTATTAAATAAAAATCAATTTTAAAAAATTAATTATTATATTAATTAAATTAGGTAATATTTTATAACTTAAAAAAATTATTAATATCTAAAGTAATTTTTATTATTAATAAATTTTTAAATTAATTTTTAAATTAGTACTAATTAGTTATCAAAATTTTAAATATCAATTAATTTATAATTTATAGTTAATGGTTAAAATTTTGATAACTAATTAAATATTAATTTATAAATTTTATGAATGATATAAAATATTTTAAATATTAATAAATTTTTTAAATTTTAAAATAATATTTAATTTAGTTAATATAATAATTAATTATTTTTTATTTTTAAAATTAATTTTTATTTATTAAAAAACTAGAAAACGAATCTAGTCTATCTAAGTTAAAAGTATTAATAGTTAAATGAGGACTATATTTTTTTTCTTTTTTTAATAATATTTTTCATGTAATGGTAGATGATTGTTGTTATTTAAGATATCAATTTAACTGAGATCTTAAGTTGCATAATTATGTCTAACATGAAAGTTCTATATTAAAAAAAAAGTATGAGTTCTGAATTTTCTTTTGTGACATGAGTTTGATTATGCTTTCTAGATAAATAAAAATGAGTTAAATTACTTTTTGTTTAATTATTTCAATTTCTTAATTATTATATTATATATCATACAAAATTAAAGCATTCAAGTAACCATGCATTTTGAATGTACTCTAATAATGTTAATTAAATGTAAATTGTTCTCCTACATGAATTGTATAAGAGATTGAATTAGTAGTTAGAATGAATTAGATAGAAATAAGTAATAATGAATAATGATATTATAAGTATAATTAAGAATAAATGTAAAGTTGGAGCAAGGTGGCATATGGGAGTGGGTGTGGCCCCATGTCCTAGTATTTTGGTGGCTGAGTTCATCCTTTACACTGTTAGAAAGCATGCTTTTCCATTTTCAATTCCATGTCCATCACCACTATCATAACAATTAACACACTTTCTCAAAAATAATTCATAAACATATATGCTTTCAATGTGTAGGCTTTTACTTGCTAAATTAGAACAAACCCCTCATAAAACCAAAATAACAAATGCATAAGATATGCTTTATTCTGAAAAAAAAATAAGATGAGATTATTTTTGTACAAAAGAAATAAAATATTTATATATATATATATATAAAATTTATTAATCTATACCTAAAAAAAATTGCCATTATTTTTTATCTTTTATTTTTTGACTATCAGTTAATGAGTTAATTATTAAAAACATCATATTAAGAGAAAATAAAGGATTTGAAATAGAATATCTTTTAAAACTATTTAAAAGTAGTTTGGTTTTTCTTTTCTTTAATTATATATATATATATATATATATATTAATTATATAAAGAAAAAAAAATTAGAAATTTTAAATATTAAATTTTAAATTGATCGAATAACGTTTAAGGAAATCAAATTACTAAATATTTATATGTATATACATAGATAAAATAAAATTAAAATTTTACATCATATCCACATTCTTCAATTTATGTCACCTTTATATAAATTCTAAAGATTGTAAAGTTTAAATAAAAATAATTTATCATTTATTTTTTAATGCATTTTTTTTTTATCCAGCGAAAACAATGAAATAAAATAAAAAATATGGTTTTGTCCCCTTGAAGTGAAAGTGTGTAAGGGATCCTAATTTTAAAAATAGAATATTAATATTTATTTCAAAAATTATGGATAACGTAAAACAAAACAAAAAAGAATGATTGTATTTCTGACTGTTAAATTTATTACATAAAAGTTCAGCATGCGTTTAGATTAGTTGATTTCAAAGAAACATTTTTTTTATCTAAGTATATAAAGAATTAAAGAAAATAATGATTTCATATTTAAAAATCTCAATTAGCAACGTGTAAATGATTAAACAAATTAACTACTTGCACATTTTTAATGTCTTATTGTGAAATAATTTATTTTATTTTTTTGAATTTCGCACCCTCACGTGTCTCATACTTTGGACTAGATTTTCATAGGCTGGGATAATAAAAGTTAGAATTATTTATGGGTTTTATTTAGTGAATTAGGTTGCTGCAGACAAAACTTTTGCCTTGTGGTATTCGGTTTTTTTTTTTTCTTGGAAACTTATTTTCTAATATAATAGCATGCAAAAAAAGGGATATATATAGTGCATTTTATAAATTTATGCATATTTTAAAAATTATTTATCATGGCAATATAAAGATTTTAATGTTTTTTAATATATATGGTAAAATTGATTAAAAATATTTAATCAAAATGCTGATTTAAATAAATATAGACATTATTAAGATGTTTGTTATAGAATGTCAAGAGTTAGGATTTTTTTTTTTTATCATGACTTATTTAAGGGGGTTTTGAGCATCTTGTATAAGAGTTTGGAATATCTTTGAAGTATTCCATTTTATTTTATTTCATTTATTTATTGTTGAGAAAAAAAATGACAAAGAGATAGTTTCATACTCTTAATGAAATAATGAGGAGGTTTAATTCTATATTAATATATAGAGTGCTTTCACGTATATAAATTCAATATGTTTTTTTAAAAAAAAATAAATTACTAATATACTAGCCAAATGTGTGAACATGTGTATTTTCATTTTTATTAAGGTATATTTAATAAATTTATTCAATTTAATACATATATTATTATTTTCTATATTTAATACATATATTTTCAATTTACTATATTATTATATTTAATCATTCAAATTTATAATTTGAATGTTAAGAAGATTATAGATTCACTAAGAAGAAACATAATTGTAAGAGTAGTTGAAATGTGTTTAATTATTTTTAATACACTATTATTCTTTTTTATCTTTTTTATAATTGTATTGTATACGTAAGATCCAATCAAAATATTATAATTTTAAAATATAGTTTACAAATAAAATAGGAAATGAGATGTATATACGAAAATAGGCAATCTTGATTGTATATTGTTGGAGATATTTAATGTCTGTAATTCATAATTTAAATGAATGTAACCTTGAAGGAACAATGTAGATTACAATTTTGCATAAGAGAAAAGAAAAACATAACATATGGTGGAGGAGTAATTAAAAGGTGTATAATTTTTTTTAGTGGATAACTACCTATGTTATTTTATTGTTGCTTTAGATACACAAGATTATCTATTCAATTAAAATATTATAATTTCAAACAATTTTTATCAATCAATATGTATTTCACTCAATAAACAAATCTTGTAAAAAAATTTTGAAAATTGTGATTACGTTATTTTCATATCCATATCCTCTAACCTAGAGTTTTATTGAAAGATAAAACTAGTTTAACTTATGATTACTCACAAAGAGCTCGGACTTTAAAAGAAAACAGAGATAACCTAACTTGCACTATAAAATCCATCTGAATACATCACTAAAACCCTAAATTAACAAAACTAATATGGGAGCCACAAACATCACATGCAAAGCACATTTAATGAGGTAAACATGAAAATTCAAAATTGGCTTAAAGAAAAAAAAAATGAGCATAAAGGAACTTGCTCTAATCAAAGTTATGGTCGGGCAAAGTTACTCTACTTTAGTCAATATAATGAAGGATGAAGTCAAATTTTTAGAGAGAAGACACATGAGGAAAGAGAAAGGTTTTCTAAGAGAGATGATGATTATTCGAAAATGAAACCTGAATTTTTTATTTATATAAATTTTTTACTTTAATAATAAAATATTTAACTATCATTTTAATTATACTACTTTTACTCTAAAAGTATTTTATAGGTTGATATGATTCTAAATAGAACTAACAGTAGAATTGAGAATTTAGGATTACGGAAAGGGATAAATTAAAAATAAAAACAATGAAAACTTGGACAAAGGAAAGCGCCACAAACAAAGTTTAATAAGCCTAAGGATGATCGCCACAAGAATTGATGGATTCTTGATAAGATCGTAAGATGTAGGAAAAACCCTAGCAGAGAAATATTCTTTTTTAAAATTGCCAAAATATTCACCCTCATTTTGATTTCCAAAAGTGTATAAATACAAATGGAGTTATAGGTCTTGGGTTCAAATCCTAACTCCAAACAAAATAATAATATTATTTTATTTTAATACTTAAAGCATGTTGTGCATGTAATCAACTTAGTGTTTTTAAACTATTGGTCATTCAATAATTGGGTCTTCCAAAAAATTAGTCACCTTGTGTTGCAATGTCTCTTGGGCCTTTCTAAGCCTTCCTCTTGTTATGAGTCCACCTAAGTCTGGAATGTATTTGTTAAGTTCCTACTCACCATACCTTTGGGCTTGGATATCCTCATCATAGGTCCTTACTTTTGATCAGTAATAATATTATGTAATACTTTTTAATGATAGAATGTAATATAAAATTCATTTTTAATTTATATTTTTTATAAAATATGAAAATCATAAAAAAAAAATTTAACTAAATGACAAATAGCTACTTTTATTTATGTAGCTACTTTTTATATTACAAAAAATATATGATTTTAAAATTAATTAATATTTTAAAATATTAAAATAACTATTTAATTTTAATATTTTAATAAATAAAATTTTCATACTGATTAGCTTTTAATATATGGGTCCACTACAACAAAATCATTAAATAGAAACTAATTTTAGAGACAAACAAAAAATAATTAATTGTTATAGTGACCAAATTGGAGATCATTTTGTTAGTCTCTAAAATAGTCTATAATTTGATCACTATAACAACTAATTATTTTTTATTTTTAAAATTAATTTTTAATTAATGATTTTCTTGTAGTGATCCGTTTAAAATATTATTGATAATTATTTTTTTGAATGCATATATTATGTTTATCATAATTAATTGTGTTGTGATAATAATAATAATTAAAATATATCTCAAGAATAAAAAGAGAAAGTCTTAAGAATATATAATGGCGAATATAGATAATTCATTTTTTTTATATTAAATATAGATAATTTTACTCTTTATTTTAAATTTATTATAGATGAAAACTCTGGTTAATGATAAGTGGCGGAATTCACCATAAATTATTCACTATGTGAAAAATCAAATTTTTACAATAATTTTGAATTTACATGGAGGAAAATACAAGCATGGTCATGATTGGCAATCGATATTGTTTGAAAAATTATAAAAAAACAAAAATTTAAGGTATATTTTGAATTATTTATTTATTTTGTTCAATATAAGACATATTAAAAATAAAATTTGAATGGAATGAAATTATATGCTTTATATGTGAAAAAAAAGTAATGGATATCTACTGGGGAGGCCACTTCCTTCATATATGCCTAATAATCATGTTTTGCTTTGGTTATGCTTAGTTCTCCATTTTCCTTTTGACATGATAATTAGGTAGGAACTCACAATTTTTCACTCTTCATTTCTTTTCACTCAAAATTAAAAGAAAAAAAATTTATCTCCTAAAGTTAACACAAACACAAGTTTGTTGATAAGCAGTTAACTAAGAGTGTTCCATATTTCTCAACAACAATTGATGTTAGTCCAAGCCATCATTTATAACACAATCTTATTATTATAATCTAAAGTTTTTACTTGAAGTATGTTTTGACAAGCAATTACTATGTTCAACATATTCTTAACAAACAAATTCACTTTTGTTGCACCAAATTAACCAAATCATGACACTTGCTAATAAGATTGTAAAATTGTTGCACCCTTGAACCTAAGATTTTATGACAATCATGTATGCTTTCTTTCACTTTCTTGTGACATGGTTAAGATGTTTCATATTGTTGAGCCTTTGAAAACTATTACATGATTTTGTAGTTGTGATTGTCTGAAGTCAGATTATAAATAATACTCACATAATTTAGGGTAAGATTATGATATTCTTTAACCTAGCAATATAATTATTACATGAACAAAAAAAAACAACAATGCATAGAAAAAGATAAAACAAATATACTTTGAGTGTTATATTTGTACTCTATATGGTTAAATATATATTGTACATAATTAAAAAAAAAAAAGTCACATCTTTTGTATCTCTTTTGGAAGTGGGGTGTGACACACAACACCCTTTAAAACATAATTTAAAAGGGTTTATTTGGTGACCCTACTATTTGTCAAATCAAAGTAAGTATGAATGGGTGAAGGTTTTTTTCCAACATTGTGGTATGTTGAGATGACACTGTGCTTAGCTTGATTTTGCTTTTCAATTTTAAATTTTCAAAGCAGCAAGCAAAAGCCAGCAGAGCCATTAATGCCAATGGAGAATTTCTCCCACTAGAGAACAATAATCCAAAAGGGAGTCTTCGATGGCATGATGATATATGTTTTCATCACACAACCACAAACATTATTCAGCAAATTGTTTAGTTATTATAAATAAATTTATTGTTATTATTATATTTTTTTTCTATAATGAGTTTCCTTTCTCTTTATTGAAAAATTCATTAAATAGTAATCAAATTTAGAAATAAAAAACAATTAATCACTATATTAACTAAATTAAATATTATTTTAGAGATTAAAAAATTATTAATATTTAAATTGATTTTTATTATTAATAAAAATTTATAAAATAGTTTCTAAATTAATATCTAAATTACTTACCAAGATTTTAGTTACTAATATTTTAGATTCTAAATTAGTTTTTAAAAAATTAATAGAGACTAATTTAAAATATAAAGTAGTTAATATCTAAAATATTAGTAACTAATGGTTAGATATTAGTTTAGAAATTATTTCATAAATTTTTATTAATAATAAAAAATAATTTATATATCAATAACTTGTTTAATTTATAAAATAATTTTTTTAATTTATAAAATAATTTGTTTAATTTATAAAATAATTTTTAATTTAATTAATATAATAAATAATTATTTTAAAATTATATTTAATTATTTTTTTAGTGTTAATTAAAAGTTAATATATTCAAGTCTTGATTGAAACTCTTGCTAATTTGATAAACCATCAAAGATTGTGAAAATTATAAATCCTTGCAAAGTGAAATTCACCATCTTATCAAAACAATAACCAAGTTTATAATGGGAAAATCGAATCTTGAAACAATACTTGGTTCTCAAAGTTGTGTTTGTAAAAAAAGTCGGTATTAGATATAAATTAGGTTTTCAAGAATAAGTTAAAGTATATAAAAACTTTTTTTCTAACAAAAAAGTCAAATAGTTCTTCATTCATTACTTGCTTCTATTGTACGAGAGAAGACCATACTATTAGAAATTGTAAAATTAGGAAATTTAATGTTCCTAGTGGAAAAATGAAATGGCTTCCAAAATGTGCCAAAGATAAAGTTAACACGGTTGGACCCAAAATTATCAAGGGTACCATACTTTGTTTTATAATATGTTTTGAAGGTATACTTGAAGGCTAAAAGACTACTTTGGTACTTAGATAGTGGTTGTTCAAGACACATAACATGATTTGTGGAGAAATTTATGAATATGAAACTAAAAACATAAGGTTTTGTCACTTATGGTGACAATAGAAAGAGAAGAATTCTTGGATGTGGTAACAAAGAAAATGGTTTCGCGATTAATATATAAAGTGTATGTTAGGTTGATGGTTAAGTATTATCCAACTTTGTGATGAAGGTCATAAGATAGTATTTGAACATGATTATTTGATGGAAATCATCCAACCACCACATCTTTGACTAAGAGGAAAAAAGATGATGAAGTCTCATGGAAGAAGAATCTACACTTGAAGAGTAGAAATATTAGGATTTTCTTCCTTCTTCTTAGTCTTACATACATAGTATAATAGTATATTTTCTCCATATAGTTGTAGGTATTTTTGCTTGTATTTTGTCATTTTGTAGAGGCACACTTGGGCCTTATTTAGTTCCTAATTAGGTCCTCATTTGAGCCTTGAGTACGTTCATACTTAGTCAAAATAAGTCCAGTACCAACTACACACAAAGGATAACACTTAGAAGTCCCATGTCATGGAAAATAGGACCAGTTTAGGCCAAAATATACGCTAGCTACTTGAGCAACATGTGCTACGAGTTTGCTTCTTTGTGAAACTTAATTTTGCATTTTGTCCTGCATCTTTTGTTGCAAAGAGTGCAAGGGAGCTAGGCATCTTAAAGCCACTTGCCTCTTGAAAATCCCCAGTTGTTATCATGCTTTCTTATTCTTTTGAGATATTTAAAGTAGGAGTATTCTCCAACGTTCTTCACCATTGATTCTTTTTTGGAAGATGAACCAAGTGCCAAGTTTCTTTTGAAACTTGGGAAAAATTTTAAAAAATTTGAGTCTTCGACTACTTCGGAAATGCCCCATCCTTTTAGCATCATGGGTCGGGCTTTGAGGTCTTCAAAAACCAAGTAATATTTTCTTTCTTTGTGTGTTTTTTTCTTGTGTTGTTCTTAATTTTCTTTTGGATTTAGGATAATTTAAATTCCTTTTAATACATGTAAACTTTGTCGGGTAGTTGATTCAAATTTTAGTTTCGAATTTTCTAGAATCAATGTCATGTCTAAGAACTTCTATTGCATGTTTTAGCCTAGTTTTATGACATAGTTTGCTTTTGGTTTTGATATGTCTTGCTTAACTTTAAATTGTTCGAATCCTCCAAGTGTGTAGAGTATTGTTTAGTCATTTAATTATTCATAAATTCCTTAGAAGTAATTCTCAAATTTTTACAAAACTTTCTAACTACAAAAACATGTTTAACAAATTATTGTAGCTAGTTTCTCTTCTTGCTTTTTGAATTCTTCTTTGCTTTTAGCTTCAAGAAAAGTTATGAAATTTTTCCTTAGTAGTTAAACTAGAGTAGGCAAAGACATATTTGCTTCATTTCCTTCAAGTTTTGAGCTGAATTGCTTGCTTAAACATGACTTGAGTAATTGCTAGTTGAATTTGAGTAGAAATTGAACCTAGGTTGTGAATTGTTGCAAAAAATTGAATGCAAAAACATGGAATGAATGACCTCTCGATCTAAATAATCAAAGAAAAACCCAAGAATATAAAATAACAGTGACATAATCTAGTTTATATTTTGAGTTTTCTTTACCTTAAATTTTCTCATTTAGTGCCTTATTTTCAATGGCAAAACAAGGAATCGTCTCCAAAACATTTAATTGACATTCCTTTGGTCTTTAGGGGTGCATGCATACACACAATTAAGAAATTTTTTTGACTTTGAAGTTTTTCACAAAAATTTGTGAAAGTGCATGTCTAGGAAAGTTTTAGCTAGAAAAAACTTGATACTTAAGCGAATCCATTGGTGATCCCATCTTTTTCGTGAAATTTTACCTGGTGTACTTTCAATATATTTTTTATGAAAAACCTCTTAAAACTCTTGTGAAAACCTTTATCACCCATTCTTGTAAAAATCTTTTAAAAAATTTTTGAAAATAACTTTTTGATAAAAAATGAGTGATCATACTTATCATTCTAGTGTCTATGGTAGGGTTATGGACCAACATGAAGGGTCAAGCCTTATAAATTAAATAAAAAATTTAGAATTAATAATGATTGAAGAAAATAAAAGAAGAGAAGAAGAAACTAGAAATAAAGATGAAGAGTTAGGAGAAATGTTTGCTCAATTTATGAAATAAAAGGAAGATAAACCTAAAAACAAAAATGAAGATGAGTTATCATCGAGAAGAAAAAGACATTATGAGGATTCCTACTCTCAAAGTGAATAGGAGATCTATAGTAAGTATCACAATAGTGATTACTATTAACATCCCCACCTAAGCATCACCATAAACCTAAAAAAAATTATTCATTTTGAAAACTTAGAATGAACTTTTCTCCATTCTATGGAAGAGATAACATAGATAACATAGAAGAGTATCTAGACCAGAAGAACAAGGTTGAACAAATATTTGAATATCTCTAAATAAATCAAGAGAAAAGGATTTATACCATTAATAATTGTTACAAATTAATTAATCCCATAAAAAATATCTTATATTCTAAATCTAAAATAAACATTTACTTGATATAAAAAAAAATGAAAAGTATATGTCTCACAAGGAAAAATGCACGTGAGTTTTGTCAGTGTCCTTTAGACTCAATTTTTTTTTGTGTAAATGCAAACTAATATTTATATCTAAGGGGAAAAGACGATAAAGTAACTTTTTGTGATTAGTTTTTGATGCATGCATATCTTTTGTATGAATTTATTTATTTTTTATAAATTTATCTAGTGTATATTTTAGTTGTATATTTATAACATTTCATAAATGTCCTGCAAACCAGTGTCCTAAGTTTGACCTTTAACTGAAAAAACTGCTAGAAACACGTGAATGACACAAAAGTTTTTATTTTTAAGATAAAAAAGTCAAATTATATTAAGTAGAATGGGTACGGGTAGATTAATCTTAAAACTTTTAACAGACATATGTTTTATATTTAATTATTACGTTTAATTTTCACTTAATTTAAAATAGAATAAGTGGAAACTGCAGTAATTTCAAAATAAAATATTTGAATCTCAATTTTTCTTTTCGGTCTTTGGACTTTGTGTTTAAAATGTGTCTACCCTACCACTTATCATAGATGGGCTTTATAGTCCAAATGAGGGGCCAATTACTTCCTGCACCCAATCAATTGCTTTCTACACCTGACAAACTTTTTAAAATCTCATTACACCCTTGTCTTTTTTTGTTCAAGCTGAGGTACGTTATGAATATCATTATCCAAAAGTGTGTTTTGTATTCTGGATATACATATTCAAAATTGGATTTTGAATTTTGGATATACATATTTGGAATAGTTAACTGTGTTTTGAATATGGACATCTGGAAGTATATGTTTTGACTTATGGATTTCTATATCCGAAAGCTTTCGGATGAACCCATCTGCAACACATCAATCACTTTCGGATAAGAATATCCAGAAGTCAAAAATCACTTTCACCTAAAACTATCTACAAGGCAATGCAGAGGGCATGTTAAAATTGACCTTGTCTTCTCCAGTGGCTTCGTTCTCTATTGCCGATGAACTACCTCACACACGATGTCCTTCCGCTGCCTCAAAGAAGAAATGCAAATGGAGGAATGACAAGACTACGCTGGCCGCTGCGTTCAGTACGAAAACGAAGATGGCGGTGGCGGCTAGTGCACGAAAACGAAGGGGTGTCGAGATTAGGTACATATCTCTCTCTTAACCTAATTTCAATTTCATTAAGGATATTTTGGTATTTTTGTAAACCATGATTGGATGCCAATTCAAATTGATTGGGTGCAGGGAGAATCAGCCAAATGAAGGAAACAATAAATGGGTTTTTAGTCCAACAAATGGCCTCATATCTCCATGGAGTGTTAGAAAAAAAAAAAAAAACTAACTAATTTTTTTAGTTTCTAAAATAATATTTAATTTAGTCAAACTAATTATTTTTAATCTTTAAAATTGGTTTCTATTTAATGATTTTCTAATAATATATATTTATACATAAATTATAAAATTTAAAATATGTTTTCATATTATATAGTTTAAAATACATTTTTAAATTATTTTAAATTATGTAATTTAAAATATATATTTAGATTATAAATTTCGATTTTTCTATGGTGCAAAAATAATCCATTAAAATGCTGAAAGAAAGAGCCTAAGCTTCTTTGTTCATAGGCCTATGAAATAGGTCGTGGAAATATGTGGATAGTTGGAAAAAAAAAACAAGAAAAGAGAAATATGTGAATTAAAAAAGAATAAAAGAGAGAGAGTCTATAAAGGTAAGGTTTAGAATATGTTAAAACAGAGAAGAAGGTCTAAAAGTCAAAAAATTGAAATTCCTAAAGGCTATTTGGCAAAACCATCTTCCTCTTTATTGAATTCATTTCCACTCTGTTCCCAAAACCAGAGTTTGTTCTTTGGGATCAACATGCACCACCCATGGCTTTAATAGAAATCAATTAAAAAATATATACAAGATTTTTTATTAAATAAATTATTTCTATAATATGTCAGTCTAAAGTGTGTGTATTCATTGGACAATTTATTATGTTTAATTTTTGACTTAAGTATATTTTTAATTTTCGTAAAAGTTGTTAAGATAAAAAGTTAAAAACTACCAAAAATGTTAAAAATATTTTTAAAAAACACTTAAAAGACCCAAAATAAATGATAAGAAAGAAATAAAAATAAATACTTTCAGAAACCAAATACAAATTCTGTAAATGTTTTAAGGACTAAAAGTCAAGGAAATTAAATACAAAAACTTTTAATTTGCTGAGAGACTAAAAATATATTTTAGGAAAAAAAAAGTCTTACTAAAAAATTTTAGTCAAATATTTTTTTTTTTGTTATAGTAACTAATTTCAATTAATTACTACATTTTGGAGAGGATGCTTAAAGTCCAGACAAATTAAATTGAAAATTTGTATTGCAAATAACCAAATGACCCTTTTCCCCAGTTGAAAGTCAATTAGATTATGAGTACTGTTTGACAAAATGAAGAAATATTTTGAAAACTGCACAATATGTTTAATCCATTTCAGTCACTAATCACTCCTACCACACATTTTAATCTGTCAGTGTAATAATTAACTGGTAATATATATATCACTTTTGTCTGAAGAATGAGAAAGGCTAGAAAAAGCATATATATAGGTTTTAATGGAGTAGAAACAAATGAATTTTGTGAAAAGACAAATGATGAAAAGATTCCTCATAATTAATCATGTATCTCTTGAGAAGATTACTAGGAAAGAGTTAAATTTAAAGGTGATGAACATGACATGTGTGCAAATAAACATTATTTAAAGAAGTGATTAATTTATAATTTATTTGTGAACATTCATTTTTAACTTTTGCAAGAAAAGAAAGAGAAAGAAAAAGAAAAAGGAAGATTCCATAAAGATGAGCATGAGCTCTTGCTTGGTAACCCTAAACCCTATTAAGTTTGCAATGCTATTGAAGTTGAATTGTAGCAAAGTTTGGGCCCTCCACCTCACATTGATGGTTACACTGACCCCTTTGGTTCCCCATGCACCATTTCTTTGCATCATTCTTTCAAAAGCCTATCCAATTACTCAATCATCTAACCCCTTCATAGCCTCCACCTGTAAACCATATTCAAGAGAATGCCTCCATCCAACATATTTCTACAAATCTATTTCTTTTCCTAAAAACTCACATTTTGACCATGGTATTGTTGTTTTTTTTCCTATTTAAAGTAGATTGATGTAGGAGGCATTAAGTCATTATTGTGTTTATGAAAGTTATAAGAAATATTTTTATCACCAAAAGAATGAATAAATATGAGTATTTCAGTGACTATTAGAAAAAGACAAATTATATATCTACATAATCCAAACTAAACAGTAAAAATTAACAAAACTTATCATAACAGTTACTCCAAAAATACCTCCCACACCACTATCCACTTCACACAAATGAACATGTGAAGTTGTATCATTGGCAATAGAAGCCCTATCCATTAGATACATAAAATTTCAGCATTAGAAGCATATGGGAAAACTAAGAGAGATTTCTTAAGAGATTTACATTACCCCTCTATAACAAGAGTTGTGACTGAGCATGGTTCTTCAAACATATATTTTGCTATACTTGCTTTACTTGATTTTTACTTCTCTTCATATATCAGCATCTGATGATGCTTCATTCCAAAGAACGAAAACAATATCACCAATATAGTTGTTTAACTAATAAGAAAGGTTTCCAATTCAACTTATACCAAAATAAGTATCAATGTGATGTGGTGTGATACTTTTAAATTTCCATTGAAATCTTGGTAATGAAACTTCAATAAATTTTAAGATGGTGTGTGGTATGGAAGAAATAAAGGGGAAAATGGTGATTTAGAAAAGTGGAAGAGAAGAAGAGACTTAAAATAAAAGCATGAGACTCATATGAAGAGTGAAAATGAACAATATGGAACTTTGAAATTTGTCACTTAGTGTAACTATTTAAAACCCTAAAAACTGACTTGATAATTTTTTTTTTTTTAATTTTCTAAAGGTTTTTAATGGTTAAAAAAATGTATCAGCTAAGCTGTGAACTTTTATTTTATTTTATGTTTCTCAGTGGTTAAAATCTGCGGCAAATGTTACTATGTTCCTTTCGGTGATTATGAAGAGCAAGAAAAAATATTTTAAAATAAATTTAATTATTTACAATACAAGTCATTTATTTCTTTATACTATTTATCTTCAATTTCATTTGGACTAAAAAACCCACTAATTCTACCACATTTCTCTCCTAATTTTCTCCATGGTTTAGAAGAAGTAACAAAGGAGATGCTTCTATAAGAGTATATTGGAGTAAACATATGATTGATAAATAACTGTCTTTTAAGTATGGTGATATCCAAGATTTGGTTGAGGTTTGTGTGAATGAAAAAGAAAATGATTGTTTGAAGGGAACTCTTTAGTATTTGGAGGGTTAAATTCTACACAAGGTTCATTCTAAATTTATAAAAAGTAAGTTCATGTTAACATATTTGAGTAATTTTTTGATTTTTTTTTATAAAAATAAGTACAATTTTATACATTAATTATTTAAATGGATAAAATTTTAAAAAAATAAAATTAAAGTCATTTCAGACATTTGTGAAAATGATAAATGAATAAAAAAAAATTAATTTTTTAATTTAAAATAGGTTAAAAATTCATATCGACTAAAAATTAGGATATTTCATAGTATATAAGTGAGTACAAACCTCACTTTATAAGCCGATTTTATGAGATTGAGTTAAGCTTAAAGTCCATTTTTATTATGGTATCATAACTATTTCGAGTCTGTTCTAACAATTATTTGTTGGGTTTATTAGGTCATCCGTATCAGACTATTATCGGATCACTCATATTATATAGTCTCACACACAAATTAGTAGTTTAATGTGAAAGGTATATGCTAAATTTAAAATTCACTTCTTACTAAGTAAGAGTGTATTAAATAAACACTAGAATATTCATCACAAAACAAATTATAAGTGAAGTTTAAGAAGTAAATCTGGTCTAGGTGAAAGTGAAAAACTAGTAATTGGTTAATAATTTGAGCAGTGTGAACTCATTTCAAAATATCACTCACTCACTCTCCCTTAATTTTATTTTATTTTTAGCTTAAAAAGATGTGCGTGCGATTTTGCATAGTAAATTTTTTTGTTTGTCTCCATTCTGTCTCCAAACACTATGAAAATATATTAGATTAATATGATTTCCATGACTTTCCATGTTTGATCATTTGATTTGATTGAACACACATTTGGTTACGCATATCAAGGTCCTAATTATTGAATTAACAAGCTAAAGGTTGATCAAAACTGTAAAACCAGGGATTGTACGGAACCATTCTTGTGCCTCTCTTTTCTCGAGGAGTTATCAATTAATCCACCATTAACGGAACACACCTTAACACTAATTATGTCACATCATCCATATTATAACCATTTTCTAACTTTTGAGTTCCCATTCCCCTAATCAGCCACATTCCATTGCATGAACACCTCAATGTGACAAAGAGATAATTGTAAGCATCAATATTGTCTCTGCCTAAGCTCAGATACTTAGATTCCCCCGTGCAACTTTTAAATTACAAAAATCAAACCCCCCCTCAAAAACAATCTTATTATAAAACTAACAATAATTTCAAATCTTCTTTCAACAGTTTCTACACTTTTTTCTACTTTTTAAATGAAAAAAATATCAAGAACACTTTATATTTCTCGAATGTTAAGTATATTTTTTACTTACTGAGAGTGAGAAAATCTTACTGTATAAAATGAAAACAAACCATGGAGTGAAAAAAGAAACTCCCTTTGAGACAAAACCAACACGGGTCATGTGTTCACATAAATGGGATTTCATGAATCGTACAGAACTTGACAGAGATAAATTATACCCATTTTTGGTGTTTTTGTTCCATTCCTAATAAAAAATCGAGGCATTCAGGCAAAAAGGTTCCTTTGAAGGTTAAATTTTTTTAGTATGGTTGTTCCTTCTCAAAGGTATAGAAGGTTGTTATTGCAGCATCTACAAAACTCTTGATCATAGTTACCCTGAACATGGTGAATATAAGTACATAGTTCATATAAGTACACAGTTCATATAAGTATGTAGTTATGACACTGTAAATTATAAATTTAGGAATTTGACAACATTAAAATGAAGAATCATAAAGTCAGAAATTTCAGTGGTTGGATGAGAGAACTAATGGAAGATATTCAAATAGATATGCTATGCAGGTACACTCAAATAAATCATTAACTTTATTCTCAATATTGTTTACTTTATTCTCTAAATGATTACTTTATTTTAGAAGAATGAGATCCAAAATTAGTAGGATGCAGAAGCACAGCTTAAGATGATGGATTTGGTACAGGGGGACAGATGAAATGATTGTGGGAGAATTGGCAACTACATTCTTGAGTACATGTTAAACCTATAATCACGGTAAGAATATGGTGAAGCCAGTAATGGAGTGGATATAATTTTGTTTTGTTTTTGCAGTCTAAAACAAAGGTCCAAAAGGAAAAGACATTAGATAAAATTAGATAAGACAAGCCAACATTCCAATCTGTACACACAGAGAAAAAAGTATTGAAAGAAGTTGAAATGAAACCCGGAGGGAAACAGGGAAAATCTAATAGATTTTTCCTTTTGATGATAGCTTCTAACATGCTAGTTCAACATGAACCAACCAATTAAGAAGGATGAGAATATTATACACCATCAAAGAGGGCCATTGGAAATTGGTGCTCCTCTCTTGATGCTATCCATGTTGGTAGTTTCATAGACAGGTAGACCACTTGAATAGTATCCCAAGTCATAGTTTTGCAATTCAAACAGATCAGAGCTTGAATCACTTTCTGCACCATCATCAACCTCATTGAACTTCCTGATTTGAGTGATTTCCTTCTCCTCTGCCGAGTACTTGTCCACTGACATCCTATCTTTCTCAACTGACTCATGACTGCCCTTGTTCCTTTGTTTCTCTGATGATGATAATCCATTGCTGTGTTTGTGATTGTTGTGGCTGTGGCTGTTATCATCCATCAAAGTTGTTGGTTCCCTTTTTTTCTTCTCATCCCACAACAACTCATTTTGCAAAGTGGTTGTTGATCTTGCATGTCCATTGTTATACTTTGCTGACAAGGACTGTGCATGCTTGTGGTCTGAGAAGGTTCTGAATTCCTTGCAGCTCTTTGTTGGTGTTTGTACATAAGGAGGAGTTCTAAACCCTGAACTTAAGGAAGAGTATAAGGACTTTGAATCTGCAGTGCTGGAGCTTCTGAAATGGCTAATGCTGCTCCTCCTCCTTCTCCTCCCTCCAGGGCTCTCATCCTCATCTTTCATGGACTGAGAGCTGGATTTTGATTTCTTCTTCTTTGATGCTGATTGGCTGAAGAGAGAGTTCAAGAAGCTTGCAAGCCTTCCACCTGGAGAGCTAGGCTGCTTGTGTTTCTTCTCCTTCATGATTTGCTTTTCCATGCCATGGAATTGTTGGGGGAGCAAGCTTCTCATTGGCATGTCTAAGCTGATTCTGGCTCTGTGTGCATGGTGCCGTTCTTCTCTCATGATCTTCTGAGTGAAGGTGGAGGCAGTGTAGCCAACAACTTCACTGTATCCTGAGAAGTACCTTGCTGCCTCAAACACATCAAGCTCGCCAGAATCGTTCCTGCGGTGGAAGGACTTGTTGTGATTAATTTCTGGGTGGTCCATGAGGCCTGCTATGGACATGGTGCAAGTTTGAGAAGTTGGGGTGAAGTGTGGAATAATATGGATAGTAATATGTAAGAAGAAGGGGGGCTATATCAAGGATGCAAATAGATGAAAGGGGTTTGGAATGATTGAGAGTAGTGGGAGGGTCAGTTTAGGATAATCAATAACTCTAGGCATAATTTTATATGATGAGGGAGTTTTGGAGGTTTTTGTGTGGTCCACAAGATGTGCATATGTGCATTTGCAATAAAGATGAGATTGGGGTGGTATAAGTGGGGAACAGTGCTTTTTATCCTCTCATGCTGTTAAAACCAGAGGTTTTTGTTAGGGATTGTGGGGAGCAAAGAGCTGTGTTTCCTTGGATTCTATATGCTTCTATGGATTTGAGTGGGAGTTGGGTGTGAAGTGGTTGTTGGCTATGGATATATATCCAATGGCCATGAACATGTGCATTATTCAATCTAACCTTCTTTGCTCATATACATCATTATACATACAGATGGACTATAATTATTATAGAGATCCCACCATCATTTTGAGGGCTTCAAAGTCACTCCATATTCCATAACAAATTAAAAGTAATTGCTTGCCAAGTAATTTCTTTTGACTAGGATAGATTTACTATGGCCCATTAATATCACACTGCCTCCTCTTTAACCTGTTTTCATAAGTCCTGGTAGTCCATCCATTAGGTGGGTGAGTAACATTTCAATTCCCAACCACTGGTAGGTTCCAATAGAGAAAACCTACACGGTAGCAGCATCATGTCAAAATAGTATTCAGATCAGACCATAAAAACCATGTTGTCATGTAAACAAAACCTGAAAATTTTCACAAAAATTTTCATATTACACATAATAATACATAATACCATATCATATGGAAGGTGATATATGAAGAAGTCCCACCAAAGGTGCAAGCAAAGGATAATAAACAGTGGAGAGACCTTTTCCACTGCAAAAAACTTTAAGAAACTGCATATGCATACTTAGTATTATCAACTTTAGTTTTCTTTCTAGGTACTGATGTTAGTCAATAGATGATTTGGCCCATCAAAGCCAATGCCCATTTCTTAGTGTCGGATTATAGTTGTCACCATAGTCTTTGTGTGTGGGCATGATCAAATGAGTACGTGTAGCACATGAACCAAAAGAGACACACCAACGGATATGAATTAAAGCCATATAATATATATGGACTACCAAATATTGTTGTTGTACCTGTACGTATAAACGTTCACTTAGTCAAGGCACTCGAGGGAGATGACTGTGACAGTTCCATTAAGATCATCTAGTCTAGTCAATTTTTTTCTACTTAGTTATCAATGTGTTAAGTTATAAGGGACCCCTTTCTTGTGTATCCACCACAATTGTGCATCCAACAAAAGTAATTTTATTTATTTTTTCATTTGACAGTATCACCATCAAGATAAGGAAAACTGTGCCACTTGTTATGACAGAGGCCTTGAATGCTGACCACTAGTTTGGAAGTAGAAGAAACACATTTTTGTCACACACACTTTCTGTTAAATGAAATCATTCCAAGGCTTGTCAGAAACCAGTGGTTATGGTTCTTGCAAGCACTAGATTTTGATAGACCAAGATAAGCAACTATCCCCATCCTTGGCTAGTTTGCTTTAGATTTGATCATTAGGGCCACCCCGGAGAACAAGACTCATAGAAAGGACACAAAATTAAAGCATAGAAAGCTATTAAACTTAACATCTACCAAAATTTGTGTGCATTGGATGCCCCTGGTTGCGGACATTTTGGAATGTGTTGGGTTATTCTCTATGCCTTAAGCATTCAAAACATATGAGGCCAAGGTTATTATAGTTCGCAGATTTTGTTGCTCTATTATTGGAGAAGCTTAAAGCAAGGCCACAAAACACACTGGGAAAATCATACATGTTCAATTAACTAACTTGATTTATATGATCCTGTACCTCATATCTGAGATTTTATTTGTGGCCTACGTCAAATAAAAAACGTGAACATAATTGGAGAATGACCACATATGTGGCCTGATCAGGTCAGACGGATCAAATCCAACAATGCCAGTGGCAACAGTATAAGGGGTGTGTGGTGATGTTGCCACACTCTATTAGTATCATCTTCATCCTCATCTTGAACAGAAAAATATTTCTACAATCTTGGAAGATACACATGTTTGGTTGCTTTCTTTTAATATGCACCATGCATTCTTAAAGTGATCTTTAATGGACATGGTTGCCCCAAGAGTCTCTCATCTTTTATTGCTATGTGCCATGTTTGATTTCTGCTGACCTTTTCACCAAAGCACATTGGATGATCAATCATCATTGAAGAGGGGAGTTATTGATGGGTTTGAGATTTATTGTAGACCCAGTGAAAGTCCCGCTTCAGATGTTATCAAGGCTTTTTCAAGACTTCCAACAGTGATCCAACAACACATTATATGAATTTCACTAGTTTTAGGCCCATCAAAGGCTTCAAGTGCCACATAATGGTCCATTTCATGACCCTACAAATAAGAACATTGCTATTGAAGTTAGGGACAAGGTGGGGCCGCAAAAACCTGAATTGCCCTTAAACCTTAGCCCAAACTGTAATTCCATCCTCATTGCTGGCATGTACTCTCAAATGGGATGCCCTCAATATGAACACCTCTTCAATAATAAGGGACTAATCAAGAGATAAAAAAAGGAAGTGAGTGAGGTTTTCATATTTGGGAACAAGAGAATGTGCAGGGAACCTGAAACATAACAATCTGCAATAGATCTAAATCATAGAGAGAATTGTATAATCAAAGGGGTGTCACACAGTTGGATTTTGCATGAATAATGAATGCTCTTAGACATAGTTTTTCTTTTCCAACTTTTAAGATGTGCAACACACGTGGCCACATTAAGCTTCATACATAGTGCCTTTTCACACTTGGTCTGTAACACTTTAGCTTTAGACTCATTATGCTGATAAAATATCTATTTTCTATCTCCAAAAAGTTCTGCAAAATATTTATAAGCTTGGCATGCCCTAATCCACATCTATGCTCTTATCTACTGTAGGCCATATGCCCTATGTTTCCCTTAACATCTTTCACAGGAAAATCTCAACTAAAAAGCACTTCCCTTTATTCTTGAGAAATATCAATTTTGTGTGTTATAAATCAGTTGAGCATAAAGAAGTTGCTTTTTTCTAGTGGAAGAGGTAAAAACTATCTCACCAAACCACATAAATCACAATAGCTTGAGATGGATATAAAAACTATTCCACAACTTAAACCAAAATTTTTGTGTGATGATCAAGTGGTAAATCCAACATAACAATTTGAAGGAGACTTTACTTCCATAAAATATTTATTATTTTATTTTTACTTTAAATATAAAAAATACCCTTTATTTTAATTTCGTTTTATATTTTAAAATAAATTTAGCTTGAATATAATAAAATTTTTATAAGATTTTTTTTTTATATTGTCATCGCATTCTAAATTGTTGTGTAATTAAAATTTATTATTTTCAAATAATTATCATAAAATTGCATTCAGATTAGTTTTAAATCGGTTGATGATGTAGAAAACTTTAAATTGACAGTGTATTAAAACTAAATTCTTTTAAATATTTATAAATGAAACATAAAAAATTTGACTTTTTCAAAGTGAGGAGATTCACTTTAAAAAATAAAACGTACTCACAATTGTTGATTAACAAAAATTAATGGTTAATACTCATGCTAAGATCAAACACATATATCCTCCATTAGTTTTCTAATAAATTATTATGAGTGCATTTTATTCTTTAAAGTGTATTCTCTTCACTAAGTGAGAGTTATTTTCTAAACAACAATTTTAGTGGTGAGAAAGACGTTCTTTAAATGGCATGGGTAATCTTTTTATTCTTAAGAAAACTTCACCAATATACTTCTTTTAGTGAGAAACTCACTTTATAGAGTAAAGATAACAAATCTTAATCATATAATGATGAAACAATAAACAATTAGTATTACGTGTACATACATAATAAATCATTGATGAATTGGAATACTATTGATTAATTTTTTAAACAACAATTAAGATTTATTACTTTAATTTTTAAAATGATATCTTTAGAAAAGTTAAATCCTCTCTTAGATCTTTCATCTTTTAATGATGTAATGAAACTTTATGAAAGTAAGAATATTTAATGTAAATGGATTATTTCTAAGTGAGTCAAATGATGTGGAGATGTTCAAAGACAATTTTTACATAGAGACGAAGTGATATCTGTTTAATCCCTCAGACCATTTTGATTGGTGTTACAATTATTTTTTATTGAAAGTTCAGGTATTTGTTGTAGTTGGAATGTTACAAGACACAAACTTTGTTTTGTTTTTTACATGAGTTAGAATATTTCTTAAATGTGCAATTTTATTTAATTTATTATTTATTAATAAAAAATATCATCAAAATATCATAAGATAACTATGAGAGATGGAAATTCCATTAAAAAGATCACTCATTATAGATATTTTAGAAAAGAATGTGAGTTTAAAAGATTGCAAGCGGTGTAGTACAACTTTACCATACTAATATTTTTTTTTTTTATTTAATTATCAATGGTTCATGGTTATTTCAAATGCCTAGATGATTCCAAATCTATTAACCAAATGGTTTCAATAAGCAAAAGGAGGAAGAATTAGATTTTTTTAAAACTCGTTTATTGACACACAATCTTTAATATTAATCACATTATTTTAAAAATATATAGAGAGAGTAAACTTCAACTTAAGCCCAAATCTAATATAAGTAACAAATATAAACATAAGTAGTTAGCTAGGTGTAGGGATAAATAAGAGTGTATATTATTTTATCTAATATTTGGTGAAGCTAAATTAGGTCCTCTTCTCAATTGAGGTTTAAAATTTTCTTTTTAATAAGTCAATATATTACAAAGAAATAAGTTAATAATGTTAACATAAATGACATCCTCGCATTAGATTCTCTTTTTAGACTTAGTATTTGAGAATTATGAATCCTCATAAATCTAAAGATCAAAAGTAGAATTATCAACAAATGACAATAAAATAGTTGTACACGTGTATTTTTCTTTCAAACTGAGACACATCCTTAAATCTAAACAAAAATATACTTTCTTTCTAAGTAATAAGTTACACAAGAAATTCCAACACTAATAAGACATGTATACATGAAAACATCAAATTAAAGCACAACTCTTTCTAATTAAGGGTGTAATAACTGAAATATCATAGTTCGATTGTAACTTGACCTATTTAGTTCAACAATAACAATAACATGTTGCTTGAGTGAGATCATCTTGCTTGATCGACTAGTCTTTTCCACAATGAAACAAACTTCATTGTCTGAGGGATCTTTTGCTGCTTGAGTGATATTCATGAAGAGAGCATAAATAATTTTGTATTTTTTTCACTTTGATGTGAGTTGATTTTAGATTGACACATTTTAGAGGTTTCATTTTTAATTTAAGCTTTTTGAATTAGTAGAATATGATGAGAAGCTCAAAGAAGATTGTCACTGGACACAAACTTAACTAAGTGGTTAAGTAAGTGTGAATGTTATCTTTTAGAAAGCAAAAGAGAAAACACAATATTAAGGTGAAGATGATGATGCGTTTGAATTGAAACAACATAAGATAGCAAGAAAAGCAAGATAATGACCGAATAGAAAAAGGAGATAAAGAACACAATGAAAAGGAGCAATGACGTAATGGAAGAAAGTAAAAGAGAAAGGATTAGAAAAGCTTATGGAGAATGGAGATGGTGGTCACTCCATTTAGAGTGGTGGGAGACTCTAAGATGAGTGGTGAATAGCCGCCGCTTGAAGTAGATTCTAATCAAGATAAGACCTAAATAAGAGAGCACTCAAGACTCACTAAACACTTTGACAAAGTTTCTTCTCTATTCAAAATTTAAGGTGAAAATAAATGAGGCAAGGCACCCTATTTATAGGAGAGGGTGTCTTGGTGGGCAAGAGTGAGAGGAGAGAAGAGAAGGGGGCAGCTAGGTGATGTGTTACCCAAGCAAGCCTTCCTCCTTCTAGAGACTAGGTTAAGGGGCGATTTAAGGGGAGACTTTCTAGAAGCTAGGTTTTAGGTAGATTTGGCACAAGCCCAATATACTAATTACACCCTCTTCTAGCTTATTCTTCTAATTGAAGCCCAAAGTGAGTCAATTTATTTACTTAACTTTTCCGGTTCTCTCTTTGCTGAGGTTCTTCTAAGATTTGATGGGACCTTGTCTTGTATGTTGAGATGACTGACCTAGTTGAGAAGAGTCTATGATGTCCTTACTCTCAAGCTTCATTGTTTGAGGGATCTTCTGCTGCTTGAGTGATATTCATGAAGAGAGCATAAATAATTTTATATTCTCCTCACTCCAACGCTCAACTCCGCGCTTGAGCGCCTATCATGTGCACGTCCTACCATTGCATGAACGATGTACATGTGTTGGAATCTCCAAACAAATTCTAAAACATTCAACCACCTCATTATTGACGCTTGAGCGACCAACTCTCACTTGAGCTCTATAACACATTTGCATGAATCTCCAATTTTCTAGAATCCATATACACCAATTTAACTTTGCTTGAGTGATCATCACATCGCTTGAGCAATATACTTCAATAGAAAAGAAAGTTTCCTTGACTTCTCATTCACTTAAGTTACAAATTCTTGCTTAAGCTACATATCCTATCACTTAAGCATCCATAAGTCATTTGAGCGATGTGAGTAGTGATTGCAATGATTACACATTGGTTGAACATCACTTGAACGACATTCAACTTGAGAGTAATCTTTTTCAAGAAAACAAGGAAAAATTCTACATTTCACATACCAAAACCCACTCTCATATCCTATGGCTTAAATCTGCATAAGTTGTTTAAGTGATGTGATCAGTAAATATCGTAAATATCACTTGAGCGACATTCAACTTGAAAACAATCATTTTCAAGAAAATAAGAAAAAATTCTAACATTTCACACGTACCTAACCTCATTCTCATGCATCCAAATTAATAATGATATAATTGCCATGCCTTAAAATAGTCATGATCTCAAACTCAGTTAGCATTTCTTCAATCCCATAAATGTAAACATATATATCTCCAATTCTATACATATCACTTACACTAGCATGTACTTATTAATGTACTTATTAACTTGCTGATGAGAAAAAAAAAACTTATTAACTACTTTTATATGAATTGAAGCGTTCTTAAACTTTCATTAATGTTTCTAATACCCTAATAAAAATCCAGATACTTCAACAACTATCAATCCCTATCCAAACAACATCTTCCCTTAAAATCCACTTAAAAAGGGAAGATGAAAAAGAAAAAGAAAATTTAATAAAAAAAATGATATACTTACCAACCAAAAAACGGGTTGGTAGATAATAATCTCTACCTTACTCAAAGAGATAATCTAACATAATAACGGTAATAAAAAACTTCTCTAAAATTATAGAAAGTTCAGATAGAAGAATTTTAAAATAAAATAAAACATAATGTCAAATTTTATTTATTAAAATTTATTTTAAAATAAATTTTGGATTTTTACAGCCATTATGGTTCTCCACCGGATTATCCTAATCTCATAAAGTACAAGAAAAGCCATTTATATAATATTCACAAATTCTATCATTTTTTTTTTGTCTATGCTCATAAAATAATGTTATGACCTATGAAGTTCGGACACTCCTCTTAAATGATATGTCTGTGTCGGACACGACACTCGTAGGACATGTATCAGTGAAGTGTCCAATTTAAAAAATATTTATTGAATTTCTGACAATTCTAACACGATTCTAACACAATTTTAAAAAAGAGAAATACAATACTTTTTTAAAAGCTCAAATTTATTGTATAAATTTTTATTATGAGTATAAAAATAAGAAACAAATCCTTTTGAACCAGTCATGAAAAACATCTTTCTGTTTCAAAAAAAAATTTGAAATATACTTGTGCACATAAATCTTTATTGTCAATTTATATAATTCATAATTATATAATATATAGATATTTGTCCTCGTGTCCTGCATTTTAGAGATTATATGTATCTCTGTGTCCGTGCGTATCCATATCCGTATCAATGTCTATGTGCTACATAGGTTATGACAACATTTATTTGATTATTTCGTATATGATGATAAAATAATATAATACAATTCAAACACTCCAGAATAAATTATGTTAGGACTTCCTTCTCATAAGGATTCAACTCAAAGATCTATTCTTTTTCATCAGGTTCAAGGTTGCTTTGTGTTAATTGTTTGATGAGATGAATATATTATAATAAAAAATAATAAAAATTACAGTACAATAATATCTATTTGACCGTGATATGTTTAGGGATTTTTTCTTCCATTCTTAGAATTAACTAAGATAAAAAAAAACGTAAAGTTGGTCTATATGAATTTTTAATAAAATAAAGTATAAATTGGAAGTGTTTTTTTTTTTTTTCTGATTCAGGTGAGTAGTAAGAGACCCAATGGATGAACTGGGCTTAGTACCAAACTGATTCCTAGACCAACATGGACGTTGATTTCTTCACTGAAATATTGTGGAAATTTCGTAATACATCAATTGTTGTTGTTGAAATGATGATGATGAAGCAACCCTGCATGTGTTTTTTTCTTTTTTTCTGTCACATTTGGTTTTTGCCTTCCTTCTACCACTAAAAAAAAATTATTAAATAAAAATTAATTTTAAAGATAAAAAATAATTAATTGTTATATTAACTAAACTAGAGATCATTTTAAAAATTAAAAAAAAATCTAAATTAATTTATATTATTATTAAATAGTTTATAAATTTGTATCTAATTAACTTACCAAAATTTTTGTTACCAAATTTAAAATCTAAATAATTAGTAATTAAAATTTTAGTAGCTAATTAGATATCAATTTAAAAACTATTTAACAATAATAAAAACTAATTTAAATTTTTTTTTAATCTTTCATATGGTTTCTAATTTAATTAATATAGCAACTAAATATTTTTTATCTCTAAAATTGATTTCTATTTAATGATTTTTTTTTAGTGTATAAAAACCTTCTCTTCTGCAAAATCAACCAATGGAAACCACAAAGCTGTTCAAGCATTCTTTTCTACAATATATGAATAAAGCATTGATTCCTGAAACTCCTACCCATGTGGTATTTATTCTCTTATATATAGTTTGTATCAGTAGAATAAGTTAACTACCTGGTGAATAAAATTTTCTATTACAATATTGGCAATGGTGATTTTTTTCTTTTACTAATGAAATAACGTAGGATTACAATTATTATCTCAAGCATCATAAAAAAAAAATAAAAAATGAATAGAATGGGTTATTTAGAAAATGGTCATACTCATTTCAATCTTTTATTAGCATGTATATGTGTATTTTTAATAAAGCACCCACTTGCACGCACGTCCTCATATTCACCGACACGTTTATATGGATAAATTTTAAAGTTAATAATTAAAATTTTTACAGCTAATTAATTATTAATTTAAAAATTTTATTTATAAAAAAAAATTATTTAAATATCAAAAAACTTTTTAAATTGATATCTAATTTAATTAATCTAATAATTAATTATTTTTTATTTTTTAAAATTTTTATTTATTTAATTATATTTTTTAATGAGAAAGAGTTGAAAAAGTTCAATATAAAAATGGAGAGTGTGATTAAAACACACATAGAAAATGAACTCAAATTATATGGCGAGATTTATGGAAGAAACGTTTGTCACGTAATATAAATTAAAAATATGGAAATTAGTTTGTTGTAAAAAATTGAAATAGCCATTCTTATTTATGGCCAAACTTTGGGAAATCTCAAAATAAGAATAATTTTTCAAGATTTTCAAGGAATGTCAGAGTTAAAGAGTGACAATGTGGAGCGGGTCATGTGGGCTGGCTTGCAGCCCGCTATCAAAAAGTGCGGGACAAACTCACTAATTTAGTTCGTTGACTCGTTTAAGCCTGTCTTATACAACCCCTAGTCTGTGCGAGCCAACAGCGTGACGAAACGGCTTGACCTGCTGACTCGCACAGATCCGTCCCGTATAACCCGCAGCCCACACGGGCCAACAGTGGACGAAGTAAGTTGGCCCACTAACTCGCATAAATAAAAAAATAATTATATTTTTTTTGTAAAAAATAGTGTGACCTTTATTTTATTTTATTTTTAAAAAAATTGAATTTAATGTACTATCATTTAAAGGAGTTAGTATTAAAAGTGACAGTGGATCTAGATTTAAGTAAAGTCTCATATTTTAAATTTTTTAATAAAAAAAATAATGTAAAAAAGAGATTTCAATAGAATAGCTAAAAAATTAGTCATTTTCATTAAAATATTTTGTAGCAAAACTTTGATAAGATACTCTTATCCATTTATATACATATATAAAAAAAATAGATGCAAAAAAAAAACTTTAATTATTTTTAATCAAACCTTCTAATAGCCTTCATATTTAAAATTATATTTTTATCTTAATTGAATGAATTGAAATCGGAATAAAATTTTAATTTTTTAGTAGTAAAAATAAGTTTTTTTTATAATTAATAAAATTTTAATTTTAATTTTTTTTTATGTGAGCTAACCTACAGACCCACGGATTACTCCTATACAATACGGATCAATGAAATAAGCCTGTACTTCTTACGCGAGACAAACCAACATGATCCGTATTTTTAGGCCAAATACAACACCAGCAACATTATCATCCGTAATCAGAGTATCCTTATATGAATAAACATTTAATGCATGATATGTTAAAAAAAAGAAGAGCATAGCAAAAATATCAATCAAGAGAAACACATGACTAATAAAAGTGATTGACTGAAAACAATAGAGATGAAATATTGATAAAGTGTCTACACTTTACAAGGAAGTGTTGATTTTATCAAAGTGTTCAAAATGGCATTCTCTTGAAAAATCTGTTATAAGTGGAAAATTTCATCTAGGAAGTCAAATTGTGAGAAACAGAAAGTCAAGAAGGAATGTGAAGATTTTAAAATTTTTCAAAAAGGGAAAATGATTCTAAGGTCAAGGAAGTGCTCTCATGATTATATATGTAATAAAATGGATGTTACTTTTTAAATGAATCAATCTCAAAGCATCTATATTATATATAATAATAATAATAATAATAATAATAATAATAATAATAATAATAATAATAATAATTTAAGGTAGTTTGAGGGGATGAGACAGAAATACTACAGAATTCTTTTATAAAAGTCAAACATGGGAATGACAAAACGAGTATAATACAGATGATTTTGTTCATCAACTTTGTACATTTCTTATACAATTTTTTGTTTTATCCTTATTTTTTCTTTGTTCATTAAGTTTATTGTTTCAATCCTGTTTATATTAATGCTTTAAGTATATTTCCTGTTGATTTCTATTTATCTTATTGTTTTATGTTTGAATTTTCTTTTGAAACTACTTTAGATTTTCATTCAAGCATGTGTTTTCTTCATCATTTCAATTTCTAATAACTTCAAGAATAAAGTTTTTTATTATTCTTGTCAGTTTTTACTATGAATTTTATGTTCATGTACATATTAAAGATGTAACAATGTTTTACAAAAATATTAATAAAAATATTTTTACTATAGAATCAAATTATATTGCAAAATTTGGTTTCAAAGCATTTAGATTGAAAATCTTTACAAATTATTAGTCTAAAGAAAACCTATAAAGATTTATTTGCTTTCAGTTGGAATAATCACTAAAAAAATAATTAAATAAAATTAGTCATTATATTAATTAAATTAAATATTATTTTAAAGAGTAAAAAATTAATAATATCTAAATAATTTTTATTATTGATAAATTAATTTCTAAATTGATATTTAATTAATTATCAAAATTTTAACTATTCACTTTAGATTTTAAAATAATACTAACTAAATACTAATTTAAAAAATAATTTATAAATTTTATTAATAATAAAAGTTATTTTAAAAATTAATAATTTATATAATTTAAAAAATATTATTTAATTTAGTGAGTGATTAATTATTTTTTATTTTAAAATTAGTTTTTATTTAATTTCTTGTAGCGTTTATTTTCGGTTTTCAAAAATTTCAACTAAACAAGTTTACATTATCTTTATTTTCTACACAATGAAAGAAACAAAGTAGATCGAAAATTATTTTGTGATTCTGACAATTAATTTATTTTTATTCCAATACATTTTTATTTGGGACACCATATCCCTGCTCTGAAGAAATGTAATAATGAAAAGAAAGAGAAGAAGGTGTGCATGCAGATACTTTTCTCTTGGAATTGTTTAAAGAACTGACACCCACTTTCTTCCACTTTGCCCTAGTGCTGTCAAGATCATTTATCATTATTTTTTTGGATGTTGGCTTCAAAATTAATTCTGTTCATTACTATATCAACCAAATGCTTATGCTTTAACAAGTGTAACATTGAATCAAATGGATGTTGCACTGGATAATATTAAAGCTAGATTAGCTTTAAAAGGAAATTTAATTAAAGTGATAATAAAATATATTAATAACATACCATTTTATTTTGTTTTGTTTTTTTAATAGATCAAAATAATAAATAAATTGAAAATACTAATGTTATTCCAACCCATATACATTAATAATAATGTAACATACTAAGATAATAACTTCTCATAATTAAATTTGGAGTTGAAAAATGTAAAAATTGATACACGAGTGGAAAACCTTTTTATTTATCTTTTTGTTGAATCACATTAATCTGAGGTGAAATGTATACGAAACATTGGTGAATTATGTCCATAAATAATAAAGTAAAGCAAGAAACTCATCAAAATAGTAAACTGTTACTTATTAGTTTTCAATCATATTGATATGAAACAAAATTTTCAAAACCTCTTGAATCATGTTTATGAATAAAAAAATTACTTCTTATTGGACTAGAATTTTCACTTCATCCAAAAGTGAAGAAAAAAATAATACCTAGATGAGTCCAACTACACTTTTAGTTTTTATGGGACTGCTCTCTAGTCTTCTCAATCTTTGATATGTAGTTTCTAGTTCTCTCGATTTTTTATCTCACGTTAATCAATATATATGAGGAGAGATATATCGGTAAAGATACTTCAATGATTAAGTAAGAACATTAATGAGTCATAAATGCTATTAAATCTAAATTTATATGTTTTCAAGCTATCTATTTATACCACTTGGTGATGAGTATGTTGTTGGGCTTATCCAGACCCAAGCCCATTATAAACTTTATGATTAAAGCTTATTTAGTGGTTTAATCCTTGATTAAGGCTCGTCATTAAGTTTTGGTTATGGTGTTGCTTTGTTGACCTCCAATATCACCAATTGAAGTCTCAGTGGTTGAGACGTTCTTCTTGGCGGATGTGCCAAAACACCGAGTAAGCCGACATCGCGATTAATTTAGACTCGGTTCCAATAGATTGAGATGTCAATCGACAGAGTGACCCTTAAGTTCAAGTATCCAAAGAGATGTAGAGCCTTATGTAGGATCCCGAATTTAAAATAAAAATTTGTTTTTGTTTCTTAGGGCGAGATATACTCGATCTTAAGTAGTCCCACGTGACCCCACAGACTCGAGTGATGGGACATTGTATCGTGAACGAAGAGTTGTATCCTCCTCATGTAGTGTGTTCACTAATTGCAACCAAAACAATTTATGTGAAGGGTTGTGTCCTTACACCCTTTGGATCGCATGGGACCCAACGGTAGGGGTGTCACAACATTTTGCTTCTCACTCTCATTGTTGCGCATATAAATAACTGGTGTTTTGAACGTTGGGTCCACACCTTTCTTGATCTTTAAATTTGAGCATCCAAGAAGTTTTCCTATTCAAGTTAATCATATCTTCCTCTACCTCTATCTCTGTCTCCGAGGGGTATTTGGGTTTTCAAAAGGGAGTACTTGAGAAGTTGATAAGTGAGTAGTCAAACTCAATTGGATTTCTAACATGTTTCCTTCACTTTATACATTTTCCACTACAAATAGTTCAACACTTTTATTTTTATTTTTTTTAGCAATAAAGAATGAAATAAAATGGAGGTATTAGGGGTACTCCAATCCATATACAAAAACCTCACACGAGGTATAAATGCTGGTAGCACATCACATAACTACGTGGTACCTAACCAAAAAATTCTACAGAAAAATAAGATACAACACCTACCAAAAACCATGGATATTATAAGAATGAATTTATGACCTAAATACTGGCTAACAATACTAGATAAAGAACTAGTGTCTACTATGGTATGCATAACCATTTTTTTGCCAGTGCCCTTCACCCCTACAAATAAAATCAACAAAAATTTTCCATTTCTGCCACAACACAATAAGAACATAAGCTAGTAACTTGTTCCAAAACCAAAGTCTAATCCTCCCTTATTTCATTCATATGGTCAACAAAGGTGCATGAAGAAGAGGTTCAATTAAAGGATTTTAAATATGCAATCAAATTTAAGTACCAATCATAATTAGAAAAGTTTGTATTAGGGAATTTATGATTGGCCCTTGCCCATGCCTTAATTTGTGCCGTAATAAAAATTTCAATTGGGTGCACCACTTTACCGTTAAAATCACATTACTTTTATGGTTCCAAATTCCTCAAATGACTGTTACCCACATACATCTCCACTTGCAATTTTCATTATAATTCAGCCTTATAATATCATTTTGAACAAAGTGTTGTTTGACCCTATTACAATGTACAAATGCCCTTCTTGCCCACAAATCACACATATACCATACCTTGGAGGCCACCTTACATGTGAAAAATAGATCATTTATATTCTCCTGTTAAGAACCACACATCACACATGTTTCATTACCAATCACAATACCTCTAGACATCAAGTTATCACAGGTTACTATTTTTCCAATAATGACCCTCCATGCAAAAAAAAACTATGTTGATGGGAGTGCCTTTCTTTTCCAGAACTATAAAAATTAAACTGCAACAATTGGTTTGTGTTAGACATTAGATTAAGATATGATGATTTTAGAGTGTATGATTTAGATGCATCTCCACTCCAATCCATGCATCTTCCTTATGAAAATCAATAGGTACAGTTTGTAATTTATTGATAAACATAAGAAAACTATCATTTTCCTATTGGAACCACTATCTTCTCCATTCAAACTCCCATTGCCACTTATTATCACTCCATGTACCAAAATGCTCCATATTTCCTTCTTTTTTAAACGAGTTTAAATATACTCTTGGATACATATTCTTAAAGGTATAACTACCAATCCACTTGTCAGACTAAAATGAAAATTTATTTCCTTTTCCAATACTTCAATCTCTATTCTTGTCAAACCAGTTATTTGTGTAGCCTTATAATATCATTTTTCATAAACTCGGGTAATCTCTCCCAAGTCTTCATTTCCATTTTCCTAGTAAAGTCATATAGTAGTATTTGAGATTTTTTATTCCTAATCTCCTAGTAGATTTAGATTTGCATAAATCATCCCATTTGACTCACACAATTTTTCTTTTATCGCTTCCCCATCTCCACAAAAAATCTCTCTCTAGTGTAATAATCTCTTTCTCAACACTAGAGGGAATTTTAAACAACAAAAAATCTCTCTCTAATGAAATGATCTCTTTCTCAACACTAGACAGAATTTTAAACAAAGATAGACAATAAAGGAGAACTAATGATAGAACAAATTTTATGAGTGTAACTTTACCAGAAAAAGAAAGGTGTTTTCCTTTCCATAAATTAAACTTTTATATTTTTATTTTAATGAGTGTATCTTGTCAAAATAATTTTTTTCTATAATTAGCTCCCACGGGACCACCCAAGTATTTAAAAGGAGTTTCCATATTACTATAATTTAGAATCACACAGAATCTATGCAATTCATTATTTTGAATACCTAATACAGTTAATTTATTTTTTTGTGTAATTAAGTTTCAAACCCCACACAATTTCAAAGCATCTTAAAACATATTTGATTGTTATAATATTCTTAATATCTGTCGTATTAGAAAATATAGTGTCATTTGATATTTGTAGCATACTAACATGTACTTGATTTTGTCTCACCTAATCCCATCAAATAAACCTTGATGTTGTGCCTCGGTCATTACCCCAGCTAGCCCTTAAACTACAATAAAAAATAAGAAAGGTGTCAATGGACCACCTTTTCTAAGCCCCTTCTTTATTTTTATTTTCATATTTGGTTGTTATTGTTTTCGGAAGTCTATTTCCATGTTCTACATGCCAGAATGCCATGACTTGGTTATTGTTGGGACTTTGTTTATTTTATATGTTAAAATTGGTTTTTTTTTTATATTCAATTGTTGAAAATTTAAAATCTAAGTGAGATTCGTTCAGATTCTTCTAGTGTTGAGTAAACCTAAAAGTAAAAATGTTGCTAGAAATATATGGAATTTGTATTTTACTACTTTACTTAATTATATTGTGGAAAGTATTGAGTTTTAGTGCAAATAATAAAATAAACATGCAATTCCTTATATGCTTTTGATTTTTATTTTTTAAATAAAAATAGAGTTTCACTTCAATAATATGTGCAAGAGCTTTAGTAAAAACATTTGTCATCAATAGTAATAAAAATTGTCTCAGAAAAAGAAACTGATATAATTAATCTTTTCGAGCTTTACAATGGATCCCTCTACAGTACTCTACTTTATTACCATTTGCAATTTTTCAGATGGTTCAGGCAAGGCAAGCATCACAGAAAAAGAATCCAATACCAGGTACACCACCACCACACTTCTTCTTAATTATGCCAATCAAGAAAACAATGTCATATCCTTCTCTTTTCATTTTTTTTTTCAAATAAAATTGTTCATTATATAATTTTAATATGTTTTGTAGAACCTTTTTATTATTAGGTCAAATGAATATTTTTTTTCTATGACCATATATTATTCCAAAATTGATAATAAAGAGTTAATTTATAGTTAATAATTTTAATATTGCGAAAATCAATAGTGCAAGCACCATGTTGAATGAGCAGACTAAATCATAAATAGGAATTGTTAAATAAAAAATAAAATTCACATCATTAATACCAGTTTATAAATTTTAGAGAATTATGAAAAATATGATGAAAAAAATATAGTAGGGAATATGTTCATAACTTTTCTTTTGCTACATTTCTTTGATTTACCGAATTTCATCGTTGATGGCCTTTTCTATTGAAGCATCAAATATATCCCTAAATTATCTCATGCGTATATTATTTCTTTCATATCTTTTTTGTTTGTTAAAGTTTTGTTTATAGAAATAATTTAAAATTTTCATGTAAGGTGTACAAAATAGTGTGCTGCATTCAAGACTCTTTGTTTTTCAAAGAAAGGACTAAAACTTTAGACTCTTTGGGTTGGACTCACAACTCCAACCCAAATTGCTCCCCAAAAATCATTAATCAAACTTGAAGCATTGCACAATCTGAATTGAAAAAAAATTGACACATGCTCAATGTGAATTGTGGACTTCACACCAAGTCACTCAAAGCAATGACACCAAACAAGTCAAGCAAATCTGCAATAAAAAAACAAATAGCGGTGAGATTCCTCCTCCTTCTCGCACAAACAACACAAAAGGTTGTCAACCACAAATCTTCGCCTTTCCAAGTTGACCGAGGTATCAATCTTATTCTCCAACACTCTCTAGGTAGTGAAAAGTGTAGAAAGCAAAACTTTACACCTCCATCGCTTATTGTACACGAAAGACATCTCCTCTTCACGATCCCATCTTAACAAAATTTATTTTTAAAAAAATAATTTAATATAATTTTTTCATCAAACTCATAATGATTTTTTCACTGTTGTTGTTGATATGCTATTTCTTATCAATTTGATAAAAAAAATATTAAATTTTATAAAAAGAAAAATTAAATTAAAAATACTCTAAGTAGTGGATGAAATTAAAAAAATATATATTATAGTAAAAAAAAAAAACTATCAAACCGAAAACAATAGTGCGTAGAAGTAATATATTTGTAACTTTGAATGAAAGAGTGGCAATTTCTATAGAAATAGCAGGACAATATTCAAGATTCCGATGTTAAATAAAAAATACTTATTCGAATTTAATAGTAAATTTGTAATTTTTAGTTATATACACCCAAAAGCTTTATAAGAATACTATTGTGTTCAAACCAACAAAGTAGGAGAGTGAACTTACACCATTATATATGTTGAAAAACGTTACCCTTCCTAGTAAGCAAAACGCGATCATTTGATCATTCAAATATTGAATTTGTCTTGAACCAGGAGTGACTTGTTTAAATAATACTTAGTTAAGCTAGGAGTAACTTGTGATAAAGAATACTTGAATAGGATTAGCCAGGAGTGACTGGGAGCACAAAAAAACTCAGGTTAAGAAGGAGTATCTTGTGAAAGAATACTAGGATTAAACCAAAAGTGGCTTTGTGAAAGAATACTTGTGTTATACTTCATAGTGGTAGTCTGACTAATTCATCTTGACTACTTGGTCAAGAACTGGACATAATCTGTTTGATCAAACGAACTCGTATAAAATACTAAGTACCTTTTCTTTCCCTAATTTATTGCACTGCATGTTATAATTGCTAAACTAACTAATAGAAGAAGAAAATTTTAAAACTAATTTTGCAATTTTTTTTTTTTGTAAAATCATCCAATTTTCATTCATGTATTGTTGGCCCTTACATCATCACACAATACAAGTGAAAAAGGGTAAAATTTCTACACAATTCAACTATCCTTTCATATGTTGTTTCCTATGTTTAACAACTTTATTTTTATAAAAGTGATTTGCAAAATACAAGCCTAATACAATTTTGTTTAAAAGGATTTTTAAATAACTTGGAAACACATTTGCATCATCAAGATTCAAGACAAAAATTATAATATTTTTGGTCATGCAATCACATTAAGCCTTTTCCATTTCAGACCAAGCAAACCAAGATTTTTCAACAAGTTCATTTTCAACAACATGCTTAGTAATAAAATGACCATTTATTATGGCATCCCAGATCCCTCTATCAATGGATTCAATAAATTTTTTCATCTTGACCTTGCAAATCAATAGTCGAACCCTCCAAACATTGGTGTTCTATTAATTAATACACCTTCAACAAAAAGAAGTTTGTTCTCAACCATTTTTAAAAAATAGGATAGATCTTGAATATCTTTCACGAAATGAACTATCTTAAAGTTTCAAAAAACATAATGAGATCTTTATTAAAATTTATTAAAAAATTTGGTTGCTTCTAGTTGTTTAGTTACACCAGTCAAGCTCACACTAAAATTTTAGAGTTTTTATAAGGAAACAACAAAACAGTGAAAGTAAATAATTCAAGAAACCAAATCTTAAACTCTACAAGATTGATTTACACACCTAGTAACACCTATTACTTATTTTATTTGGAAACCCTATTCAGAGAATGTCTAAATGTACAAAACAAATTGAGAAAATGAAAACAATATCAATTGGAACAAGATCAACACAAAAGAAAAAAAAATATATACTAGGTGAAGTTCTATATTTCTTTTCAAACACAATATTGATCACAAAATTTACACAAAAAAAGTTTCAAGAATAGTTTAAAGCTCAATTTGGACTATCTCAGTATGATGTATTCCTTGAAAGGTGGAAGGATCTATCAATTCAAGGAGGTATTGTAGGAGAAGCAAACTCCATATGAAGAATAGATAGTTTATTAATTTAGATACAAATATTTTTTTAGTCTATAAAGTAGTATCTAATTTAGTTAATATAATAACTAATTATTTTTTATCTTTAAAATTAATTTTTATTCAATAATTTTCTAGTAGAGAAATATTTCATAATCTCTTAAAATTTACAAATTACTTTGATTCTTTGTTTTTTCTTTAATTTTTCTTAAGTCTTTTTGTAAATCTTCCTTTTTGTTTCTTATTTCATTCTCTTACTCTTTTCTAACCATGTTTCTTGTTAGGACTCTTTGATCTTCTTGTAATTCCTTTCCTCCTTCTTCATTAGATTCTTCTTCATCCATAATCACATAATATAATAAAAGTTAGATTATATGTTTTTCAAGCTTAATAAATCACATTTTTTTTTCTTTAGAGTGCATGTTGATCTACACTAGCTGTCTGAAACATATATTAAAAAAAAACATCTTACACATAAGAATGTATGGTATATAATGTTATCATAATAACATGTAAAGGTGACATTTATTAAAGCATATAAAATATTGATAGAATATTAATAAAGCCTAATTTTTCAGGTTTTTATATATATATATATATATATGGGCATATACACATTTGTGTATTTGCATGTTTGGTATTATAGGAAAAGATAAAGGTAGCTGGAAGAGAAAACAAAACAGAAATAAATGGTTTACTGTAAAAGAAAAGAGACGAAAGCTTTATAAAAAAATATTATTATCGTGAAAGAAAAAAAAACGTGAAACTTAATGGTACTATCTATCATCCTAGAAAGTATAATTGATTATGCAAGCAAATTTTTTATCATATATATGGTAGTTTGGTTTTGCATAATTCTGTGAATTTTGTGCGCTTCTACTTTACTTTTTTTGTTTTTGTTTTTATTAATAACAGTAGTAAATAAATATAGCAAAATAAAAAACTAATATTGATAATAATAATAATAAGTAATAATAATACATTAACAATATAAATAATAAATTTTAATATTAATAAATAATAATATGATTTGTGAAAATTAAATCATTTTAAAAAATATTTTTTATTTTACTTTTTCTATTTCCCTTTAATAAAATAATATTTATTTTTATTTTATTTATTTGTATCTCAACAATCTCATTTTTTACTTTATTTACTTTCAACCAAATAATTTCTCTTTCTTTCTTTTTCTCCCTCTCTTCCAAACGGCCATTAGAAAATTATTTCACAACATTTCATTACCTCTACTATAAACTTTTTTTTAATTAAAATGATATTAATAGGAATGAAGTTGGACATAAAACTATCAATAAAAAAGTTTTGAATTTGAATCTTTAAATAAGAAAAAACTTATTTAAGGGAAGAAACTTCAACAGAAAACCATCAGCTAAATTATCTAATAGAAATGCATTTGAAACTTATAAAGATATATCAGCTGAGTCTTGACATCTATTTCAATTTTAGTGAATTTCAGAACTGAACTCATCTAAGTTTTTCAAGTATACCTTGTTTGAAAATGGATGATTAATAGAAGCACTTAAGAAAAAGAAGAGTAATCAAAAGGGTTTTCCAATAAAACAGTAAAAGTAAAAAATGGTTTGAGTGAAGAGGATGAAAATGGAGCTGCAGAAGCAGAGACAGTGTAGATAAGGTTGTAGCAGTGTAGAGTTTGGTGGTTCAGTGACTTTTTTGTCTGCAACACAAAGGAATGGAAGTGATGGAGGAGCAATGAGAAATCGACAAATAGCCCCTGCAACCTTTCACACACTGTCTTCTTTATTTGTTTTGCGTCTGATGAGGTTGTCACCCTCACTCACAAAATTTATTATTATTTACTCAACCCTACTTCTAACCCTCCTTCCAACTTTTACTTACTCTCTCATAATTGTTTTCAGAACACACCTTCACTTTTTAAGGTTTAATTTGGCATGCAATTGCACCATATGGAGTAGCAGTAATGCACACATACATAATAAAAATATCTGTCTTGTAAAAAAGCTACAAATAAAGTGATTTTTTTGAGTTCTTGTCAATGAGGGTTTTCAAAATATTTGCTCTGAATCTGATCTGCATGTTTAATGATTCTTTAAAGAATAAAATAGTTTTATGGATTTCAACTTTTAAGGAAATTATCTTACCTAACTTTACTATTTATAAAGAAATTTCTCTAATTATATTGTTCTGTAATGAAATTATACATATAAAAATCTTTGTGATGAAAAATTAAACGAAATTGCACTCAATTCATTCAAGTTTTAATTCTAATAGTTTATTTTTATTCTGAAACATTTTTGTATGTCAATTTAATTCAAACCAACTTTTGCTAACAAATACAAAAGTCATACATTATGCAGAAAATGTTTGACCGAAATAGTTAAAAGTTTACTTAAAAGATTAAAACACTCGTTGAAAGATGAAAAAGTTAATAAATTTAAATTAAAGTAAAAATAACGTACGTTATTATGTTAGTTATAGTACAATCAAGGTTAAAAATATCTACAAGTATAATATTAAAAAAAACATTATAAATATGCAATGGTCAAATAGTAGTATAATATAAAAAATATAAGTATATATTCTATTAATATATATATTGGATAATAATCATTTGGGTAAATAAATTGAAAAAAAGGGAAGTATTAATTTAATTATTTTCACAAGTTAGGATATTTTATAACTTTGAAAAATTACTTTTACTTTTTTTTTTTACAAATGATATATAATAATATTTATATAAAAAGTACTAGCATATAATCTTCTAAATAAAGATAAATAGACTGAAATCAAATTACTTGTGATTTATGTTATCTATTATACCATCAATAGTTTTATGATAAAATTTTGTTAATATATCACAATTATAAATTATATTGAATATTTTTTATCCTAAAATATTTGAAAACTATATATAACCTTTGTAAAATTCTCACTCTTTATTTGATACATGTGAATTATATATACTTTCTTTTACAACCATGCATCCCTCAAATGTTCTATTTAATTTTATTTATTTTTTTGTCGATGACAAAAAAAAAATAAAAATAGAACTACCACGTGACACTAAAGTAAATATAAATGTCCCAGTTTGCAAAAATGGAGTGGTCACTGAAGTGGTTTTTAGGGAGATGATGTTAACACATGTATTTGGAAACTTTTATTTATGTGAAGAAGACTATAGAAGCTGGAGTTTTATGTTATGTTATGTCATGCCATGCCATGAGTATTTATTTTTATTTTTCATGCTGCTCTTACTACTTTTAGGAGGTAATTTTTTTTGTACAATAATGCTATTGTCTTAACAAAGATTGGTAAGAGTAGACTCTTTTTTTTCCCCTTTAATTTTAATAAACTGAAAATAGGCTTATTTATAAAGGTTTATTATTTGATATATCTGAGGTATGGTTCGACTTAACTCTTTTGTTTTGTAAAAAAAGTCGACCAATATATTTTTTAAACAGTTTTTTAGACTATTTTTATACGAAATAAATCACTTAAATATTCACTTATGTATGTTAAAAAACTATAATATTAATGATTATTTCCGAGGATGAATAATTTATATGATTTTACACTATTTTATGAAAACATATAATAGAATTAATAATCAATTGTTTATAAAGAGCATTATTTTCAATAAATATTATGATTTAATATATAGTTTTATGTTATACCATTTTTTTCAACGGAGAAGTGATAGACTATTGTGAAGTATTTGTCTTAGTACAACTTAAGGTTTGATCTTGAATCTCGTCAAAGGTATTATCAGCGAGTTTTCTCATTTTTTAATTGTTACATCGAATATTCGGTATGTATGTATTCAATTAAAAAATAGGGTGACAAGGTTGGTCTTTGAAATTTAAATCGCTTTTAACTAGTTTTAGTCGGATAGACAGTTTGAATTTTTTTTAGTTCTATGTTTCTTTTACTCTGTATGAAGATTAAACTACCCCTTAAGTGTGCCATATTTATTCAATCTTTTATTGCTGATAAAAAAAATCATTTTTTTACTTCAGTTTATTTTTGTGACTATAAAATTTAATGTCTTTTCGTGATTTTAATAATTTGTGTGTAAGTTTATTGACTTGTTTAATGTATCGTTATCCAGTAAATTAATTGTTACTTTTTATTTTAAGATTTCATTAGCCCTTTTAAGATATCATCATCGATCTATTTAAAGTTTTAATATGAAATTGGTCTTACAAATGTTAACAAGCCAAACTAGAGTTGTATAAAGATATGTTAGATCCAAAAGATAGACAAAATATATAATGGAGAAACATGTTAGACTTAATTGGTGAATTATTAAGAGGAAAACACAAACTTAGATATAAGGACTTAATTTATCTCAAACTATTTCCATTTACATTTAGATTACTGATATTTAGCTGTTTTCACATGTTGATCATGCGCTTGTATTATTAGCAGAAATTTCATGTGGAAATTAAACCTCTTGGACTTGAATTTAAGGTCAAATCACAGGTTTATTTGTTAGCATCAATTTTGACATTATTGGAAAAAAAGTTTGGCAAATGGACCATAAGCATTAATGTATTTTGTACTTATAGCTGCGATGCAACGAAACCTGAGAGTGCTAATAAAAGCACTGAATTAAATAATCATTCTGTCATTTAATTTAATTCATATCAATTGTTTTATACAGTATATATATATTAATAAGTTTTTGTTTCTTTTTTTTAATTTTTATAATTTAATTCCTCTATTTTTAAGGTTTCAATTAAGTTTTAGTTTTTAAAAGAAAATTATTAATTTTGTCTTTTCTGTATTTTTATCAGCTAAAAATGAATGAATGGATGTTAATACTGTTGAGAAAATACCAATTTGGCACAATAATTGAAGAACATAGCAATTGATACACCATGTAGGTTGCAAAGCTAGCAAATTTGGTGGAACATATCCTTCTATCTATCAATAGCAATCCATGATAAACTATTTGAAAATTCTCACAATCTATTAATCCAACCATGAAATGTAAAATAACAAAGGATAACAAAATTTTAAAAGAGACAATCAGAATGTAAAATAATAAATGACAACCAAACTTCAAAAGAGACCATCATCACAAAGAAACAACCTTTGATTGGTTTAAAGAATTTCCATTTGATTTGTCTTTGAAGTCAACTTAATCACTTGTGAGTTCTATTTTTTGAAAGTCCCACTAAATTGTTGAAGTTTTTTTTTTTTCAATAAAAAATAAATTAAATTAAGTGAAATATTTGAGTATGTCTGTACAAAAAAGAGAAACTATATATGACTGTAAACTCAAAACTTTCAGCTTAAACCAGTTGCAAACATACTCAAAAAGTAATCTATAGACACCTAAGAGCCAAAAGAATAATGAATATGCTTAATGTAAAACATACTCATCTTGTCACAAAGTTAGAGAAAACATAAATTATAACTTGGACAAAAACAAGAATACACTACAAGAAAATCATTATTAGAAACCAATTTTAAAGACATAAAATAATTAGTTGCTATAGTGACTAAATTAGAAACTATTTTGGAGACTAAAAAAATTCTTGATTTCTAAATTAGTTTATATTATTGTTAAATGGTTTCTAAATTAATATCTAATTAGCTACCAAAATTTTTGCTACCAAATTTAAAATTTAAATAATTGGTAGTTAAAATCTTGACAACTAATTAGATACCAATTTAAAAATCATTTAACAATAATATAAACTATTTAGAAACTAAAACTTTTTTAGTTTCTAAAATGGTTTTTAATTTGATTATTATAGCAACTAATTATATTTAGTCTCTAAAATTAATTTTTATTTAATAATTCTTGTAATAGTGGCAATAATGTTATGGGAGGGGTGATGGGAGAGAAAGAGGAGGAGACATAGGAGAATATTTTTCTTGTTCGACAATAAAATTTTTTTTTATCAACAATAAAAAAATTAATTAAAAATAATAAATTGAATTAAAAGAAGCAAATGGTCACAAAGGTGGATATATATATATATATATATATATATATATATATATATATATATATATATATATATATATAATCTCTATAAAGATATATCATATATTTCATAATAACTTAAATTTTATTTAATGAAAGTTTGAAATAAACATCGAAGAAATGTAAAATAACTTTAATAATTCTCAACTGGTACTCTCTATCAGAATAATTATAGCTTTTGCTAAGACTGTAACGTGGTTAGGTTAGGGTTTCGATCACATCCGCTATAATGCAACATGGCCTTTCTTTCTTACGCTTTTTGCATATAAACGCTTTGTTTATTTAACTTAGCAAGAATGTTATGTCGAGAGGAAAGAGAGAAACATTTGATATACAAATTAAATAAAATATTTTAAAGAAATGTTTATTTATTAATATGAAATATAAATTAAAGAAAATTTTAAATGATTATTTATTTACTCTATTAAAAGTATATTATTATCCATATGTTCCCTCTTCTCTATTTTTTTCCAATTCTAAACACACAAAAATGAGCCATGCAAATAAGAAAAAGTGGGAGAGATAGAGAAATAAAGATTAAAGAAATTTTTGACAAAAAATATTTTCATGCATGTTGGAGATCTAAATTAAGTCAATTTATAATATATAAATGAGAGGTATATCACATTTTATAAATCAGTTTTGTAAAGATCAGACCCCTCACAAATCTAGTTACATACTTAAGATGAACATGTCTTAATGTGAATAAGATATCTTAAAAATCTCATATTAATTAGAAATTAGATCAATTTACCATATATAAATAAAACAAACTTCATCTCACAAACTAATTTTATAAGTACGAGTCAGTTTCTTAATGTAAAATTATTTTCATTATACATGATAAACTTTTATGAAGACTTAAGCAATAATTTTATCCATCGGTAATGTGTATGTGTCACAAATGTTAATATCTCAAGATTAACCACTGAATACATGTTGAATATGAATTGGAAAGCAAATTGGCACTTGGTGGTGATAATGAGAGTAACATGATGAGTGTTCATTTTAGCAATTCATTTCAATGGGGGTTATGATTAACTCAAATGTTTGTAGTCATTATCGTAATGAAGCAAATAGGTCACGCCATTTTCAACACACTCTATTAGCACACTCAATTCATGTTTAGGTTAAAAAAGAAACACTTGACCACTTTATTAAATCTTTGTGTATGATTACATGAGATGTTTGGTTGATATGGCATTGCATTATGCAAGTTCTGATGTACACACCAAAACAGTCACCTTCCAATACCTCTAATGGCAAAGGAAAAGAATTTGAAAAAATGAGGAGGTGAGCAATGAAAAGCAATTTGAGAAGGAAAAAAAGCGAAAGGAATTAAAGATGTTGGGGGTGAAAGTGAAACTCTCTATCTCCATGGCTTATACTTTATTTATACACCATCAATCTATTCACACTCATCACTTTCTCTATTTCTTTTAATAGGAGCACAAGCAGCAGAAAAGTTTAATGGACATTGGCAAAGTTTAACTTCTCTGACTTTTATTGGAAATTTGAGTTTGACTTTGACCACATGATATACTTAAAATCTCACATTGTACAGGTATATAAAAAGAAGAAGTGAAAAAAGTTCAAAATATTTATGTTAAGAGAAAATGTTTGCACACGGTTGTAAATTCGTGTAATTAGTTAGGTAAATATTATTGTTGCTATTAGTATCGTTATTTGGAATATGTTTCATTATGAAATTTATAATGTGTGATAAGAACAATATTTCTGAGTTTTTGGTTAAACTAATTTAGAGCTTTTAGTTCATTAATATCATATCTGTCTTAATATTGTTAAAAAACTTGTACGTGATGCACTGTTTAATATATGAGAAGTTTTTAATTTTCAAAAAATAGATTGTCTAAGATCGTAGCATTATAATAGATTATTGTGTACATATATATTTTTTTTTTGTCTTAGTTTAGAGTAGTATAATTTTTTTTATCGACCAAAAATTAATTAAATAAATGAACAATAAGAACTTGAAGGGTAATTTAACCTTATACAAAAAGATAGACAAGCTATCTCTAGGTTTTCTACCTATGTTCTCATGATCAAAGATAAACAAATTATATACAGAACGCTTTGTGCTGTATGAAAATCAAACAAAAATATAGAGCGTAATAGATCAACCATAACACCAACACTAGTACAAAATACGTTATTAACGACTACCCTTTAAAGACGGTTCGTAAAGAACCGTCGTCATAAGGAACGCGGTGGCAATTCCGTAGTTTTTCAATCTTTTTTAGCATTTTCAAAGACGGTTCCCTAAAAAACCGTCGTTACAAGTGTGTTGCGCGAGAACTGAAGACGGTTCCAAGTGGAACCGTCGTTACAAGTCCCGTCCAGCATTCTTTTCAAACCCCGCGCGCGTCCAGCATCTCACTTTCCCTCTCTTCCCTCTCTTCCATTTTCGGCGCCCAAGTCTCTCACTGGTCTTCTCACCCAAACTCGCGCCCTCCCCACGCTGCAACCACCACCTCCTTAGTCACCGCCCCCACCCCCGCCCCCACAGATGACGCACCCCGCCGCGCGAGCAACCCCCCCACGCGCGAGTACCCCGCCGCGCGAGCACCCCCCCCGCCGCGCGAGGGCCCAGCCACGCGAGCCCCCAGCCGCGCGAGCACCCCCCCGCCGCTCGAGCACCCCCCCCCCCCCCCGCCGTGCGAGCAACCCCCCCACGCGCGAGTACCCCGCCGCACGAGCCCCAGCCGCGCGAGCACCCCCCCCCCTCCCGCCGCGCGAGGCCCCAGCCACGCGAGCCCCCAGCCGCGCAAGCACCCCCCCGCCGCTCGAGCACCCCCCCCCCCCCCGCCGCGCGAGCAACCCCCCCGCCGCGCGAGGCCCCAGCCACGCGAGCACCCCTCCGTGAGAGCACCCCCCCCCCCCCCCCCCAGCCGCGCGAGCCCCCCCTCCGCCGCGCGAGCCCACACTCCGCTGCCACTGCGCCACGCTTGCAAGGTGGATAGCTTATTGGTAAATGGATCTGTGGTTATAAAATAGATTTACCAGTTTCCATTGTTTAAATTTTGGGTTTAAGAGAAGAGTTAGCAGCTGCAATCTGATGGAGTGGAAACCAACTGCCAAGTGCTATTCTTTGGTAGGGTATTGCACTTTTTTGCCTATGCTTTTCCTTATATGCAAAAGCCACCTTCATTTTGCAGGTACATGGGTACAATAACTGGCATAAGTGACCTGAATCCTGTTCGTTGGCCGAATTCTCATTGGCGGTCTGTTAAGGTAAATCTTCAGTCTAATGCATATGATTCAAAAAAAAAATAATAAGACATATAACGACGGTTCCGTATGGAACCGTCTTTAAAAACTCTGACATATAACGACGGTTCCCAACCGTCGTGAAAAAGTGACACTTTATAACGACACCCGCAATAACGACGGTTTAGGAACCGTCGTTATACGCCGTTTTTAACCATCGTGAATTTGACTTTTTGTACTATTGCAAGGACTCACTATGCAACTCCCTACAAACCCCTTCATTGATTTTATAGCATTAGAGCAATTAAATCTAATAAAATAGTATTATTGTGTGTTTCATTGTTCTCTAAGTATACCTATTAAGGGTGGTCATTGCTATTGGATGTTTTTTAGATGAAGAATTGAAATGTATAATAATTTAATGTGAATTTGGTAACCTTAGATAAGACAAGACCGAGGATAAAGCATAAGTGTGTCAAGCATGTAATAGTTAATGTTATGAAACTTGAGTGAAGACTCATAAAAACTCTTAGTAGAATATGAAAGACTACTTAAACAAGAGTTATTGTTCACTCAAGCTTGTGTGAAATTTAAAGGGTTATTACTTAAGAAAGATCTATTGTCTGCTTGTGTGAGAAAGAATAAAGAACAACATTTTTTTAATTGAAGACTTCTAAACGAAAGACAATTTTTTTTATCAAACTAGTGCAATTTGATAAGTTAACTATTAAAATGAGTTAAATTTTTAAAACATTATTGAAATCGATAAGTTGTGCCAAACTGACACGATTTTGGCTCTTGAAATTGAAATCGCGACAAAATGACATGACTTCAGTCTAATCAGATTTTAACAAATTATATTGAATTCATGTCACATTGGTACAACTTTACTTTTAAGAGGCCAAAGTTTAAAATTTTATACATTTTAATAATTAACCTATTAAAATGTACTAAGTAAAAAAATCACAACAGACACTCACTTAGTTAACATATAAAGGACATAAGTGAATAGTACTAATTTTCATTTAAAAATTTAAAACTTAAATGAGAAAGAAATGAAAAATTAAGGCATATTAGTAACCCTAACACTTAATATAAAAAATTTAAAACTTAAATGAGAAAGAAATGACTAACACTTAATATTCATGATAGTCAATATAATTAAGTTTTAAAGCACTAAACTTTGTAATAAAAAATTATTAGAAATAAAACATACAAAAAGTTAACTTGACAAAAAAAAAATAGCAAGTTATATCTAAAGCTCACACATATTAAATAGTAACATTCCAAAATTTATAATATAATATTTTTCAAAATATATATTAAATATATAACATTTAAAAATTTATAATTTAATATTTTTCAAAATACATATGAAATATATAACATTTCAAAATTTATAATACAATATTTTTAAATATAATATATTAAATTATACTATTTTAAAATAATTTAAATCTTTATTATTTGTTTGAAATATTACATAACCAACTATTTAATTAATAAAAAAATATAAAAAATATAAAACATTAAAAAAATATAAAGAGGATAATTTTAATTTATCTTGTCGTACAAAAGAGACAAGGAAGAGATTGAAAACAAAATCTCTTCATGATTAAAAATATTTAAAATAAATAAAAATAAATTTTTTACCTATATATATACATGGCAACATAATGAAGTGAGACTGAAAAGTTTAATAGACTAACATTGTGTTTGCTTCAAATGAAGTATTGTTCATAAGAAAGGAAGAGATGGTTTCTATTTGGTATAGGTATTTGAGAAGAGAAATGATATATTGACAACTACTCCAATATACAACTCTATTTCTCTGCCTAAAATTTCAGTTTTTGCATGAAATGACAAAAATAAATTTTCTTCATATCATCAATCACAAGTTCTATGCTAAAGCAGGTTATCAATATATCATTTCTCATTTGAGAAAGAGTGTGGAGATGGAATTGAGAAAACGTGTGCAAATGGAAGTGTGTGACAGAGTGTTTCACTTCCTCTCTCAAGTGCACTTAGAGAAAGGATATGAGTTTCAGAAGAGAAAAAAATTAGAGCAAAGGAAATTATAAAAAAATTAAAAGAAGTATTACTAATAAAATCCTAATGGGTTAATTACTTAAGGAAGGGAAGAAATTGTATATATATTTATTTATTTTAAGTTATTTGTTGATCTTACTATTATTTTTGTTCAATAAAATCTCTCTAACCTCATCTTATTTATTTATTTGGTTTCTTTATAATTATATTTATTTAATGAAGTATCCCTAATCTTAGAGGTTCTACTTTGGAAATTCAAATGAGTGAATATTACTCAAGATGAAATGTTTTTGTGATATTATGTTAACCATGATAAAAACCTTTTTATGCTGGCTAACTATTACATAACCAATTCAAAACTTTCTATAAAATAAAATAAATTAGAATACATTGATGAAATTGTAAAAGTCATATATATATATATATATTGTTTTACTTTTAATTTTAAAATATCAATTACTTTTAAAGGAACAAGAATAACAACCTTAACTTTTACTTCAAACATAAAAGTCTCGATCATCTAGAAGGGTCAATAGTGATCACTTTTATATGCTATCCACCATCCACACAAACCCTTTAATCGATATGTTTCTATCAATAATGTAAATGTATTAGCAATATATAGAAAGAAAGAACTGCAAATATATAAAACTTCTCATGTCCCTTTAGATAATGAGAAAAATATATATATGTACATTAATATATGTGTGTGTTTGTGTATGAGTATTTTTTCTTATATCTTAATCTCATTGATAATGTGAAAAAATATAATATCACCTTATAATTAAATTAACAAAAATATATTGAAAAAATAAGTTACCAAATTAGTTATCGTCTAAAAGCAATATTATGAAATTATTACAACACATAGACCAAATATTGAAACCTAGTAAGAGTTTAATAAGAGTTTATATGATTTAGAAGCTTTATATATATGAAGAATCGTTTATGTATGATGCAAGTTGACCACCCAATTTTTTAGGTTGATTCTAACAAAAAGTAGAAGCTTTTGTATCAATGAATGTTTTCCACAACTTTATGAAACATGATCTAATGTCTCAAAGGTGACATGATCTACACAAACAATTTAAATTATGAAACATGTGAAAAACTTCTAAAATATTCCTACCTTATGAAAAACATGAAAAACCTCAAACATATTCCTACATTATGAAAAACCTCAAACATATTCCTACATAATTCTAAACCTAAAAGAAAAGCCCATGCAAGCTCTAATGGTCCTCCCTGAACATCCTTATAAAATGAGATGTTCACTCATGCAAAAAAGAACTTGATTACAAATAATCATGTCAAAATACTACACATAATATTTTTGATAATCAAATATTGAACAATAAATTGTCTACCTAAAAAAACCCATTTAGTTATAAAAGAAAGCCTTTGTTTGTAAATTTTTCATTTAGTAAAGTGAGTTATTATCTCATTAGAAGTGTTTCTATTTGTAAATACTCCCTCATGAAAGTTTATTTTGTATTTATTCAAACTTTATTCATAATTAGAAATAGCAATAATATAATACTCTTGAAGGTTAGTCAGTAATAAGCTGAGTTTATCTACATAGTTGCATTATGAATTATGTGTACCTAAGTGTTGAGAATCATTCCTTAATTTAGTGGGAGACCATGACCAATGAATTGATATTTATTGGTCATGGTCTCCCATTAAATTAAGAAGAGATTCCCAACAATTATCTCCTTTCACGACTTAATTGAGGGGTAACAATAATTCAACTTCCCTACAACAGTCTATTAGCTTCTTAATAGAAAATTGTCTTGGTCAACATGTCAAACTAGTTTTCATGAGTAATGACTCCTTCCATCTTGTATAAAAAAACCAAGCTCTGATATTCTAATACCACTATTAGGAAAAAATCATAATTAATTATTCCTCTTTGGTATAAATACAAAATGGGTTGCAGAAACAATAAACAAATAGAAGAATAGAGCAAATTTTTCCCAACACTAAGTTACACTGCTAATTAATCCCATATTCTTTTTACAACTTAAAAGACATGTATAGTTTGATGGGAAAAAACGCACATGTGGAAGCAACACACATAATCACAAAACAATGCAAGAAATTAAACGACACAAGATTTAACGTGGTTCGATCGTCAACTGCAACCTACATCCACACGACAACTATTAGGTTTTCATTTCTTTCCTGTTGCACACTAATTACAAGTACAATGATCTCTTTAAATAGAAAATATAAAGGGGACACAATGATTAAGCCCACTCACTAAACATGGTGTCTAGTCAGCCCAACCCAATTGGTCCTGGCTTCATACCCAACAATCTCCCACATGAAGCCATAGAACAATGTTCACCTGCGCTTCAACTGTGTACATGTACTTCTGTAATTTGTCACCGGAACTCAATGTTCCACCACTAGTTGTCACCAGCCTTCTTAATCATTTTTAAGTCTTCGTTGAAACTCCCATGAATTTCAACACGTCAGTCATGACTGAAACTGCCACTGACCCATTCTCTGTTCCTACTGGCTCCCACTTGTAAGAATTGTCGGATCCTAGAACAACCTGAGAACAAACACTCTCCATACTCAACAAGAAATTTTCTGAAGATGTTTCAACAGCTGGAATACTAGTTCTCCTAATCCACTATCGTCTAGGGACCTTAGCTGAAACACGACCCATGCTCCCGCTGCCATAAGTACCTCTGACTGGTCTACCTAAACCTTTCCATGCTCGTTCATCCTGAATCTAACTTTTGGCTCTGGGTTTCTCTCTTGTAAAGAAAACCCTCTTCTGCCCACGAGATTCTGTGAACCGAACTTTGTTTATCTTCTGAACTAGGACGGTCACTCCCTTAGACGGTAATTCGACCATATACAACAAACCTCTCTTTCTTCCGCGGGCCATGACAAGATTTCCCTTGACGACCTTCCACTGCTGATTTCCGAACTTCACTTCATGTCCCTATTCGTCCAACTGCCTAACAGAAATCAAACTTTTCGTCAAGCTTGGAACGACTCTGACATCCTTCAAAGTCCAGAAACCAACTGATGTCTTCAACACTATGTCACCCATGCCCGTAACATCAAGAGTTCTGTTGTCCGCTAGTCTTACCTTTCCAAAGTCTCCAATAACTAGATTCTACAATGCTTTATTGCTGTGGGTAGCATGAAATGAAGCACCAGAATCCATGACCCAGGAATCCACACTGCTATCCGTGCAACAGACTAAGAAGTCCTCGTCCGCGAAGTCTTCTGCAATGTTGACTTGTTTATCATTTGGGCATTGATTCCTGAAATGCCCCACCTCCTTGTAGTTCCGACATGTTACACTTGAGCCATCCCGAGTCTTTGACTGACTCCTTCTTTTGTTCTTGCTCCCACTATCTCTGATATCTTTCTTACCTCTAACGACATAGAGTGATTCACTAGATAATTCCTCAAAACTCCTTCTTCGGACATCCTCACCAAAAATGAGATCACAAATCTTCTCAAAAGTGAATCCATCGGGTCCCCCTGAACTGGTAACTGCTATAACTGTTCCGGACCAACTGTCAGGAAAAGACAATAGCAGCAGTAAAGTTTGAACTTCAACATCGAACTTAATGCCCACTGACGTAAGTCTGGCTAAGATCAAATTCATTTTAATTATGTGCTCAGTAACTGAACTGTCATAACTCTGTGCCGTAGCGAAAAACAGCCACACCCCATGCCTAGCACCGCATCGTCACTGCCGCACCAGCAGCACCAGTAATAGCGCCCAGAACCAATAACCAACCTACAGAAATCGTGCGTAGCCACCTGCGTCCACCGCATCACTAGTCACCGCCGTCGCACTACACTCTGTGCCGTCTCAGACCAGCGCACCTACTGAACACATGCGCAACCCTGCGTCTTTCGTCACAGCCATCGCACTGCACCTCCGTGCCGCCTCGCTCACCACAAGCACCTACAACCTGTTCGCCGTGAAAACGCAACCCGCCCCCGCAAAAGCCTAGCTTTGGGATGCTGCTGTCGTCCCTGCGTAACCCTAGCTTTGGGATGCCATTGCCGCCCATGCAAAACCCTAGCTTTGGAACGTTACTGCCGCCGCAATTTTCACGTCTCGTCGATTAATTTCTGCTGATCGGATCTCTATTGTGTAAATGAACCATGCTCTGATACCACTTGATGGGAAAAAATGCACACGCGAAAGCAGCACACATAATCACGAAACAATGCAAGAAAATAAACGACACAAGATTTAACGTGATTCGGTCGCCAACTACAACCTACATGCACACGGACAACTATTAGGTTTTCATTTCTTTTATGTTACACACCAATTACAAGTACAATGATATCTTTAAATAGAAAATATAAAGGGAACACAATGATTAAGTCCACTCACTAAACATGGTGTTTAGTCAACTCAACCTAATTGGTCATGCCTTCATACCTAACATAGTTAACATTAAAGATTTTGTAATACTAGTTAACTAAAAATGGTATTATTTTTGTATAATTAGTTAAATTCAATAAATTTATTATATACATTATGATTAAATCATAGTGAAAACAAATTTTACATAGCAAATAGGATACATCCTTTAAGCCGAGTTTTTTTCTGCCAGCGGCACGATTTTGGGAAATAATTTCCTAAATAGAGCCATGTGTGCTTTATTTTTCCAAGTACACTGAAAACTGTTCACGGTAAGAATTTGACTATAAAAAACTGAATTTTCACATTTAATTCTTATTCGTGAAAAAAAATTTCAAAAATTTGATTTCTAGGAAACCAAACCCTAAAAGATATATATAGCTTTATTTAATTTATTTATTTCAGTTTCATACAACAGTTTTTATCCTTAATTTACGTTTAAAAATTAAATTTTATATTATTGTAGTTTTTAAAATTCTATATTAATTTAGTGTCATCAATAATATTATTATTATTTATTTTTCAATAATAAAATTAATAATTTTTTTATTTTCTTCATTCTCACAAACAAATTAAATTTTAAACTAAATATTTTTAATTTATTATTTTATATTTATTTTGTAAAAACGCATTTCTTTCTTCAATACATATATTTCTAATTTTTCTATCCATTACAAATATTTCTATTTTTTTTTCACAACCAATATATTTATTTTTTAATGTATTAAAATTAAAATTATTAATTTTTTTAATTTATTAATATTTCCAACTGCATTTCTTAAAATTATTTCAAATTTTAATTATTTTTAATTTTTAACTTTTTCAAAGTTTATATGTATGTACTTTAATTTTCAAATTTTAAAATATTTTAATGTTCTACCAAATAAAGTTAATTCAACCTTATATAATTATATAATATTTTTCTCTCACTTAAATTTTATTTTTCCTATTTTTAATTAAATTTTTGAAAACATTTTTAATGAACAATTTTTTTTTTCAATTTTGGATAATTCATCCATCATAGAGTTGATAATCTTGGATTAAGTTTTAGATACCAAAATAAATAAATAAAATAGATGTTCAAATTATGATAATTTATTGGACCAACACTCATATGCTCTACTCTTCTTCAATGTTAGAAATAAAATAAATTAAGTTCTTACAAGTCATCCACCACCAAAAATCTACATCTCTTTCACTCCAAAACCAGAAATAAGAAATAAAAATTGAAAATTATCTCCATAATTCGATCATAGGAACCAATTTTCAAAACCATTTTCATGTCCCATAATTCATACGCTAAAGTCAAAGGCTAAAAACCAAAATTATATTTTTAAAAACCGAATTTCGATCACCCACCAAAACACCTTCTTTCGCTCCCATTTAATATCAGAAAGAAAATATTCCCAAAATTTGACTAGCCGAAAACTAAATTATTGAAATTTTTTTTGGCCAATAAAAAATAAAAGTAAAAATTCAATTTTCTAAAAATCAAATTCTCTTCATGAACAAATTTGAGTGGTAGTTGGGTAAATAAAGCACAGAGGATTCGGTTGAGGGAATTATTTCCCAAAAAAAACATACCACTTGAAAAAAAATCTCCCTTTAAGCCATTGTAAAGTAGACTTGTGAATTGAAAAAAAAAAATTGAATAATGATTAAAAATTTGTTAAAAAGAAAATTTGTACTGAGGCATGCAGCAGCTAGCCCTGGGCACCTATTCTAAGTTATATGTATTATGTAAGTTGAGGTGGCAACAAACTTACAGTCCTTTCAGACATGATATGATAGGATGTGTTTTGTACATACACTGATTTTATGATATGTTGTCTTCTTCTTCTTCTTCTTCTTCCTAGGTACTATTCTTTCCCATATCTCATTTCTTCTGCAACAACATGGCCTTCTTGACACCTACTAACTGTAATCTACTTTTCGTTTCCCATTACTTTTCTCTGCAACACATCTTTATTAGAACTACTTATACAATTCCTTTATATATATTTATATCTGTATTAAAGGGCTTAAGTTTAAAAGGGCTTAATTAAATATTCAATTTTTTAAATTTTAGTATTTTTTAATTAAGTTTTTACTATAAAATTTTATTTTATCAAGTTTTTAAAATATTTTTTATTTTTGTTTAAGTGTCTTGTTGGTTTATTTTGTTGTTAATGCGATGGTGTAATTGTTTGTTTTCTCTAATTTATTGATGAGCTTCTTCTTTTTCTTTTTTATTTTCTTTTTTATTTTCCTTCGACTCATTAGTAAATCACTCACCTCACTAAAAGCTTGGTGATCGATGAGATAAAAAAAATTGGAGAAAAACATATATGAATTGATCATACCTGAAAATGGAAGTAATAACTAATTACCCATTGGTAGAAAAGTAAAACAATAAAGTATTTAGATGAAAATAAAAAATATTGAGTACTCAATATATAAAAATTCAATTAAAAATGCTTAAATTTATAAGGAAATTAAAACTTAATTAAAAATTTAATTTGTTATAAAATGATTTTTTAACTCCTTAAAATATATAAAATATTTATTTAATTTGAGTTCAGTTTTTATATTTATTTTATTATTAGTATCAAAATATTTGAATTCTAAATTGACTACTACAAGCATGCATAAAATTGGATATTTTATTCCCACTCAGTAAATCTTAAAATGAAAACGTAACTAAGGATTTTTATTATCCAAATAATATATATATATATATATATATATATATATAATTTAAAAAAAAAATTAAAGTATGTCATTATACGATCTAAGAATTATAATAATTTCAATAAAAATTATGTTAGGATGATGATGTGGATTTTTTTGTCTAAAATTCATAACATTGATAAAAATAAAAAAAAGAGTAGTTGTCTAATTATTTCTTAACCAAACCATGCCTCTCTATGCATAGGTGTAATGACATAATATAACAATTGTCTTCCAAATAAATAATTATTAATTGTCAACGAGACTCAATTAGATATGATTAGTGATGATTTTTATTAATTATGTAACTATATTGTGAGTTATACTCATGCATAAATATGAGGTTTCATGCAAATATGTTTTTTAATTCATGAATTCATGGTTTATCGTCTATCTTATATTTCATTTTTTTCTCTCATACTTTTCTATCTTTTCTAAGGATTGAAGCTCAAAAATCCATACAAATTAACATTTTCCATATCTAAAATTAATCAGTTGATATATCTATATTAATGGTTTTCAAATGAAATTGAAATTGTATGAATGAGTTGAAAACTTGTATTGTGAATCTAGAAAAATATTACATAATTTAATTGAATGATCGGAAACATAAACTGTCAGAATCAGAAAACTAAAAGGATCATATTGAGATGAACCAGAGCATGGAATTAAAACTATATATAAACTGGAATGACACAAACAGAAAACCTAATCAACTAACAAAACTAAAATGGAAATTGAAATTGAAATTGAAACTAATCAAAATTGAATTGAAAACAGTGATATAACCGGGAATTAAATCAGTATCACTAAAGAAACTATATTATTACCTACCAATAAAATGCAGAAACACTGAAAATAAAACTAAACTATCCAGTAAAAACATAAACAACTAATAAAATTGAATATCCTGTAAAATATAGAAAACCCTAACAAAACTTAATTAACCAAAACCTAATTGAATACCAATTCTGAAAAACTGCAAAACTTTGTCATTAATAAACCAATTGCAAGTGGATCATACTATAAAATTATTGAATAAAAATTAATTTTAAAAACAAACACTGGTATAGAAAGGCAAAATGATATGAATGCGGTTATTTTATATTTATAACGGCGGTTATATAGTCACATTTGATGAGCACGTAGTCTTAAATCGAAGAAATAAGAAGACGGCTATATAGCCATATTTGGAAATCCCATTTATAAGTACGGCTATCATAATTAGTCACATTCGTATATGTTTCTGAATGATTTTTAAGGAGGAAAGGGTAATGCATTTATGAATGCGATTATTACCATAGTCACATTCATAAATGAGATTTATAAATGTGTCTATTTACTATAGCGCATTTATAAATCTTGCGCTGGATTTATAAATGCGGCTATCGTAAATAGTTGCATTCATTATAAATGCGGCTATGGTAAATAGCCGCCGTTATAAATAATTGTTTTTTTTAGTGCAATCTGTTTAGTGCTAATTCTCATATAAATTAACCTCTTCAATTATAACCCAGTCAGACAAATACATAAATTCAGAGAATTAATTTTTTATATATTGATAAAAATGTATTACAATCACTAATAATATATCTTTATCTATTTATCTAATTCCTACACTATTCATCAGCTAACCTAGATTTATAAAAATTTAGGAAATATGTGAACCAAGAATGTCTCACATATGATATGGCTTCCGAAGACATTGGTTGCTCATCCGTAAAGTACTGCATTTCAAAATATGGTTGACATAAATTAGTTTTAAGATACATATATGTTTAAATATTATAAAAATAATTTAACATCATGTTACCTCATGCCAATCACTTTTAAGGCCTAGTCTTACAACGGTAATCATCCATTGCATAATTAATAGCCACACTCATAGCTTCCTAGTTGTTTATTACACTATAATTCAATAACAAGTAAAAGTTAGTATTGATAAACAATGAAAAGGGAAAGAAAAAAAATTACAAACCTTTAGTTTTATCTAGTTCAAATTTTGAAAATTTGAATTGGATCGACTTTTTAGGATGTTATATCCATGCCATGAATTGGTTAATACAAAAAGCCTCGTTAGTAGATAGTTAATTAGTAACATATGGAGTTAATTTTATAGTATACTTATCTATCAATGATATTCTTAAGACTTGTGGATGACTTCTTGTGTAAGGAAAAGAATCACACAACAGTCTTATCAACCATTGATAAGACAAGTAACTGCCAACGACCCCTATATCATCCATGAAAAGAGTGAGTAAATGTTTAAAACATGAAATAATAATAATTGACGACATATAATTAAACTTACTCATTAATATAAGGGCATAAATAAATTTCTTTTCCCTCTTTTTCTAGGGTGTTAGTGATGTATGATTGAGTCTCATTTGCCTTTGTTCCAGTGGGATTAGTATATGCAGGATCTAAGAATCCATACACATTTTTCTTCCCTTCAATGATAGAGACACCATTCAAAAACCTACAAGTAATTAGTTAAAGCATAATGAATGCTAATTTAACATAAAGTAAATTGAAATATAGGTAAAGATACTTACATCATAAAAAATTGAATTATATTTATATTGAGCTCCTGATACCTAGCTCCAAATTCTAACAAACCTGACATATATATGTATAATGGTAGCTTAGTGTTTATTTCAAAAAATGTATCATCCCATGGAACTTCTAGAGGGTCTCGACCAATCTGTCTAGCAACTACAACTAAGGAAACTATATGATCGTCAATCGGAACCTCATGCTTCCTTTTCAAACTTGGTTTTCGAAGAGATTTCTACAAAATAAAGAACATTTGTTTTAAATTAAATGTAATATATAAATATAAATTAATATAATGAAATGAAATTATTACCAGAGGTTCTGGCATAATTCGAATGAGGTGTCTGGGCCAGGATACGAATGCTTGAAATGCATCGACCATAGTTGTTACCTCATCTGAAAGTAGTGGAAAACGAGCATCAGGTACTCGTACTCTTTCAATTGTTACCTTCGCCACATCAGGGGAGAGAGGAACGTTATGTAAGGTGGTGGCCTCTTCATAGACTTTTCCAATGGCCACCACCTGAGGAAGCATGCCGCCCTCTACCAGTAGCTCACATTGCCTCATCATGCCAATGATATCCTCCCCTGGTGTTGTAGGAGCCACACAACTCCCTTTGGTGCTCTTGGGAGCGGGACTAACAAGCGCCTAAATCGGCAGCTCAGCACAAAGTTGTTGCGATAGTAACTCCTTTCACAACTCTAGCTGCATCCTTTCAGCCTCCTTTTTCATCTCCTCCATTAATTCTTGATGTATCTTATTCGTCATTTCTGCTTTGGTCTCTTGGGGGGAGGAGGATGAGTGTCATGGTGCAACTCCAAAATATAGTTTAATTCCAACCCCTTGTCTAGTTGCACGAACATGACCACAGTGCTCAGGTCATCCAATTGCTTCAACCAGGATATTGCGACGACTTTCAGGATCAAAATTACCTTGGGAGCTCAAGGAATCCTCAAAGAGACCAAAATCATATAAGTTTTTAATATAATTAATGCTTTAAAATAAATGCGAAAGAAGCTAAAAATAACTTACAATTTTTTCAATGATTATTTGTGATTGCTCAAAACTAAATGCACCCGACTTTTTAATTCGGGCCATCTTCCATTTTACATGGTGCAAAGGTGGTGATGGAGGAGAAGTGACCCCTGTATCCACATTCTCAGACCCATTCCCCTATCTCGATTGCTCCTTTTCCACCATCAATTATTGCTCAAGCTTTCAATAGCCCAAACGAGACAGTACGTGCAGGGTAACATTCTTTAAAGCTATCTCTTGAGCTTTCTTCCGACGATCCTGTCATAAATGAAATAAACAAAGTGAATTAAATATTAACTTATTAATGTTATATAAAGAAAAATAGTTAAGTAACTTCACTTACCTTCCAAGCTTCATTTTCATGGCTTTGAACAAAAAGATGTCACGTCTCTTCATCAATATGTTTGTACTTTAAACAAGGATTTTCACCTTTAAGCTTGCCAAAATATAATTCGTCGTTAGTCTTGACTTAAACTGACAAAATTTACGTTCGATATTGGATATAATATTTGATCGAAGCGGTTCCACATTAGGAATTTCAAAATTTGCCTACAGAATAACATCACCAAATTAAAATTAATCAATGAATATTAAAAAGTATTATTGATAACAATAATAATGTAAAGCTTACCGAACATCCTCCCAGAGCATGTTCTGATCGACCTCTGACATGTCATCATGAATTAATCAAAATGGAGAGTCTCTCACGAGAAACAACTCCAAGATAGTTGTTAAACGAATCTGCATTAGGACCAAAAGCCACTCCAGTGTTGACATCAATGTCAACACGTGTCTTCTCACCAGCAACACGTTTCAATGAGAGACGCTTCAATCTAGCAGGTCCTCTGCTGCCTCGTCCGGATCAGGGTCTGATAGGAGTCTGATCATGATCCATATCTCTATTAAAAAAATTAGGTAACAAACATTAGTTAATCTACATCGAAAGAAAATCATATAAAACAAATACATAAAATTCTAAATGCGTATTATCAAAAATATTTATAAATTTATTACCATAGTGGGTTGATTGTTCATATGTAAATTCTTTCATTGTGGTCTTTACGGGTTGCATGTATATCATCAACGACATTGTCATATTTATTAATTATCATTGGTGTGAATGAACTGGGGTCACCATTTTCAATATCATCTATGGCCTCCCCTTGCTTTTTCCCGAGTAAAATGACATACCAATGTTCTGACGTAGGATCCTGGACGTAGAAAACCTGAGATGCTTGTTGAACCATTATAAATGGCTCATAACCCCACTTTTATTGTCAACCCATTTACACTTGAAAACTGGAACGAAAAACTTAATATAGTCAACCTCCCATATCTCTTCTATAAACCCATAATATGTCATTGATCCAAGTATAGGATTTGTATCTTTCGAAGTGGAAAACTACATTGACTCGACTTCAAGAGTAACAAAATTTTGAATTGTACTCTTTTCATCCATAGACTTAGTGTAAAATATAAAATTGTTTACTTCGTACGCTGTACAAGAAATGACATCAAACTTCAATCTAGTAGCCAACTAGGTCAAGGTCTCCGATGCCGTTGAATCCTTTAACACCTCGTCTTTAAACCAAAGCATGAAAGTTCTATTATGTTCCATCAAGACCTATTTCTCTGCTTGTCTTGGGTCATTTATTTTCACAATGGCTTTATGAGCTTTTATGTAAGGTATAACTTCATATGTGTTATTCAATATATACAAATGTGCTTGCAAGACTTCTGATCGACATTTGCTTACAATATTCACACCACACAAACATTTACTTGTAGGACGCCTGTGGTGCCAGAAATTAGCTGGAAGACCTATTGGATTTGCTTTTGACATGTACTCTAAGCAAAATTCAATACTTTCTTCAACTATGTACCTTTCAATCATTAAAGCTTCTGGACAATAATGATTTTTCACATAACCTTTCAAAATTTTTATATATCGCTCAATAGGATACATCCATCTTAAGTACACTAGTCCACACAATCTAACTTCTCTTACCAGACGCACAACTAGATGAACCATGATGTCAAGAAAAGATGGAGGAAAAAACATCTCCAATTCACACAAGATGACAAAAATTTCATCTTGAACTTCATCTAGTTTTAATGGATCAATGACTTTACAACAGATAGAAGAGAAGAATGAACACAAATGGGTTATGGTATGTCTAACATTTTTTGGTAAGATCCCATGAATAGTTACCGGCAGCAACTGTTGCATCAAGATGTGGCAATCATGAGACTTCAACCCAATTAACTTCAAATCTTGCGTTGACACTTGGATCTTCACATTTGAGGAATGTCCTTGTGGCACTTTCACAACCTTTATACATTGACAAAAACTTACTTTTTCATCTTTTGACATGGTGTAACAGGATGGGGGCAAATATGTACACTTACCCATTTCTATCGGTGCCAACTTGCCTTGTATGTTCATCTTAATCAAATCTATTTGAGAATTTAGACCATCCTTCATCTTTCCGTTAATGTTAAGAAGTGTACTGATTAAGCTATCTCACACATTCTTCTCAACATGCATTACATCTATACAATGTCTGACTTCTAACCTCGACCAATACGAAAGATCAAAGACGATTGATTTTTTCTTCCTAATGTTTGTCACAGATGACTTTTTTTTTTTTTTTTTACTTACCAAAGGTGTGGTCTATGTTATTTACCTTTCGTAAACCTCAACACCAGTTAATGGAGTTGGTGGACCACTAGTCTCTTGGTGTCCATTAAAGGCTCTTTTCAACCTCCGGTAAGGATGATGACTTCTAAGAAACCTCTAATGCCGAAGATATACTATCTTCCTTCCATGTTTCAATTGTTGAGAAGCGGTGTCTTCTTCGCATATTAGACATGTTTTATGACCCTTAACACTATAACCTGATAAGTTACCATATGCTGGAAAGTCATTGATGGTGCAAAATAATATGGCATGTAGCTTGAAAGTTTCATTAGCAAATCCGTCAAATACTTGAACACCCTGATCCCACATTAACTTCAAATCTTCAATTAGGGGACTTAGATAAACATCTATTTCATTCCCTAGTTATTTCGGACCGGATATCATTGTAGACAACATCATATATTTTCGCTTCATGCACAGTCCAGGAGGTAAGTTGTAAATAATTAGTAAAACAGGCCATAAACTGTGATTGGTACTCATATTACCAAACAGATTCGTTCTGTCTATAGCTAAACCATGTCGGATATTTCTTGATTCTTTACCAAACTCTAGAAACTCATGATCAAATTTCTTCCATTGAATAGAATCAGCTGGATGTTAGTACATGTCATCACATTTCCTCTCACCTGCATGCCATCTAAGATTCTTAGCATCATTTGGGTTTGCAAACAAACGCTTTATCCTTGGAATGATGGGAAGATACCACATAACCTTCATTGATGATCCATGCTTTTCTATCACTTCAATAGTATCATCATCTTTTTGTTTCAACTTATAACGTGATAACTCATATCTCAGACAACTTTTCAACAATTCAAAATCTTTCCTGTATAATATACAATCATTAGGACATGCATGTATCTTTTATACTCCATACCCAATGGAAAAAGAATCTTTTTGGCCTCATAATTACGATTAGGTAGAGTATTTCCCTCTGGAAGCATATCCTTCAAAAACTGAAGCAATTCCGCGAAACTTTTATCAGTCCATCCATTTATTGCCTTCAAATTCATCAATCTTAACACCACCGACAACCGTGTGAATTTAGTTGATCCAGGATACAATGGACTCTCTTCATCGCTTGATATACTTCCATATCCATGCGCTTCTGCAAAAGACTCAATTCCCACATCACGAATCATGTCCTCCAATCGATCATCGTCTACTTCATCATGTACTACATCATCCATTGTAGACCACATATTCTTCAGTTACAAAAACACGTCGTAAATTTAATAATTCACCATGCCATGTCCAAGTTGTATAAGATCGAAGAAACCCATCACATAGAAGGTGCTCCCTAATTATCTTAACATTAAGTATCATTCCATTCAAACAGTTAACACACGGACACCTGATCTTTACTCCATCCTTACCACTATTATTCGCGTTACGTTGCACAAATTGTATAAATTCTTCTACTCCTCTTTCGTACTCATCACTTATGCGAACAAAATTAATTCAATTTCGATCCATTATATTTTGTAATAGTCATTTAGGTGTTCTCTAATAAATTTTCTATCTCACGTGATTGCCGAGGGTTGAACACCCTCAGACTCAATACTGGCACATGTCGATTGTCGAGGCTTGAAAACCCTCAAACTCAATACCAACATGATAATTCTATTCTAAACTAACAACTAACATAATATAAATTAATAATAAATACAAATTATAATAAATACTAAATAATATAAATTTTAAAAAATACAAATTATAATAAATAAAAAATAAACAAATTCGTAACATTAAAAAGAATTCAAAAAAATTTAAAACACCACCAATCTTGTGCGTGAAGGCAACGTTGGTGAAGAGTGGCATGGGACCGGCAGCAACGGCGGTGGCAGTAGACGCGGCAACAACGACAAAGTAAAGAAAAGCACACCGCAGAAGCATGAAGGCAATGAAACAGTACTTCAACCAATACAAAAAAAAAAAAGCAAAGTAAGAGAAATGAAGCTCGCAGAAGAAGAGACGAAGAAGAAGCAAAGCTCGAACAAACTTACAATGGCACAACAATGAAGCGGAAGTGAACGCAAAGCAAAAGAAGAGGAACAAGTGAGCAGGAACAGAGCAAACACGAAGAGGAAGAAAGTATGAAAAGCATAAGTGACGCGCTTCAGAGTTAGGATAAAATTTGATTTAAGAATGCGGTTATTTATAATAGCCATATTCTTAAATCATATGCTTTGATTTAAGAATGCGGCTATAGGTAAAGTCACATTCATAAATGAAGCGCTTTGATTTAAGAATGCGACTATTACAAATAGCCATATTCTTAAATCAAAGCGCTTGATTTATGAATGCGGCTACTACAAATAACTATTATGAAACATATTGTAAAACAATTAACATTTCAAATATATTCCTAGCATTCAAATATGTTAAGCATTATCATCTAGGCCAGATACTCAAAAGTATTTTCCAGTCAAATATAAGGATTAAAATCATGAATAAATTCAAGCTTTTAAGAATAAAATGATAATACCAATATCAATCAAGAACATAATATTATAAATAAATATCACCTTAATACATATAAGAGTTAGCTACTCATATTGGTCATTACAAGCATTGAAAGCATGAAAAGAAGATCCAAAGTGTTTCTCCTTGATGATTGCCTCCTTTAAGGTTTCCTATCTCTAATTTTCCTCCCTTCTTCTTCGACGACTCTCCTCACACCCTTATTTAACCTAATTTGATATAGGTTAAGTGACATCTTGCTCAAGTGACACGTTACTTGCTCAAACAAGTTTAATGAAAATAAAAACCAACTTCATTGGATCAAACTCGCTTAAGCAAGCCTGAGCGAATTTTTGGCGAGTCTTAGGTGAGCATAGGCTAGTCCTTGGAGAGTTTGCTCCAAAGAGCAAGTTTTTCCTCAGGAGTGATGTCGCATGGGCAAGTTCTAGGTGAGTTTGCTCTAGAGAGGTATTCACTTAAGCGCTTTTAAGTGATGTATTCCTATATTACCCTAAGCTTCAAAATAGTAAGTTGAGAGGTATTCACTTCCAAGGAAGGTTCCTAAGTAAAAAACCTAGGAGAAGAATACTCGTATATTTAAGTGACTTTGAAAAACAAGAAGACAAACTTTTATGCAAGTTTAATTCTTATCCATTTTCAGAGTGACTACAAGAAGGGGATAGACCTCTATTTATAAGAGAAGAGACTCAAAACACTTCATGCACTGGGAAATTTGGGTCTAATTGTGCAAAGTGCAACAACACTTGTAATTTCATCACTTCATGCAAACCAGGTTCCACATTGCTCAATTCTTTGATTTTTCAGGTGTTTATAAGCTCCAATTTTCCTCCACTTGTTGCTTGGTCATGTGTCCTTGTAGGTAAACATGTAGACTCTCTTCTTGTATCTTCCATTAGGATTTTTGACTTTTCTAATGGAGAGGATTGCACCGTGACTTCCAATTAGTTCTTAGACTCTCCAAATCAAGGCCTATTCAAGCCCAAATTAGGTATCTCGAAAGTTTTGAGAGAGTCTGGTAACATCAGAACACCTTTGTGATGTTCCAAGACAATATATAAATTCGAAAGTTGATAGCTAAAACCTTGATAATAGATATCAATTTAGAAACTATTTATCAATAATAAAAATTATTTTAAATACTAATAATTTTTTTTAATTTTTAAAATAGTATATATTTTAATTAATATAGTAATTAATTATTTTATATCCTAAAATTTATTTTTATTCAATGATTTTTTAATAATGAATAACAATTACATTTAACCATAATCTTATAGTCGGTATATTTATAAAAGAGTCACCGATTAATATAGACGATTTCGGTAACACATTGGACTAGTGTTAAAAAAATTTGGCTTCCCTTTTGACTTTTAAAGCATTAAGGTATAGCATTCAATTAAAATAAACGTAATCATCACTTCAGCAGCTATTCAAATTAGAATTAATATAACAATTATCAAATGAAATTAAATTCATCCATAATCAAAATTGAAATTCCAGATTAAAAGAGTGAGGGAATATTTTACCTTTTCGTACAAGCATTAAATTCCATTATGGTTTAGCTTGCATAAATGGCATTAAAATCAAGCAGCCAATTAATTTTACAGAAAAAAATTACATGTTAATAAGTTACATTTTTATTGTATTTACGAAAATAAAATGTTTACCTTATAACATTTATTTTTGAAAATTATGATTCAGTTACCAAGAGTTTACTATTTATACAGTTTTGTCATAAGATGGAGAGAGGGTTCACACATGAATAAAATCCAAGACGTGGAGCAATTTATACCAATTTTCTTAACTCTTGGCGTGAAGTTTATGTTATGGTGGAAGACTGATATATAAGAAAAATATTCAACCAACGAATAATCCAGTAAACAATTGTTCCAGAAATATAACAAAACTTGAAAATGAAATAATGTCCGTAACGTGATGATGTCGTATGATGGCTGTACGATTGGCTACAGGGTCAACCTGCATGGAAGGAGGAAGATTCAGAGGGTGATCAAAGGAAGAATGATCTAGAGGAAGAAGAAGAAGAACAGAGGAGAATATACCCAATTCATGTCTGCCCTTCACTCGTACCCTGCCAGCCTCTTATTGGGTGTGCGCATTCTACTGCTTCTCCTGATGGCCTCCGTGTGCGTATCTTCCTCCACGTGTAAAATGTCTCTAACGGTCTGGCCATTTACCAAAAGCCCTTGCGCTTTATTGGTTTTTCCTTTTCTGCCCTTTTTGCCCGTAACAATACCCTCCCCATTGGAAACAACCTTGTCCCCAAGGTAGGAAAGGCTTCTTCTATGTCTGAGACATTTTCCCACGTGGCAGCATGAGGAGGAGTGTGTTGCCAATGGATTAGGACTTGAGGAATCTTTAATTGTCCTCTCAACAAGGTTCTTGATGCTAACACCTTCCCTAGTAGCAGTACTGGTCCTTGAGTCAAAGTCCAGTTTTGTATAGGAATGTAAGGATCAGTATACTGTCCTCTAAATTTCTTGAGCATTGAGGCATGGAAAACTGAGTGAATCTTGGCATCATCAGGTAGCTATAGCCGATATGCTACTGTACCGATCTTAGCTATTATCGGAAAAGGCCCAAAGTATTTCAATCCCAGTTTCTGATTAAGTCTCTTAGTCACTGTTTGTTGCTTGTATGGTTGGAGCTTAACCAGAACCAAGTCTCCCACGTGAAAGTCAATGGACCGTCTTTTCTTGTCCACATACTGTTTCATATAATTCTGAGCTCTGAGTAAGCTAAGCTTCACTTGTTCTATGATCTGATCTCGCTGCAGCAATTTAGCTTGGACAGTAGGTGAATCATGCTCATCCAACTGATATTTAATCAACGTAGGGGGATTCCGTCCATAAAGCGCTTTATAAGGAGGCATGTCAATGCTGCTGTGGTGACTGGTATTGTACCAATACTGAGCCCACGGGAGTACCTTAGACCACTGGCTAGGATTGTTGAAAGTAAAACACCTAAGGTACATTTCCAAGGTTTTGTTGAGCACCTCGCTTTGGCCATCTGTTTGTGGATGATAAGCCGAGCTCATGGCCAAAGTAGTACCTTGTAACTTCCAGAGTTGTTTCCAGAAGGAGCTAATAAAAACCTTATCACGGTCAGATACAATGGATTTTGGAATGCCATGCAGTTTCACCACATTGTTAATGAATGCGTTTGCCACTTGTTTGCTGTTGAAGTCGGACCTCATCGGAATGAAGTGACCAAACTTGGATAACCTGTCCACAATAACCATAATTGCAGTGAACCCTTGTGAAGGAGGAAGGCCTATGATGAAATCCATAGCTATGTCATCCCATACTTGAGTAGGAATTGGGAGAGGTTGGAGGAGGCCAACGGGGAGTGCTGTTTCAGTTTTGGCCTGTTGGCATATTTTACAGTTCTGCACAAATGTCCTGATTTCTTGCTGCATATTCATCCAATAGAACTGAGAGCATATTCTAACAATTGTCTTAGCTCGACCTGCATGGCCTCCAACAAAGCTATTATGAAATTCTGTCATAATTTTCTTCTTCAATTCCTCGTTATTAGGAATAACAGTTCGATTTTTCCAAACTAGAATGCCATTGTGAACAGCGAAATGCTTTATTGTTTCAGGTTCCGAATGGAGTTTGTCCAGTATGGTTTGCAACGCAGGATCCTCCTTTATCCTTGTTTGTATGTCTTGTAGCCAGTGGTGGACAGGTTCAGATAGAGCCATGGACATGCATCTTGATAATGCATCTGCTACCACATTTTCTTTTCCAGGCTTATATTGTATTGTGAAATCATATCCAAGGAATTTAGGAAGCCAATGTTGTTGTTCTGGGGTGTGCAAGGATTGAGCAAGGAGTTCTTTCAAGCTTTTCTGATCTGTTTTGATGATGAACTTATGACAAAGCAAGTAGTGCCTAAATTTAGCAATTGCTTGAGTGATGGCATATAACTCCCTAGAGTAGGCAGATTGCTTCTGTTGTCGAGCAGATAATTTCTTGGAATAGTAAGCCACAGGGTGAGCATTCTGTAATAAAACTGCTCCAATTCCTATCCCTGAGGCATCTGTTTCCAAAGTGAAAGGCTGAGCAAAGTTGGGAAGTGCTAGTACCGGTGATGAGGTAAGAGCTTCTTTCAATTTCTCAAATGCGTCCTCTGCTGCAGTGGTCCACTTAAAATGATCTTTCTTTAACATATCCGTTAGCGGGGCTGCCAATGAGGCGTAATTTTGGATAAATCGTCTGTAGTAACCTGTGAGGCCTAAGAAGCCTCTCAATAACTTGAGAGATGTTGGTTTTGGCCACTCTTGCACAACTCTGATTTTATCTTTCTCCATTGCAATACCAGTCGTGGATATGGTGTGACCAAGGTAGTCAATGTTTGTGGCACCAAAAGAACATTTGGACAGCTTGGCAAAGAGGTGTTCTTTCTATAAGACTTGCAAAACAATCTCTAGGTGTTGTAAGTGAGAGGACCAATCAGGGCTATAAACCAATATGTCATCAAAGAATACTAACACAAATTTTCGCAGCAACCCTTGGAAAATGTGATTCATTAGACTCTGGAAGGTAGCAGGGGCATTAGTGAGGCCGAATGGCATGACTAACCATTCATAATGGCCTTGATGAGTCCTAAAAGCGGTTTTATACCTATCGGCAGGCTTCACCAATATCTGATGATATCCGGACCTCAGGTCCGGTTTAGAGAAATGAGTGGCGCCATGTAATTCATCAATTAACTCATCTACTGTGGGGATGGGAAAACTATCCTTAATGGTAAGAGCATTAAGGGCTCTATAATCCGTGCAAAATCGCCACGTTCCATCCTTTTTCTTCACAAGAATAATTGGCGATGAAAAAGGACTCGTGCTTGGCTGGATTAGCCCTTCAGTCAACATGTCTTGAATCATTTTCTCTATTTGAGCTTTCTGACTGTGAGGATAACGATACGACTTAACCTTGACTGGGTTTGCTCCTTCTATTAAGGGAATAGAGTGGTCATGCAGCCTGTGAGGGGGTAAACCCATTGGAACATCAAACACTTGTTTATAGGTGTGCAATAAAGCTGCAAGATCAAGCTCCATTTGTTCTGGTACCTGCAAGACGACGTGATCTGCTGCTATTGTAACCCGAATGGCATAACACTCATCAATGGCATCAGTGTTAGAAAGTCATCTGATATGGTGGTATTGAGCAGCTTCAAGGTTTATCTGGTGGTACTTGTCTCCCTGCAGAGTAACCTGCTGCCTTTTATAATGGAATTGTATGTTGAGATCCTTATAATCATGGATGTGAGGGCCTACCGTGGAAAGCCAATTGGTACCAATAATCAAATCTGCCCCAGAAACAGGGAGTAAAAAGACAGGAAGATCAATTCGTGCCCCCTGCATATTGACAGAAATGTTCCGAATGTAGCCTTCCGTTTCCAATCTGTTACCATTTCCCACCATTACTCTTAATTTTGGGCTTTGTTCCACTTCGAGCTTCAAGAATTTAGCCAATCTTGGTTGAAGAAAGTTGTCGCTACTGCCACCATCTATCATAACTTGAATGATAATGCCATTCAGTTCTGCTGCAAATCTGATAGTTCTGGCACGCCTAACACCTGCAAAAGCATCCAAGGATAAATGGAGGTCTTCAACAGGGACGTTAGTTAGTAATGCTGCAGTGTCAGGGGGTTCTGGTGGTTGAAGTACTGGGTCTGTTTCAGTGTCATCATCATTAGCTTGCAAAATCATTAAGTGTCGGTTGGGACATCGATGGTTGAATGAGAATTTTTCATCACATGTATAGCATTGGCCCTTTTCTCTCCTAAGTTGCATCTCTGCAGCTGTTCAATTTTTTTATTTGGTTGGGTTTGTATAGCGGTTTGGTAGAGGGTGTGGGAAGTAGAGGAGGTAAGTGACTTTTAGAGGGTGAAGGGCTAAATTGATTGGTAGTAGAATAGTTGGGTTTGGGGTGGCCAAATCTGGAGGTGGGGTTAGATGAATGAAGCTTGGTAGTAGTGTTATATTTGTCTTCATAAAGCTTGGCAAACGCCACTGCTCTCAATAAGGAATGTGGGGATTGGGCAATCACATCTCTTTGTAATTCAGTATGCAATCCACTGATAAAACAGTTCAGCAATGCTTCTGGAGGTAAGCTACCTGATCGGTTGGCTAAGGACATGAATTTGAGATAATATTCAGAGACCGATCCTTGTTGTTGGAGTTTAAACAAAGCTACTTGTGGACAATCAAAAGGGGATGGGCCAAATTCAGTTTCCAAGGCCCTAGTGAGAGCCTTCCATGACATACAAGGGTGGATTCTTTGAAGAATTTGGAACCAAGGAACAACATCCTGTTCCATGTGAATTGCAGCAATAGTTACTCGGTCCTCGTCCGCAGTTCCATAATAGTCAAAAAATTGTTCAGCCTTGAAAATCCAAGCCATGACATCCGAACCGTTAAATGTAGGAAAATTTAATTTCACATTCCGAATCTGAAATGCGTGCCTGGGCGGAACTACTAGGTTCTGCGTAGCGTTCATGCTAGATCCACCATTAGACTAGGCTTGGTTCTGAAGCAGTGATTCCACCATGGATTGAAGGCACTCCATGCGAGCATTTACAGCCGCCTCCACCTGTGCAGTGTGCTCACGTTGTTCTTGGTCACGTAACTCCAAGAGGTCCATTACGCGTTTGAGCTCAGCGTCATGAGCTTTTATCTCAGCTGCCATAGTGGCCATTCGTGTGTTCTCAGCCATGGTGGCTCAATGAGAGCACCAATGTTATGGTGGAAGACTGATATATAAGAAAAATATTCAACCAACGAATAACCCAGTAAACAATTGTCCCAGAAATATAACAAAACTTGAAAATGAAATAATGTCCGTAACGTGATGATGTCGTATGATGGCTGTATGATTGGCTACAGGGTCAACCTGCATGGAAGGAGGAAGATTCAGAGGGTGATCAAAGGAAGAATGATCTAGAGGAAGAAGAAGAAGAACAGAGGAGAATATACCTGCCAGCCTCTTATTGGGTGTGCGCATTCTGCTGCTTCTCCTGATGGCCTCCGTGTGCGTATCTTCCTCCACGTGTAAAATGTCTCTAACGGTCTGGCCATTTACCAAAAGCCCTTGCGCTTTATTGGTTTTTCCTTTTCTGCCCTTTTTGTTCGTAACAGTTTACCAGGTGAATGAAACTGAAATAGTACATACTTGAACGTCATAGCACCGCAGAAAAAGGGTATAGTATACTTCTACATCTACACTATTATTTTTAAAGAGATTAATTATCATATATATTGAAAAAATAATAGAATTTATTGAAAGTCTACTTTTTTACACAGTTATTTAGCTAAAAATTCTTGTACATCATAAAATTGTTTAACTTTATAACTATTTTTAAAACCATGTAAAAGATGTCTGAGTTTGTCATCGTATAAAAGTCTCAAGATCTGTTTCTACTATTCGGTTAAACGTAAGAAACCTATGATCCTTTAGATTGAAAAATATAGAAACTAACGAAAATAGTGAATGTTGAAAACCAAATATGATGGCTTAGGTTGAGGAATATCTCACTCTAAAATAAATATATGAAAATGAAACTTTTTTTATGGTGAAAATGTGTGGAACTACCTAGTTACAGTGGCATTAGATGTGAGATCTAGGAATTGAACTGAGATGCAATGAATGCTGTGGTTACTTTCTAGTTCTACTTGGTTGCTTTACAAAAGGGCTGATATTCTCATCTTCCACTACGCATCCATCATAGGTATACCATACCTACTAAAACTGAGAGACAGATCATAGCATATCATGTGATAAGCTAGCTTATATATACACACAAACAAGAGGGGGAAGGGAAATTTGCAGAAAATAGCTGGAAAAAAATATCTAATCTAGAATTATGCTGCTTTTCCATCTGCTATTCTGAAAAAGCAAGTTTAGTTTTATTTGTGGAAAGAGATATAAAGAAATTTGCAACAATAATATGGGTAGGGGAAAGGTGGAGCTGAAGAGGATTGAGAACAAGATAAACCGTCAAGTGACATTTGCAAAGAGGAGGAATGGGTTACTCAAGAAGGCTTATGAACTCTCTGTCCTCTGTGATGCTGAGGTTGCCCTCATTATCTTCTCCAACCGTGGCAAGCTCTATGAGTTCTGCAGTGGCCCTAGGTACCTCTCTTTTCTACATACCCAAACCCCATCAACCTTTTCTTTCTGTCACTCAGATTTTGTGTGTCAAACAAGGTTTTCTTGAAGTTCTGAGGGTGTTTTGTTTTCTGGGGGTCTTGATTTTCCCTCCCTGGTTTCATGGACTGCTTAAAGTTCACATCTTGCTTCTGATTAAGTGGTTTGTGCTTGTGTTTTTCTTTAGGAGTTTGTGTTTCACGAATTTTTTAACTTTTGTTGCTTTCCTTTGTCTTTGGTTTCCTGTGTCTGATTTGTAGGGCTAGATGAAGGATGTGTTGTTTGTTTATGATTTTGTTTCTTAAAATTTGTTTTGATCTTCCTTGCAATTTTCCTCTCTCTTTTCTTGTACATTTTTAGATTCATACTTTTTGGTACAGTTTTCATCAGAAGACAGCTACAGCTTCTAGATCTTTTTGATTCAAAAATTCAGCACGACGATTCGAGTTCATGCATAATGATTCTTCTCTAATTATTTCTTCACCACGGTTGGATTTTAATTTATGGTTTAGATTGGTGGTTAAATATACTTATATTAGTTCATATTTCATATATGTACTATGCTAAAACCTCTCCTTTTCTTTGGTTTTACTCAAAATCTAAACGGTGGTAAATGGTTTTGCTGGATAATAACATTCTATGATTATAATTTCCATTCCCTCATAAGGTTTTGTAAATATACATCTCCTTTGCAGTGGAACTTTCTCCTCTTAATAAGCTCTGATGAAAATTAAAGAGAGAGGAATCGCTGTGGTCTTTGTTTTGCAGCTGCAGAATTCTCTTGCAATGAGTTGATAGAATTGGAAAACTGTGATGAAAACTATTCATGAATTTTACGTACTAGCCTTTTGGTTTAAGATCCTCTAGAGTTTTCAAAAAATACGTAGATCTCAACCATTCTCTAATTTCAATATTTGATTATATATAAAGAAGATAAACTACATGAACAGTGAAATTATCAGTAACTACACTCAGTTCTTTCTGAAACCGCATGAGATTCATTTCCCTTTTGAAATGGATGGTTCATAACTTTATGACCAAGTGCTATAGACTTTAGCCCTTAACATCTTCACTTGCGTAAGAAAACACTTTTAATTTTCATAATCATTCATGCATTTCATTTTTATGAGATATATTCTCATTTAACAGATACAGCCCTTTGAAAAGTAGCCATGAGTATGATATCATGCAATAATTCAATTAAATTTTACAAATTGTTTTTGTGAGTTATGAGATTTTGGAATGTAAACGTCATTTTTGTTAAATGAAAAGGAAGGAATTTTCAACTTCCTGCAGATTGGAATGGAGAAAGTGTTTTTGCCTTGATATTTGTGTAAAGTTGACTGGTTCTTAACTTTAAAACAAACAAAGCAGTTACCCAATTTTTTCATTCATGAAAAAACACTGATAATTATTTTTTATTAAAATTTCATTAATCATATTTTTCTCAATTATGCTTTTCTACTTATCAAAGAATTTGAGACAACTGAGATGAATAATATGTTGGTGTTCACTGATTTATAGCTATGGTGCAGCAATGAAGCCCAATCTTCATTTTAGGACCCTTAAATCATTGTGTGTAATGAAAAGAAACACTAACATTCTAGATCTTTTTGGTAACTATATTTACATCCCCAAGATCCTCTTTGTCGTTGTATACTTGATTCTGATTAGACATTCACCAATATGTCAGAACACATCAAAAGAAAAGAAAACAAATCATGCATTTCCATTCAATTTAAAAGATAGAACTTTGGTACAATGCACACTTTAAATATAAAATGGAATAGATAAATTCTTATGTGATTTTGTGCTAAGAATATATATATATATATATATATATATATATATATATATATATATATATATATATATCATCTTTGTACGTACATATTTCACTTTAGAAGTGACATCAAGTACCTTTTCTTTAGGTTAGATTGCCTTCTTTACTGTTAAGAGGTTTCTCTCTCCTGTGGTGATTATATAAGTCATTCATGCTTTATCAGGTGTTATATTTTCTCGGCATGCATACTTTAACATTTGATTAGTGCATAAACATCAAGTAATCATTATGCTTCCTTGGCTAATTAAAACATGCAATTTAGTATCATAAAGGAAATCATATATACACAGAGAAGCTCTGTGTGTTAATCAATGCATGATTGATTATGTGAAGTATAAGCTTTACTGACTTATACTGTTAGCTCTAGATATGGATCACAGAAAGATGAAAGAGTATTGTTTAGATTTTGTTTTGAATTTACCGTGAATAGGATAATGATAAGATAATTATTCCTGTGTTCATTTTGTGCATGTCTAGATCTTCTATACTGCTATATATCTTCATTGTCATGCATTGAACTGTGAAGAGGATTGTTGATAATGTACATGTGTAGATCAGAAATAATCTTCTTGGTTTTTACTTATTTTATTTCATGAGAATATGCTTAGGTTTATCCAAATTATATAAGCATGAAACTTAGAAGAGTAAGCTACTGTGATGGACTTCAATAGTTTGTGAGAGGAATTTAGTTTAAAGAAATTACAATTATATTTCTTTTATATCATGTTAAATGATACTCAATTTTTCTTTAACATTAAAATAAGAAATTCACCACACTTATTTTATTTTAAAAATATAACTAAAATTATAAAATTAAAATTATGTTTTAAAATATAAAAAAAAATTAGAAACAAAAAATTAAAAAAATTATCTATATCACTTTAGTAAAACTAGGATAAGGTGAATTTTATTTATTGAAAACATGAAAAACATGAAAAAGCTGAGTGTTTATTTAAAAATTATAAGAAATATAAAGATTATTTTATTAAAAGTATATGAGAAATAAGTGTCCACTCTAATTAAAACTTTCATTGCAGAAAAAATAAACTTTCCTCTACCTTGAATAACCTTTATTTTTTTTAATATAAAAAATGAAGATTCGAATTTCTAAATTTCAAACCAATTGTGCTAATACTTATACTAATATATTAATAATCAACTGTTCATAACTAGCTGTTTCTCCTACTTTGATAAGGTGAAAAAATTTTGTTCTAAAAGTATACATGGTCAGGGAGATTAATTTTCACTATATACTATGCTAATATTTTGGATCACCATGCATGTACTAGTTCTTAAATGACTAATATAGGTTGAAAATTTTGGTTGATTATTTTTAATGAAATTTTCTTTTAATTATAACTTTGTTAAAGATCCGAACCCAGTTTTACAAACATCAACAAAATGATGCTGCAAATAATATTTCAAGAAATATTATAACCAATCCCTGTTGTTATATCTACATCTAGCTGTAATTATTAACAATGAAAAAAATATATGAATAAGATTGAAAGAAAATATTTTTATTTATTAAAAAACTTTGTACACAGTTTTTGTGCTAAATATAGATAAAACTCTTTCTATATAGAACTTAAGAAAATAAAATAATGAAAAATTATTAAAACAACTCAATCTAAACATCAATTAATACATTTGTATAAACTTAATATTATTAGAATAGTTTATTATTTCAAGAATATTGTTATGTCCACGTCAGGCCCAATAATAATCCATCAATGATTGAGAAAAAGGATAATATAATAATAATATAGTAAAATAATATAAGGTTTTGGGTAAATATACAGTATTTTGTTCACTCTTACGGGGCTTGGAGATGGTGGTTAGAGTGGAGCCATCTTATAGGTACTTTGACTCTATTGAATTAATGTGCCTGACCTATTTGTACCCATCAAACATGATTTGATTTCCTTATTGCAGAGGATACGTCACTGTGGTTCACAACTTCATTGGGGGAGGATGTGAAAATTTTAAGTGTATGTTTCAATTTCATTAAAATGGAGTTAATACAAGAGAATGTATACATACATATATTATAAAAGCTTTAAGGTTGTTAAAAATACAGTACAACAGCATATCTCTTCCTCCTTTTGTACTCATTCATCCTACATCTACTTCCAAGGAGGTTCACAGATTCTTTATTTTGAGACACAAAAGTCATTGTTAAACAAATATCTTTCGGTTTTATATATATATATATATATATATATATATATATATATATATATATATATATATATATATATATATATATATATATGTATATTTCTCCCCGTAACTTGTATCTTTTAATGATAATAATTATATACAATACAATAGTTTCTCCCTATTCCATCTTTTAACATGATGTTCAAAACTTAAAAGCTCTTTTCATGGCTTTCGCATCCTTTTCCTTATGCATTTAAAAGTAATTTATTCTTTCTTTTTTATTGTACACACTTTCAATACTCATATCTCTCTAAAATTTGATGATGTCAATTTTTTTACATGGGCACAACTTGTTAAATGTCTCAAGTTGTTAAAGTTCATAGCATACCAAAATCTCCCACCCAAATACAATATACTGGAATATGTTGATAGCAACATCTTAAGTCAAAGAATTTTTTTTTGAGCAACAAGATCAGCTTCTAGTTGTTTGGCTTCTTGCATCTATGACGACTTTTTTTTCTTACCAAAATGGTAGGTTTATCTTCTCTCTTTGAAATTTGGGACAAACTACATTATGCTTCTCAATCAAGAGTCAAAATCAAGAAACTCAAAATCCAACTTCGCACTCCAAACATGGACAGGACTATCACCGCCTATCTTCTTGATATCAAGAAGATTGTTGATACTTTGTTTGCAATCGATTCTCCAATTTTCATAGATGATTATGTTGAAGCTATATTAGATTGTTTACTACGATGGCTTTGTCACGTGTTCTTTCCGAACCTTACTTTATTGAAGGCAATAAGGCGTTGCTTTTTTTCTCAAGAGGAAATATTGGCAAATATAGAACTATAAATTTCAATCCTCTTCAAGTTAATCTTACAACCAGTCCATGGCCTTCAAATACCAAACCTTGTCCCATTGGTTTCTCCAACATAGGCAATTGTTCTTTTTCTCAACTCTTCTACAACCAAGACTAATAGGTTTGCAGGTTCAAAGAACGGTCAAAGACCTTCTTCGAACTCCACAAATTCTTGGCAAAGTTATAAAATTCAGTGTCAAATATGTGGTAAATCGGGACATTCTACTCTTAAATATTGGCATTGATATGATAGTGATAACCAAATTTCTATTTCTGCAAATTTGTCTCAACTCTCAAATACTGATATGTCTGATTCTACATCTTCTTTGCTTGGGAGACCATCCACTGTTCAAGATTCTTTGTGGTATCCTAATAGTAATGCATCTCATCACATTCAACATTGTCAAGATTGTGAGTTTACTCGCATACTCGCACAATTCAGCAAGTTTGGAAGGTTAGGTGAGGTGACTCGGCTAACAAATCAGGATTGGAATGGAATGGAGTGTGGCTTGGTGGATCGAAAAAAATCATTTTCATGTATTAATCTCCAGGTTTGCATCTTTAAATCCTTTGCAGGTTTGCAAGTTAAATAAAGCTATGGCCTTAAACAGACTCCATGTTTTTGGTTTCACAAGCTTAGTAAAACTTTTTAAAATGGGTTTCACTGCCACAAAGAGTATCCCTCGTTACTTATACAATTTTGTAACGAGTTTATCATTTTCATCCTTATATATGTAAATGACATTGTTATAATTGATAACTCTTCATTTGTGGTTTCATCTTTTATTTTGTCTCTAGATAATAAGTTTGCTTTAAAAGATCTAGCTCCTTTACATTACTTTCTTGGTATAAAAGCTATTTGGAACCAAGATTTTTCTTTTCATCTTTACCAAATACAACAATGAACTTCTTCACCGTGCCAACATACATGAACCAAAACAACAACCAACTTTTATGGTGTCTTCACTTTGACTCAAGCAAGATGGTTCTACAACGTTTCATGATCCCACTTTTTATAGATAAAATAGTTGGAGCTCTTCAGTATGTCGCAATTACTTGACCTGAACTTGCCTTCTCTTTTAACAAGGTTTACTAATACTTGCATCAACCACGAGATCACCATTGGAAACTTGTAAAACGTATCCTATGGTATATTTCTGGAACACGTAAGCATGGTTTTCTTCTTCGTGGCTCTCCTCACCTCCTTGTTATGGTCTTTAATGATGCTGATTGGGGTTCAGACTTATACAACCAAAGTCTATCACCAGTTACTATATGTATGTTAGCAACAATCTCGTCTCATGGTGTTCTTAGAAGCAAGGTGTTGTATCTTGCAACAACACCGAAGTTGAATATTGTAGCATTGTTGTTGTGTTTTCTAAGATCACTTATGTTTCATCCCTTCATGAACTATGTGTTACCTCTCCAACTCCAATTGTATAGTCTAATAATCTTGGTGTTGTTCTCTTAGCTGTCAATCCTATTGTGCACTTGAGATCTAAACACTTTGAAATTGAATTTGCATTTTTTTAGAAACCAAGTTCAACAAAAGTTGTTTCTCTTTGTTCATCTTTCTAGTCGTTTTAAAGTGGCGGACATTATGATAAAACCTTTGTCCAATTATTCTTTCATTAGATTTAGAGATAAACTTATGGTGGTTCCAAATCCTTCATGGATATATTAAATATATGAGTAATGTAATAGAGAAGAAACATAACAATCACTTAATATAATTCTCATCATCATAATTTATCTTCATTCTGGTACAATTGTCCTTATAATCATTATGCAATGTGAGTTTGTGAATTATGGTCAAAATTGTTGTACAAGTCAAATATTGAGGATAAATGATTAAAATTTTACTTGCCTTGTATTCTTGTATGATATAATACACAATTTCTTCTAAACTTAATCAATTGAGATAGTTAATCAAATACTTTTCTTTTTATCCAAAAAAAATAAATAAAATGAAAAAGAACACTTCAAAAATGCCTCAACCATTATACAAGAAAAAAAATCTGACCAACTTACAAGAACAGAAAAGCAATACATGCTCTAAATATATCAGGACTACTCAACCTAAAGCATGAAAGTGCGTAGCAACATTATGCAGTAAAAACAATAAGAATACCCTGCCTAAATTAAATCATAATTTTGTTTAGCACACCGTATTTTTGGGAATCACAAATGCACACTGTTTTTCCTATTCTAAAACTCCAACACTCCAAATCCCATATCTTTGCAAAAAAGTGAAGAAAAAGACCAATTGCAAACCTGCACCATTACACAAAAGACTCCTCCATCCTTCCTAAATTAGAAAAACGTGGCTCCTTTTTTCTCTCTTCTTCTTCAATGTTCATCAACTGTTACTGTATCTTTTCTCCTCTCCGTCTCAGACATAGGAAACTTTCTTTCAATTCCAACCTTTAGCAGCTTCATCTACCAGCTTTCTCCCTCTCTGCCTATATTGAATTCTTCTCCCTGTGCACTACGGATCCTCCCCATTGGCTCCATCTGCACCTACATTCTCGGATCTTCAAGCCAAACAGCACGTTCCCAAACTTCTGCATAATTAGGTACAGAAGCAGGAACAACACCTTGAATCACAGCTCCAAAGTGAATTTTGTTGTCTCCACTGTTCTGTTTTCCATTCTCTTCTATTCCATCCTCACATTAATCCTTAGTTAATCAAATACATAGTTAATCAAATACTGATTTATTATTGATTTTAAAGTTGTATTTGGGTTTGGTAAAGATAAGGAAAAAGGTTCATTTATTTATTTAATTTACTTCTAAGTTAAATATAATTTAACTTGACAATTGCACTGAATATAAGTAACTATATTTTAACATAAAAAAAAAAAAAATCAGGACAACAGCATTTGTACTACTTTTAGAAATATGTGTTTATTCAGAAGAACTGTAATTGACAAAATATATTGCCATGATATGCATAGTAAAATTGAGGATTCATTTCATTGCCTATGTTATATGATTGCATTGCCTATGTTATATTTGTTTCAGCATGGCCAAGACACTGGAACGGTATCACAGATGCAGCTATGGAGCCTTGGAATTACACCACCAACCTGAAATAGAGACACAGGTTCATCTTTCTTGTTTTGACTTGAACAAGTTTTTTGAATAGAGAAGGTAGAAAATGTAACAGGGTTTGGCAACATAGGTTTTTTTTACCTTAATTTTCAACTTTTTCAAGTGTTGTTTGTCTACTCAGTTTTCATTTATCTGCAAGTAAATGCAATCTGTGAAAGGCTAAGATGAATGAGCATTGGATTGTGCAGAGACGCTACCAAGAGTACCTGAAGCTAAAATCCAAAGTGGAGGCACTGCAGCAAACACAAAGGTAGAATGGTAGTGCAATTATTGAAAGGATAAAACTTAGTACACATACAGCTTTGAACGAATTTCTACGCAATAAAAATTCTGGAAGAGAAAGAAAATCATTTTTAGTTAAAATTAGTTTTTGTATAAAGTAATTTACAAAATTTCTCTAAAATTTTATTCAAATTTTCTTAGTTAATTTTAATTTATTGAAAAATTCATTTTATTGATTTTTCTTACTTTTCTAATTTTTCTCTTCGATTAATACTTGTGAAAAAAATTCATCAAAAAATGTTCCTAATAAGTTTGTTAACTTTTTATATTGTATACCTTAAAAATTCTAATGGTGATTTATGATATGTTGATACCTTTGGTTTTTTTTTTTTTTAATTCCTTTTTAAAGGTGTTAATAGTTATGTACAAATGTAGAAAGTAAAAGTAAAGTGAAAATAAAATGAAATGAAATTTGTGTAATTAAAAATGGTTCTCCTGAATTCAAATAACTTTGAAGCTACTTAAAATGGCATTAGCATATATATACTAATTGGTTGCATAACTATGTAGAAACCTCCTTGGTGAAGAATTGGAGCACTTAGATGTTAAGGATCTTGAACAGCTTGAACGTCAGCTGGACTCTTCCCTGAAGCAAATCAGGTCTAACAAGGTATGCAAATTTGGCCTCTCACTCTGTTAAACTAATTTATCATAGAATTTGTTTCAATCAATCTTAATTATTATATTCTTGATTGAAAGATGAAAATGTGACAAGGGCTTTGCAATATAAAATTTAAAGTTTCTGTTGTTCTTGCTGGAAAGAGTGGTAGGACTTTGTAGTGAAAAGATCTCACATTGGAGCAACCCAAAATCACTATCTGTAATCTATTATAATCCATTAAAGCTGAAGAGTGTGGCACTAATATGATGTTTCTTCAATGGTTTAGTTTTTTTCATAAATTGTCTTCTAATCAACTTGCATCCCTTACTTTGAACCAATTTACTTTTTGTGATGTTATCTCTCTCAATCAAATGATACTGAAACACTGTTTGATTTCTGCAAAAGTTTTTCTAAGTAACATACTTCATTATCCTTTTTGATCTTGTAATTTTAATCAGCTTTTTAAAAAATAAAATCAAAACTATAAAAGAAAAGTTCTAATTATATTGACTTTTTAAAATTATATAATGAATAATTATCAAAATATGTTCACACAATAAAATTAATTACATATCCAAGGGATGTTAGATGCATCACATTTGTTTCTGCTTGTTTTTCCTTTTCTGATTAGTGTCTTGATTCGGTGGCCTGTTTGCTTTCGATTTAAAGTCTCTATCAGTTTTTAGTTTGTATATGGAGATTTGGGGGTTTTGTTTTTTTTAGGTGTTTTCGCTGGTTTTGAGTTAATAGATTTTAGTAAGATTATTGAATTTTTCTTTTGAGTAGAGCTGTTAGTATGTATACGGGTTGAATCACCCTTTAAGTGGTTTATATTTATTTTTATTTTTTTTTTGATAAAATAAAAAAAAAACTTTAAACTGTAACAACAAAGTTAAATCCTATCTTCATTTTAATTTTAAAGAAGAAAATGTTAGAAATTTAAATTGAAAGTATCACATGAGCTTGTAATGAACAAAATGAATAATATATAAAAAGAAAAAAAATAAACTCATTATTTTATAAATTTTGGATTATAGATAATTTCTTATTCTCTTATAAGTAAAGTCACAAATTCATTAATATTGAATCTCTCCCAGAATAACCCACAGAACAAATAAGCATTAAATGTAAATATACTCTTAAATTTTCATCAACTGCATAAATTTGAAATTTGATTTTCTTAATATAAATGAGTACTTTACATTTGACAACCCTTCACTAAAAGTACACCAAACATCAATAAACTTTGTCCTTTAAAGCTACAAAAAATATTCATGGTGAACTGAGAAATTTTGATTTTCTAAAATCTGAAATTCACTAGTAATCTTGACAATTCATTCTTCAAAAAGTTTACAAAATATATATAAGATGCATATTTTAAAAATCTCCAACCTGATTTTGATTACATATAATTCATGTTTTATATTTAAGATTAATAATTAATGTTAAATTTAAATATTAGTATTTTTTAATAATTTAGAAATAAAGATGAAAAAAGATAAATTAAAAGGGGAATTGGAGGTTAAAATAAATTATAAATTTACTTTTGTTGAAAAGTAATCTTTACACTATCATCACTAAAGATAGTTGTTCTAATTTATATTCCAAAAAAGTTTTTCTAGTGTACAATTTAACAACTTAAAAAATTAAGTTTACATCATCCTCTTATACACTCCATATTATAAAGTAGATATATAATGTTATTTGTACAGCAGTGAGAAAGAATGACAGAGAAGAGAAGAAATTAAATGTGATAAGAGAACAAGGATAAAAGGAAAAACATCATCGTACAAATAATACAACTCAAAAGTACATCAGAATCTCTACTCGCACAGACAATTATTCTTGTCCTCTTTAATGAAATTACTCATTCTAAACATTTTATTAACACTTATTATTGTATTATCATATTACACTTTTCTATCATGTTAGACTGATATTTTGTAAACATTTTATTTCTGGTACCTCTACAAATAATTTAAATAGTATATATTTTTGAACTGTTCCAAAGGGTCACCAATATTTTGATCATAGGTGCCTTTGTCTTTTTGTTGGGTGGATCTTCCATGCATGGATCGTGGAAACTGTACTTATCAGTGATGTTTGTGTACTGTTAAACAGTTTTAGTACCCGTATCAGTCTGTCATATGGGTAACACCAAGTTTAATCTATTATAAATATGACATCAACCTAAGAATTTACGTTGTTTGATGTACTATATACACCTAAACTAGCTATATCAGAGTTGTAGATCCTTGCCAGACTTCAACTGTTTGATATGACATGTTTTGTTCTAAAAATTGAGACCATATATTGTCTTAGTCTTGTCTCGAGATTAGATGTTCCATGTGCCAGTTGGCCTCATTTTCTTTTCATTTTGTTAAATTTTATCACTGCAGCTAGATTCTGATCATCATTGTCTGAAACTACAATATATTTACATACAAAATAAATTTTTTAATTATTTTGATCATTAATATGTCTCTTTTGTAATTATGTATGACTTCATCACATTCTACAATCATCAAGTATTTTCTGCATTCCATTAACATGTCACATGCTCATAATAAATATTTGATATCTGCATTTGGACATTTTGAGTGGAAAATTGGCATCTAAATATTTGTTTTCTGAGAACAAAAAGGAAATAAAAAGGTGTTCAAATTAAGTTCAGGATTTATTACGAAAATTTGTGTAATTAAAATTACAATTGTAGATTGATGTGATTGTAGACAACTTGCATGCTGCAATATGTGCTAACGTAAGAGACACTCACACGAGAGTAAATCAAATTATTTAGAAAAAAGGCTTAGAATTACAGTTTTTTTTTTTATAATTTAATTTTAATCTAATGATAAAAAATGGAAAATTTATTAGAATGGTTAGTTTGAAAAATACAGTGTAATTCTTTTAAAATTATTTTTTGGAGAACTTTATTTCTCTTTTTCTCTTTATATAAAATGAGGAATTCATGATTTTACACTAATGATTTCTGATATTATTTTATTTTAAATACAATGTAGACTATACCACATCATTGTGGTTATTTAGAAAAAAATAAGAATGAACATGACCATGGGTTGAATTGAGTTAATAAATTATTAACTTAATATTTATTTGAAAAGGTTTTCACACAAATACTTTTACAAAAAATAAATAAAAATTGATATCCCTATAAGTTAAATTAATTTATGAATAAATTAATATGTATAAGTTCTCTTATATAACTTTTTAAAAACTTTTAATTTTAACTAGTACACACACTAATTTTAATTCATAAAAAAAGTCCAATTTTTTCATATATAATTTTTTCTTCCAAAATTTCTTCTAAATCTCATCCAAACAATTTTATAATTGCCTTAACTCAACTATAAAATAAAAACCTCAAACTATCTCCATCTAAGTATTAAGAACTGAGACTGTAATCTCAATTTTAGGAAGGTTTATTTTAAAAAAATAAATTCCATAAAAAATATACATCAATTCATAGTGAAATTGTCCAAATGTAAGTCCTGTACAAATTAATACTTCTATAATTAATGAAATCTTAAATACTTTTAGTACCTATATATAATGTTGCTTCTCAACACCATAAAATTAAGCATGGATATAGAGTTTTACAACTAAAAATCAGCATTTGATTGGTGCATTATCAATTTTTGGTGATCACTTTTGTACTTTTGCAAAAATTGTGTGATAATCTTAGGGGAAATAATCCATGATACAGTGTTTATAAATATACTTGACATCATAATTTAAGATTTTAAATTATTATTATGATACTCCTAACAATACTTATGCATCTGTACTTGTTTGCAGACACAACAGATGCTTGATCAACTCTCTGATTTGCATAGAAAGGTAACTATTTGTTGAGCTTTTCTCCATCACCCTTAAATGATTATCATTTATTCATAGTCTGGTTACCAAGTCTGTTTTTGTGGACACACAGGAAGAGATGCTGCTGGAAACTAATAATATCCTGAGGAACAAGGTACCCAAACAAACATACTTTCAAATGTTACTATATATATATATATTTATATTTATATTATTATATATGATGTGGATAGCTGAGTCTGATCTTGTCAATGCTTGTTGAATTTTGTCATTTGAAAATTTTTCATTTTTGGAAAAGTTATTAAGAAAATCAATGACTCAAATTATTTATGTTCACGTGGCACTAGGCATTACTGTTCAATTTCAAATGTGTAATTATTGTAATAACCAAATTGAAATTATGTAAATCACTTTGATATTACATTGATGAGATGAAATCTTTAAATTCTGAGTCTTAGTAGTATACGTGTAGATGGAAGAGAGGAAAAATAAAGAAAGAAAAATTAACAGATGTGAAAAAAAATAGTGTGGGAAATAAAAAAAATAGGAAAAAAATTTGAGTATCTGGATAATATACTTTTATTTAGTTATTAACTATATATATATATATATATATATATATATATATATATATTTAAAATTTGCATGACAATTAAACTATTATGCACATAAAATATGTATATAACCATTAAACTCTATCAAAATAATAATTTAATGTAACTGTTTAAGAGAGTTTTCATGTACTATGTAACATTAATTTGATTAGAGACAAGCATTGATTTGAATGTCAAAAAGATACTAGTGCTGAACGAGTGCTGTGAAAATTTAGATTAGGAATATCCATGCATTAACTGCATTTTATTATTGTTGAAATTTCATCTTACTCTTTGGACCATTTAAATTTGCTGCGGCCAAAAGCTTTTTGGTGTCCTTGGTACTTTCCTGATGAGAAATTAAATAACTGCAGTGCGCATAATTTAAGCATCATTTTCTGGTTTGTCCACAGTATTCTTACCTAACTTTTTCCCCTATTGATGAGACCAAGTACTCAACCCTACCACCATCATCTAGCTAAGTTTTTAACAACTTCCAAAGCTTAAGCTTTATGCATACACATAACACATGGCATCAATCACATGATTCACACCTAACTAATTACCTTTTCTCTATTGCTTCCAGTTTCATCTTAAACTCTGCATTGACCTTGTTTTCTTTTCAAGTGTTGTTTATATTCTCATCTTGTGGCACCCCGTTTGATTAAAAGTCCAAGCTGCATGTCCATGTTTCACAGTTGGAGGAAATCAATGTAGCCCTTCAACCAACATGGGAAGCTAGGGAGCAAAATGCTCCCTACGATGGCCACCCTCACCCATCAGAGGGATATTATGAGACAGCACATTGCAACAGTACATTGAGAATTGGGTAATGTCCTTCTCCCTCAGTGCATAAAATGTGAAACAGATTATACATGTGTTTTCTGAAGTTGGATACTGTTCTTTTTCTGTTCTACAGCTATGATTCTTCAGGGTTAAATGAAGCAGGAGGAGCTGCAGGAACCTCAGCCCAAAATGCAAGTGACTTCATGCATGGATGGATGAGCTGAATTAATTCACAATTTAGTTTAATTCATGATTGTCAGATATATGATGCTTATGTAGAGATCTCGGGGCCTACAAGAACAGGCTGTAATAATAGGTGTCATGCAGCATAAAATATACTATGCTATTCTTAGTATTCCAATAAGACATGTTTTGAAGAATTTGATAATTAACATCTTCCCAAACTTCCTCCATCCTAACATTCTATAATTGATCTAAATGGTGTTCTTCCAGACTTAATAACGTGTTTATGTTAGTAATGTTACTAAATAAGTGTCAATGCTTAAATTTTTTGCTGCTTGTAATCCACTTTTTTGCTTCGATCATGAATATAAATATCTGCCTGTCTATTGAAAGTTGTAGATTGGGTGGTAGGGTTGTTCTTGACTTTTAGTTGCTTTTAGTTGATTTTGACAGGATAGACAGTTGGAACTTTAATAAATTACGTCTCTTTTGCATGATAGTTGGAGTACCCTTAAAATAGGTAACATTTATTTTATTTTTTTTTATAAAAAAAATATATCTGCCTGTGAATCTGTAGTTTGGATTTTGTTTCATCTGTTCAAGCATATAGATGTAATTTGAGAATATATATTTATTTTATTCTTTTTTTTTCATTTCACTGTCATTTCGTTAGTTTGAGTGGAATTTGGACTCAATTTTTTTAGTAAGATTATCTAGTTTTTGAACTTTTAAATGAGAAAAAGAAGACTTTATTAAAGTGGTATGTTCCAAAGAAAATCTTGTATGTTGGATCTAGCAAGAGCAATTTCTGGCATTTTTTTTGGCAAAATTAGTAATTTCTCTCTTGCTCAATTTGCCAAAGGAATAACATTTAGAAACAAAATCATGTGGTTGTCAAAGATTATCACCCTAGTAAAATAATTTCAAAACTATTTTTAATAATGGTACCTGTTTGGTTTAGAAAAGAAAAATAAAAGGAAAGGAAGAAAGGAAAAAAAGTGTAAAGTATTATGATTTTAGAGCATTTAAAATGACAAAAAAATAAGTATAAAGAAAGTACTTTTCTCCCTTTTGTTTGGTTGTGTAGAATGTACAGTAAAAATATTGTGATAATAAAGTTATTGTCCTTGACTAAAGAATGGAGTTTGATAATTAATTTGAGTAAAAAAAAAGGATATTTGGAAAATATTTTGTTTGCATATAGTTTTGTGAATGTTTAAGTTATTTTTACCTAATGTAGTACTTCACTTCAAACTTATATTCCAATACAATTATTTGAAATGAAAACCCAATAATTTAAGAAGTTTAATGTTTCTTATTTTTTTTATTAGTATAAAAAATAATAATAAAATGGTACTTAAGATATCCTAATCCATCTATAAATAGTAAATTGTACACAAATGAGACTACAAAAATGCCCATCTAAACAACATCCAAAATATTATTTCTTATTGTAATGGAAGAGAAGCTTTGTTTGTTCAGCTGGCTTATAAATCAAAATAGAGATTAATGGCTATAGAAAATGAAGGACTATCACATGGAGCTATAACATCTCTCGTATGTAGATGATAAAGTATTTTAGGTTAACTTGTGACCTTTAAACAAAAATTTAAGGTGTTTCGGATTGCTACTTTAGGTTTTGAAGGTTAATGTCTACAATTTTCTCTTTAACATTTAATTGGGCATGAAATTTGATTGGAAATTGGTTCCATTAAGTCTATCTTTTATGTAGCTAATTTCTTGGAGTGATAATGTAGACCCTAGTAGTTTAATAATATTGATTTGAAAAGTCAATATAATAATTTTTTATTAAATTTTCCATTTAATCTCCCATTACAATAAATACTCTTATATAATAAACTAATTAAATATTAATAAGAAGCAAATAGATCATTGGTAAAAGAATGATTTTTTAATTTTGAAAAATGGCAATTAAATAGAAATAATTTAAAAAAAGACAGTTTAAATTAACAGAGTAGTAACATGATTTCATTCATTTCTAATCTTTAAATAACTTCTTGAGGAATTGTTAATTCATGTCCATGAATTACAAATAAGGTGGGAATTAGTTTAACTAGTATAACTTGGACTTAAGGATAAAAAATATTGAAAATAAACCATGATTTGTCCATTTGAAGAAAGAGTTAAAATCATTGACAATCACTTAAATTTTTTTAATTTTATATCTATTCATGAAAATCGAATTAAATCCAAAATGTTCATTAAATCTATGCTATAATTAACATAAGGGTACAAGACAAAAAAGAAAAGGTTTAATTGAGTTGTACATTTTTTTTCTGATTTTTTTTTTAAACAAGAAAAGCTAACAAGTACATTAAAAACTTTTATTCAAAAGCCTTCAGCTTTGAAATAGTCAATTCCCTTCCTTTTGGAATTGCAAAACCAAACCTCATTTTTTTTTATCAACAATAATGAATAAATAAATATGAGTAATTTTATAGGTGATCCAACTCTTATACAACAAACCAAAACAACCACCCAACAAATAACCATCCAAACTACTCTAAAGTCATTCAAACTACTCTAAAAGCAGTCCCAAATCCAAAAACAAAAATCTAATCCCAGAGATAAATCGAGTATAAACACACCAAAGGTTCAAGACACCAATCTGAACAAGAAAAACAAGTTGAGAGAATTTTAGAAGAAATCTAAGACCAAACTTTTAGTTGAGCCAAAGAGAAAGTATCTGAAAGTCATCCAAACTACTATAAAAGTAACCCTAAATCCAAAAACAACATAATCTAATCCCAGAGCTAAATCAAGTATAAACACACCAAAGGTTCAAGATACCAATCTGAATAAGAAAAACAAGCACATGAGAATTTTGTAAGAAATCAAAGACTAAACATTCAGTTGAATCAAACCTCGTTGCAATTAATAGTCACAAATGGAATGAAAACTCTTGGAACTTATCATCTTTCCAAACCCACCTATCAACTTTTTCCCAGGCAGAGAGAACAATTGCGGTGGTAAATAAGATTTGGTGTTAAAGGAATAAGATTATTTTTAAAGGTGGAGTATTGGATTACTCTAAGATCTTTTTTTTGACTCAGTTGAAGGTTTGGTCTTAAATTACTTCTAAATTCCCTTCTGTTTGTTTCTCTTATCCTAATTGGTGTCTTGATATTTTGATTTGTCTTTTCTCCATTTAGCTTATACGTGCTTGTGTTAGTTGGGCGGGGTTTGATGTGTAGCTATTTGGAAGGTGTTGTGATGTATGGTAGATTTAGTCTTTTGTATATGGATTGGATTACTCCTAATGTGGTTCATATGTATATATTGTTTCTTGCTGATAAAAAAACATGAATGGAATGAACTTTTATTTGAATTATAATAGATTAATTAAAAATGATTTATTGATCTATTTTAATTTATATAAAAATCTAATTTATCAATGATCTATTTGATAAATTCACTCAATCTATATTTGAATTTTTCTTTTTATAGATAAATATCTAATCCATTAAAAAATTACATAATTTTTTAATTTTAAAACTCTGTGTCTCTCTCCTTTCAGCCACCAAAGAAACCCAGCTTGGTGATAAGTTTTTCAGTGATGTTTGAACAAAAGTCTTCAACCCTAACCCTAGGTTATGATTCCTTCATACTCCAACAAAAATCAGAAAAAAAATGAAAAATATCTTTTAAGTTATAATCAACAAATTTTTAGTTCAGTTTTATAAAAAATAAAAAAGTATTTTATTTTATATGAACTAAAAGATATGAGATGTTAAGAAAGCATCTAAAAAACGATTTAGTTGAATAATTAACTCGTAAAATCACTCTGCTGATAAATATTTTAATTAATACAAATATGGAGAGAATTATTACTTTTAACCACAGTTTAAATAAAATTGGACCAATAAATCATGAAGGGTCTTCAATGTTTTTAGGATGTATTTATTTTCTATTTAAAAAAAAAAGTTTTGAAAAAAGAATTTGTTTTTTTGGAAATATCAGTTTTATTTGGAAGTACCTATGTAATTAATTTAATTATATTGGCATAGAATAAATTTTAAAGTGTAAATTGAATATACTTTGTAAGTTCTACACGTCTTCTTCCAGAATCAAAGTTTGTGTATTGAAAACGTTTAAAATTTATCTCTCTAAATTTAAACTACCATGCTCATTCACAAAAAATAAAATTAAAAATAGAAATATTGTAATAGAAGATAAGATCTTTTGGAAGTGATTGATTTTGTTGGGTGAAAACAAAGTGTGTACTCAACCTATATAGGTTCCATTTGTAAACATTGATTTTTTGTTATTGGGAAAGAAAATCACATGCACATTGTTAGGTCTTTAGAAGAGTAGAGTAGAGTAGAGGTTCATAGGTTAGGTCTACTACATATCTTCATCTACTATTCTCATTTTCATCATAGAGAAAAACAAAACAAAAACACCACCTATTCCTTAATAATAATTTAAAATGTGTTTTAATTAATAAAACCAGTGATAGACTTTTCAATTTTTACTTTATTTTCCATAAATATCTTTTCTAAGAGGTGGATATACTTGAAATATAATAGAACATTTGGAAGAAAATTACAGAAAAAAAACCCATTAAAAGTAATAAAGTCTCTTCATAGAAATTGGCCATTAACAAAGATGTAGAAAATTTACATTCACATAAAAAATGCATACTAATGATAGAGACTTGTATGAAAAAATTCAGCTTGTTTTTTCATAAATATTCAACATTACTTTCAATAAACGTTCAAAAAAGTAAGTTCGCTACTTTAGCAGGAACCATCACTGATTTCTATATCCAATATAATTAATATTTTAAATCATAATCAATCATTTAATAATAAATTAAATATAATTTTTTTGTTTATCTACTTTCATGAAAAATTGATTTGTATTTATAGTCTAAACTTTAGACTTTCTAAATACTTGTAGAAAGAAACTATTAAAGATGGATAATGACCCATTTCAATATTTTTCTTACTACAAATAAAAAAAAAACTCTTTAATAATAGATATTTAACCCTTTAATAATAGGTTTGATAGGCATCTTTAGGGTTTTGAAGGATTGAAGTTTAATGTTTTAATTTCATGTATTGTTTTAATTTGTTCCTTTTGGGTGGAAATCTTATTAGAATTTTGTTTGGATTTTGGTTGGGGCTCTTGGCCTATTTGGACAATGAGTCTTTAAAACGGATGATAACAGGTGGTGCTAGTGGGGGGAATCTTTTTGTGGGTTGGTGGTGAGTTAGATTTTGATGTTTTGAAGGTTTTACGGACACTGACATGTCGATAGACGGTAAAGGTAATTTAAACGTTGAAGAAGAGTGAGTTCCTTTCGACATGACGTTGTGGGTCTGGCTGTGGATGAGAAATTTTGTTTTGTATTAGTTTTGTGTTTCATAACCATATTTGTAGTCTTTGGTTGTAGTAGGGTTTGTTTTGTGTGTATTGTTTAGGTTAAAGACTAGTTGTATGAACCTGGATAAGGTAGTAATGGTTGACGGTTGATGTGGTTTGTCATTCTTTTACTTTGAGATCTAGATTGGAGGTTTGCAGATCCTGTATGGTCAGATATTAAACAGTTTGACTTTGACTAATTTGTGTATAAAGGTTGATATACCCATAAAGTGTCTTTTTTTTTAAATTTTTTTTCTGATAAAAAAAATAGATATATGAAAAAAAACCATATTTAAGCCTTTAATACATTAATCACTTCCTTTCAATTCATTTTCCAATTCAAATCCATTCAATTCATTCTCCAAATTTTTAATTCCGATATAATCCCAACCTTGTTCTTACGGTATAAGATAAGTTTTTGTGAATTTATCTAAATAATCCAGCAACTTTCACAATTAAAAAATGAAAAATGTGAAAAGTATAAAGTTATATTATTAGATTTTCTCAAAAGGATAAAAAAAAATACATATAATTTTTTACAACATTATGTGATGACTAAATATTTTTAAACTGTTTGTATATAATTGTTGGATGCAAATTTAAAAAAAAAAAAATCATACTCTTTAAACAAGGTATTCTCACTTGATCGACAAAAGAAATTAATATGATCTTTACGTAAAACTAACCATTGGATCCGTTGACTGCTGATAGCGACGCTCTCATCTTTCTCTACGAAGTCTATCTACTCTATAATACATGACATCATGAACCCCTTTATTTAAACTTTTAAAATAATTTTTTAATTACTGTTTTTATAAAAAAAAAATACTTATATAAGAAGTAAATAAATTTTAAACAAATTTAAATAATAAAATTAGATAAATACATAAAATATGTAAAGATTTTTTTATTTTATTAAAAAAATAAAAAGTAAATAAAAACAAACTGTTAAATATAAGGATGCTAATGGGTATTGACCTGTCCCACATTTGACTAGTTTGCATAGAAAATACGGGTTGATTTTGTTGGTCTGCACCGGATAAAGGTCAATCTGTATAAAACATATTTTTTAAATTAATGAAAATAAAATTTTTAAACATAAATTTTGAATAAATCTATGTTTTGTTTATTAAGTTAATTATTTTTTCTTATTTAGATGAATTAGATAAATAATCTCATACTATTATTTTCACGACACATGCATAATAAAATATGGATAAAAAAAATTATAATGATGTTCAAAGACTTCTCGGATTATAAAATCTGAAAGCTAAAATTTGTGTTTCAAATTTTAAATATTTCGAATTGCACAATCCATATTTGTATTTCAGGTTGTAGAATTTGGAAAAGGGATAATTTTAGAATTTTTGAGAATATGAAGTTGTAGGAAGAAATTATAAGGGTGCAGAAAGAAATTTCTAGACGAAGTCTACAAAGAAACATTGGACGTAAGAAGACTAAACACAAGTGTAACAAAACACGAGATGCATACACAAAGGCTACACACAAGTCTAAAAAAGAGATAGATGCAAACAAAGAATAGAAAGTTCTACAAGAAGCATCAAACACAAGTGAACAAAGATCAAACAAAGTCCAAAAACAAGCATTAAAGAGAACAGGTGCTACTTGAAGGGTAAACAAAGCCTTATATAAAAAGACTAGATACTAGTACAAAACCCTATAGATGAAACAAGTTGTGATCATAAGATGCAAGTTCACCAAGACGAAGCTAACATATGAAACTAACAAGATGCAGTTTTCAATGCAAGAACTCCTACCTTTGAAGTAAGTTGACTCACATGTTTCAAAGAAGACTCCAACACAAGTGCACAAACTTTTTGAGTTTATATGCTCAATTTGGTGTTGTAAAAAATATAAAAGATGTGTACAATGCATATTCTGATTACAAGTAAAAGTTATCAGCAAAAATGCAAGAGTATTCCTTTTTAGAATGTTTATAGATATGGAAAAGCCATGCAGAAGAAATTATTGTCCAATTTATTATAATACATGTATAAATAAAAGTTTTTTCCATGTAGAAACCGATTACTGAATCTAAGTCATTCTACGAAAAAATATTATTTTGCATCTAAAGTGCTTGTGAAACTTGTTAATATCAATAGATAATCTACTTGAAGATATAGAGAGATTGACCTTTCTTTGTAAAAACCTTCACTTCATCAAATATTCCTCTCTCTAACAAGGAGAGTTTATAAATCAATAGTTTTTTTTTTATCAGCAAGAAATAAAAAATAAATAAATGTGGCCCACTTCAAGGGTGGACCAATCCTTATACAGACAAACACCTCCTTTCTCCAAGGAAACAAACTCTCTAAGCAAACAAAACCCACGAAAAGACGCCTACTACCTACACACAACCGCACACAAAGCCAGCTAAAACCAACCACAAAAAGTCACCACATAAACTAGCACCCTTCAAAACCAGCCTGACCCACCTAAAACTCAGCAAGAATTTCTAAACAAAAGAATGCATACCAGGGGTTCTAAACACCAATTAGAGAAGGAGAAGCCCAATGGAGATACTTTGGCTAAAATCCAAGACCACACCTTTAAATGAGCCACGGAGAAAATTTCAAAGTAATCAATCACACCACCTTTAAAAATGCAGTTATTCCTATGTCTCCACAACTCACTTACCACCACAATCTAGATGTTATCCATAAAGAGGTTAGCAAAAGAAGACACATCAGGAAGAACAAACTGCGTGAAATGTGAGATAGGAGAAAGAAGGCCAACTGAGCTCACTCCTAACCATATGCAAGAGAGATTCCACACTAGCCAAGAGACTCTGTAGCCAAAAAATAGATGGCAAGTCGTTTCCTCTCTTTCCCCACAAAAGCAACACAAATTATTCACGACCGCTACCCCAAGTCTTTCCAAATTGGCCTTACTAGCAATCCTTTTTTCAATCACCCTCCATGTAGTTACCTGGGCTGAAGACAAGGCCTTAATCCTCCAAAAGAAGTTGTACACCTGCGAAAAAACCCCTTCAACCTTGCCTCTCAACAATCCGTAGGCGAACTTGACTGAGAAACCTTCCAACTCTCTGGCCTTCCAAACCCATTTATCCTCAGACTCCAAACCGGGGTTCAAGCTGAGTAGAACTGCAAGAAGCCGACTCACCTGGAACTCCTCCCATGTGAAGAGCCCCTTCTCCAAACAGGAGTCCAAAACTAGACGTTATTAACCCAGACCCCACAATCAGACAACAACACCTCTTCATTAACTGACAGAGAAAAAAGCCTCAGAAATTTACTTTTCAAGGTGGTAAAACCCACCCAAGAATCTTCCCAAAAACGGATATCTCTCTCATTTTCAACCTTCCAAAAAAACATTCTTCAAACTTACCTCCCCAAGCCTCCGACTTCTAGATTTCCTTTAAATCTCTCCACTAAAGGGAAACTTTGTTGTCACACACCCTTTGCTCGTTCAGGCTTCTCCATCCTCAATACTTATACTCGATAATTTCCTTCCACAACCCCCTTAACCAAGCTATAGTATAAAGTACTTGTAATAATTATTAATCGGTGAAACTATTTATGGATTGTAAACAAGAACATGATGTAACCTAAATTGGAATAAACTAGTATAAAATTTTAAGTGTACACTACACTTATTATTCTCGCACCACTTCTTAATTGTTTTATACAAACGTCTTGTAACAATCCTTTGAACCATCTTCTAATCATGAGAGAATCACCACTTGATGTTTATTCATCATTTCAATGTCAAAAGTTTTTCAAGTTTTTTTATAAGTTTTATTCAACTTTTTTACATAACGAGAAAGTATCATAATTGAACTCATACCTTTGTATTGCTTGAACGGTTAATCTGTAACTTTAGCAATATATACAAATACCAACATACCATAAAATATTTTCAAATGGTAAAAAAAGTCAACATTTATAAGTCATAATCAAAAATCATATATAAGAACTTTAATTAAATTTTAAAAGTGTCACCATATTTTTTTAACAAAAATTATTTAAGAATGATTATTAAAAATACTTTAAATATATAGATAATTGTCTAAATAATCATTGTCGTATTGATATACTACAACATTTCTACTTACAATAATCACATCACTAAAAAGTAGGAAATAAGACCATTCGTCAAAAGTATATAGAGTTTCTAATTAACTTAAAAAAAATTCACTCTTTTTTCAATTACAATTTATTAAAAAATCATTGTCCAAAGGCACTCTTAAAGCCAAGATTTGTAATGGCTACAATTTCCATATCAATTTTATTCCAATCAAACCTTTATCGATCTCATTTGCTTTCACATTCTCAAAATGGTTTAAAACAAACAAATAAAAGACAATTTTATACTCCAAAATCTCATAAACTTAACAATCCAAAATTTACATCCATCTTCACCACAAATATTCAATTCATACCAATGAATAATATTTAAAGTCTATCACCACAACTTATTTACAACTCACTAGTACAGGTTGGAAGCTAAACAATTCAACTATTCTAATTTCTAATCAAAGTTTACAACTTAAGATTTTTTTTAATAATAACAACACTACAAAAAAATTTATTAAAAAAAAATTAATTTCAGAGACAAAAAATAATCAGTTGTTATATTGATTAAAATAGATTTTATTTTAAAGACTAAAAAAATTATTCGTATCTAAATTAGTTTTTATTATTAATAAATAGTTTTTAAATTAGTATTTAGTTACTAAGGTTTTAGATATCAACTTTAGAATCTAAATAATTTTAACTAAATCTAGGTAGCTAAGTAGATACCAATTTAGAAAATATTTATTAATAATAAAAATATTTGATAAATAAAAACAAAAATAAAAGAAACTAATTTAGATAATAATAATTTTTTTAGTCTTTAACATAATATTTTTCTTTATCAGCAACATAAAAAGAATAAATAAAAATCACTTAAAGAGTAATTCAACCCTTTACAAAATCACACAAAAATGAACAACACCTTTCCCAAAGACTTGTCACTAACTTCCTACTCAGGACAAAAAAAATATAACAAAAATACGTGTCAACAATGATCGAAAAAACAAGCTCAGGAACCGACTAACACCTCATCCCAATCTTCTAAAAACTCCTAGAAATTCAAAATCTCTTGATCAGATACATACAAACCCAATGGTTAAGGTATCAATTTGAATAAAAAAAACAACATAGTATCTAATTTAGTCAATATAACAACTAATTATTTTTTATTTCTATGAATGAGTTCTATCTAATGATTTTCTAGTAGTGCAACATTTAATATAAATTTATATCTAGCCCTCCTAATAATTTCTTTTCTACTCTCAACCTAATTCAAAATCTATACTATAACTTTCTTGACTTGAAAATGACTTACTCTTCCAAAAAAAAATGTACTTTTAGAAAAGAGAAAAGAGAGCTGAGAATGTTTGTAAATCTTCTAGTTTGTTTCCAGGAAACCTAACCGAACAAATAAACACACTAACTTGGATTAATACTACCAGAAATTCATATTTTTTTTGTTGTTGGATCAAAATGCAACTAACCTAAGCCAACATAAAAGAAAGAAGAGAACATCAAATCCTAAGAGAGAATGAAAATTTATCCCAAACAAATTTCTCTTTAACAAAGTTAGACCTACTATTGATTATCACCTACTATAACTTATAGGCTCATAATGAGACGGAGGAAGGGAATCGTCCAAAATATATAGGGAGAAGAGATAAATTAGCGAAGTAAAATGATTTGAGATTTTAGAAAGACGATGGTTTTAGAGAAATGAAGAAATTAACGTCTTGATTTTCTATTTGTAACTTCAAAAACTTAACTAAAACTATTTTTTTTTATTATTAACTTCAAAATCTCTTATCTAATACTCATAAAAATAGGTCTTTACACATTGGATATACTCTATGAGATTTTATTATTTTCTATCAAACATTCTGTTACTTATAGTCCTAGTTGGTGGCTAAAGAATATTTGTGAAGGTAAAAAACTATTTCCTGTAAAAAAAATACACATTCTCGTATAAATCAAAAGTTGTAGAAATAATATTTATTTATAATCCATTTTATTATAGTAAAAATTTTCCCAAATTTATTAAAAGAAAACTCGATGTAATAAAGTTTTTCTCTCGATCTTTTATTAAACTAGTAAATTATCCAGTCTTTTAAATTTACAAAAGTAATATGTCACAATGTTACTGTCTAGTTAAACTCTTTTGAAAATTAATCTAGTATTTCATATTTTACTGATATTCAAATATTATTTTTGAAGGACTTTTTAATTCTTATATATATATATATATATATATATTATTTTTGAGAAATTACGGTTTTTTTTATCAGCATATAACTTAAGGAAAACAGTAATGAGAAAAGAGATTCATTAGAATTGGTGATTTTCAGTAAGTTTTAACAACAAAAGTGTTGAAAAGAGAGTGATATCATTCTTAAATAATACAAGTGAAATTTGAAAGTTTATTGAATTTTATGCTTTGTTTGGCTTAGATGATGAATTTGAGGGAGTGAAAAAAGATAGATTTGAAAGGAAAATGAGATTGTTTGGATTAAAGAAAAGAGAGTGGAAAGTTTATGAAAGCTTGTGAATGATACGATAAATGTAATAGAATTGTAAATTTTGAAAATTTAAATTAAGATTAAAAAAATTAAATTAAAATAAAAATTATTATAAAACTTTAATACATAAATAAAATAATATTTCAAAATAAAGTATATTAAATAAATTATCAAAATTTAATTTACTTTTTATTTTAAAATTTTTATTTATTTAACATTAAACATATATTAATAAAATATTAATTGTATTTTATTATGAATTTAATATTTATTATTTTAAAATAAAAGAATAGATATTATTATATTTATTTTATGTACATTATGGTTTAACCGTGTTAAAAATAAAATCAAGTTTCTTCACACAAAAGCAAGATTCTTCCCAATTGAAATAAAAAAAATCTGATAGTGGAATTCATCTCGTTTTTCACAATTTTATGCATTGTTTTTTGGACTTTCTTCACCTTTCTTCACTCTTTAACTTTCCATCATTGAAAACAAACACATGAGTGAAACTTTTGCAATGTCCTCTTCTCTTACAATATCATCTTCTATACCGACAAACTTGGATATCCAATTCTTATCTATATGTATGTATATAAAAAAAAGAAGATGATTATGTATTAATGATACCAAGGAATTCAGAAATGAAGTGTGATTATTTTGAACCCTCTAGACTCATTCTTTGTTTGTGATGTATTTATGGTATTCCTATTCATCCTACAGGCCTCCTTCCTCTTCCTATATGCCCCAACTAGGGTAGAAACCAGCCAGCCATATTTGAAAAAAGCCCTTAACATGTAGGTACCTCTATCATCAAAATAAAAGTAATATCATCATCACTGTGTGGCCATAAAGAGCTATACGACACATGATAACACAGTACACAGCCAAACCAATCACACACCGACAACGCATCGTTCATAAACTACTTACCCTTTCCCAAACCAGAAACCAAAAACCACTTGTCATCAAACCCCAGCTTCAGATATTTTTTCACCACTTCCATTTTGTTTCTCACCTTTTATGGTTACCATAACATTGCACACTTCCTCTCACTGTGCTTTCCCATGACACCACTCTATTCCTATCCAGAAGAAGAAACATCCATGAACTAACATTCTCACCCTCGCTTCACCATATTTGCCACCCTTTTACTCTTGCTTTTCTTCCGTTTTTCCTTCCTTTTTCCTTGTTTGGCAACTGGGTTTCCTTCCTTCAGAAAAAGCCAAAAACTTTCTAATTGGTTAAGTCACTAGGTTTATATATAACACACACATAAATATTAAAGAAAAAAAAATAAGAACAACTAAGATGGGAAGGTCTAGGGTACAGCTGAAGAGGATAGAGAACAAGATCAATCGCCAGGTAACTTTCTCCAAAAGGAGAGGTGGGCTGCTCAAGAAAGCTCATGAGATCTCTGTACTCTGTGATGCTGAGGTAGCTTTGATTGTCTTCTCTCACAAAGGAAAGCTCTTTGAGTATGCCACTGATTCATGGTAATGAAAATGCCCTATATTATAATATATATATATATATATATATATATATATATATATATGTATACATATGAACCATATATATGGATCTATATTAAACAAATATAATATGTGTGTTGGTCGTTAATTCAGATGATGTAAACATTCATACATAGTATATATGCATTCAGTTTTCTGTTCAGTCTAGAATTATTTTGAAGTATTTTTTGTTCTTTGGGCGTGATAAGGGCTTTGGTTTGGGGTTCAAAACTTGAAAGGAAACTTCATTCCTCTTCTTTATTTTGTTAATACTTGTTTTTGTTCATATCAAGCCTCGTTATAATTTATATTATTTGTGCCTAGACAGATATAAAGCCAGTTGATCCTTTTCTTTTTTGGAAAGGAAATGTTGTTGTGCTGGTAATTTGCTCAAATTGAACCAGCAAAATATACAGTTATACTTCTCTACGAAATTGTTTGCAATTTTGGGGGTACAGCACGCGTCAATGGTTTAGTAGTGCTATAATTAAGTGCACATATATACTCTTTCATGTGTATATATTTCTCTCATCAGAAAGAAGAAAATACATTACCCGAATGCCAGATTCTGTCTGTCCTAGCTAGAAAATCATAGAGTACGACCATAGCCGGTATAGGAGCCCTAATTTTTACATTTTTCTTTCATTTTGTTAAAATTCAAGAGGGGTGAATCTCTTGCAGACTGTGAGGAGGTTGTGACGGTCTTTGCTTCATATTTGTCTTCTTGTTTCCTATCTTAAGTCCTTTCAGTTCAGCACCTCAAGCAAGATTTGCTAGACCTTCCTTTTGGTTTAGAGTTCTGTACCTTTTCTTCTTCTTTTGAATTATCAAAAACTCAAAAGCATCACGTTTGACATTCTTGTTATTAAAGGATTACTTTTCGTTGATTGGAACAGCCTCCTAGATAAATCTTTTTTACAGTAAAATTGAGGAAATTCCTTAATTTCATAGATTTTGATGAACTTATTTTAAAGATTGTCAAATAGCGCTATTAACATACAGGAACTTTTAATTTCAACAAGATGAAATATGTTCACAGTAACTAGAGTACCAATTTCATCATATTATTCAGCAACACACAGAGATAGTAATATGTAGTGCAAATTGAATATAAATTGATATCATTATAGGAGACTAACATTGATTGAGAACTCTAATGATTGAACAGCATGGAGAAGATACTGGAACGCCATGAAAGGTATGCGTATGCAGAGAGGCAGCTAGTAGGAAATGATTCTGAGACACAGGTTTGTCTTGAAATACACACACATATCTGTGTGCAGGAATATGTAAATTCCCGTTTGCATCATTATTTTGCATTGAAGTTCTGCAGTGACAATTGATTCTTGTGTAAACAACAGGCACACAGTTGGGTCTAAGCTATATATATAAGAACTTAAAAAACTAAGTCATGCATATATGACTGTGTTGGAAATATGGAATGTTGTAAAAGTGATGGAATCAAAACCAATATTTAAATAACAGTACCTGACAAAACTACAAAACTAAGCACTAGATGTATATATGTACATTGTGCAGGGAAACTGGACTATTGAATATACTAGACTCAAGGCAAAGATTGACCTTTTGCAGAGAAACTACAGGTACATAAGAACCTATATCTAATCTACAGGCATGCTTTAATTTCCTGTCATAGTTTGATTTGATCATCCTCTCACACGTGTCTATGTATCATTGAGTTTACATTGAACCCTTTCCCAGGCACTATATGGGAGAAGATTTGGCTTCGATGAGCCTCAAAGAGCTTCAGAGTTTGGAGCAGCAGATAGATACTTCTCTCAAAAACATCCGCACTAGGAGGGTACACATTATGTTAATTTGCTTTCATATATTTCATATGTATGTGTGTAACTTTGGCACTGATCTGTGTTATGCTGTAATAGAACGATCTCATCTACGAGTCCATTTCTGAGCTTCAGAAAAAGGTAAGGCTTTAACTCCAAGATTCTCTTGGCTTTATTTTTAGCTTTCTGCCCCTAAAGTGAAAGATAACTATGATATTGCTGGGAACAAATATAAAATGGTTGTGTGTGTCTCCCTGTCTAAAAGAAACTGATATGGAGATTTGTGTCCCCCTGATTTTCTATGTATGACAGGAGAAATGGATACAAGAGCAGAATAGCATCCTTGCAAAGAAGGTGACCAAGATTTGCCTTTACAACTTTTTTCTTTTCTCCATTTTACCACAATAATCAATGCTTAATTAATCCAGTTCAGTGATTATTGACGCTAATAAAAGAGTGTTAAGTAATATTAGTTTGATTGTTCTATTACTTTTGTTCACAGATTCGCTCTTCTGCTTCTTAATTCTTAACCTAATGGACATAACAGATAAAAAATTTATAGATGTTGAACAGTGAAATTATCTGTATCCCTTACGAAATTAACATAAAATTCCTCAAGAATTATACTTACTTTAGTAAATTATAGAAATGTACAATGCGTTACGTAAGAAAATGCAATTTTCCTTTTGGTCTTACAAATTCATACACCTTGCTTACCATTTATTTTTTTGCCTGATTTAGCCCTAGGTTTCTGCATGCATCCAATCTTATTAATTAATGATCTCCTTCATCACCAAAAAACCATTGTTTCATGTCACATTCATGTTTAAAAAATTAAAAAGATTAACTAAATTTGAATGGAAATTCTCTATAACGTTTTCATACCCCAGCATATAGAGAAAGTTTCAATTTTAGAATCATATTTAATATTTGTATAAAATCACATTGGGCTGCAATTGCCAGTGAAACTAATACAAACTTATTCTTATGTCTTAAAATTTTGACAGTTACAGTAGCAATTTGTAACTGACAGAAAGTGATCATTCTTATAATTGTGGCCTGAGAACTCTATGAATGTAGTTTTAGCCTTCTTCAATAATAGGTTAATATTGCTTTATTTTAACAATATGTGATATGAAATTAGATCAAGGAGAAAGAGCAGGCTGTAGCACAACATGCTGTACAATGGGAACAGACAAACTACAAGGTTGACACATCTTTCTTACCACAGCAACAACCCCTTCCTAGTTTGAACATAGGGTGAGTAACCTTTCTATGACATGAAGTTCTAATTTCTCTTCTGTATTTTCTTTAATTACCCTTTTAAGTTTTATAGTTGTACAAACTTTATCTTTTAGTCTTTATACTTTCAAAAATTGCAGTTGCATTTGTCCATTCTAGTTGGAAAATTGCTTTACCTGTTTGGAATTCTTCTTTTTGGTACTGCAACCCTCCCACCATGTGTAATATTGTTTGTGCAGTGGCAATACTTTCAATCAAGAAGCTGCACCAGAAATAGGAAGGAACGGTCTTGATCTGACCCTGGAACCACTGTTTTCTTGCCACCTTGGATGCTTCTGAAAACTTGTTTCCTCTGAGGTGGATAACATTATATAATTGTTGGCATATATGAACAACATTTGCCATAAAAAAAACAATATATATATATGAAAAACTATAAGTAGTGGTATGTTTTAATGTTTTATGTTTATTATTGGGTCTATGTGGTTTGGTCCTACTTTGAAGACATTAGTTTGAAAGTTTTGTTGTAAACATATTGAATTTGAAACCTAATTGTGTATTCATGGAAGGTTAATTATAATGTTTATAATTATTTTTAATGTTTCTTTTTTATTTTGGTCTTGTATGCTCTACATCTATTGTTGAGTCTATGATTTTAAGATTATTTGTGTTTGACATGATAAAGGGAATGGAAGAGATAGAAATAGGAAATAAGTAAATAAAGTGAATGAAAATAGTTAATAAACAAGTGAAAACAACATTGTTTAGTTTAAAAAATAAAAAGTCATTAATGATAAGTGTGTTGGTATAATTGTTATTGATAGTCAATTTTTTTTAGTTAATCTTATGCATTTCTAACAACAATCTGTCATATTTATTATTTTTATTCACTTAAATAAAATTTATTTTTTTATGAGCAAGAAGCAAATAAATAAACAGATCACTTAAGGAGTGATTCAATCCTCATACATATAAAATATACAAGCATGCATTTCCTCATACTCAAACATCATCTTAAAAGATCAGTCTACTATCTAATTATACACTATCAACTAAAAATGACAGTAAGGTCAAGGACAACCTCCCACCCTAATAGAACTTTAAATTGAATGTATACATACCAGAGGTTCAAGACACCAGTTAGAGAACGAGAAACTCACTGACTGAACCTTTGAAGAGATCCAAGACCAGACCTTAACCTGTGCAAGGGAAAAAACTTTAGAATGATCCACCACTCCTCCTTTGAATAGAAAATTATTCTAGGAACAATAGGATCAACTGAACTCACTCCTAACAAATCATAATAGAGATTCCATACTAATCAAGCGACTCTGCATCCGAAGAACAAATGACTTGTTGACTCCTCTGACACCCTACACAAGCAGGAAAGGTTACTTTCAACTCCAACCCCTCTTCTTTCCAGATTTACCTTAGAAGCGATATTGTTTTCAATCACCCTCCAAGCTGTGACGTGAGTTGAAGGAATAGCCTTAATCTTTTAGAAAAAAATTGTACAACCGCATATTTTCCTCGACTCCTTCTCTCCTTAATAAACCGTAAACAAACTTGACTGAAAACACTGTTGTCTCGTCACCCTTCCAAGCCCATCTGTCCACAGTCTCCAACTCAAGCCTCTTACTAGAAATCTTCTCTAAAAGCTGACTTACGTGATCCTCCTCCCAAGCAAAAAAACCTCTTCTCCAAATTAAATTCCACACCCAAACACCATTAACCCAACCTCCACAATCAAATAGATTTGCCTCCTTAGAAATAGACAAAGAAAAGAGCCTCGAAAATCTATTTTTCAAGACTCCGGAGTCTACCCAATTGTCTTCCCAAAACCAAATATTTTTCTCATCTCCAACCTCCCAAATGAAATAATCTTCAAACTTCCCAGTCCACTCCTCAAACTTCTAGACCTTCATCATATCTCTCCACCACAATGAAACTTTGCTATTGTTGACCCGCAGTTCATTCAGATTTCTCCATCCTCCATTCTTAGATTCAAAGATCTCCCTCCACAACCCCCCTTTGTCCGAATTTAGGCACTAAATCCATTTTCCTAATAAGGGCAAATTAAACAGCCTAACATTAATGATGCCAAGACCGCCTGCTTCTCGAGACATACAAACCTTATCCCAAGCAGTCCATGCAATCTTTCTCCCTTTAGACCCCCAACCCCACAAAAAGTTCCTCTGCAGGCTCACTATCTTCTTCAACACTATGGATGACAACTTGAAAAGAGAGAGATAAAAGAGAGGAATGGATGACAAAACAGATTTAATCAAGCAAATCCTCTCAGCCATCAATATGTATTTTCCCTTCCACCTACCTAACCTGCTTTTTATTCTGTCGACCACTTCATCCCAAAACTCGCCCCTCTTACGACATCCCCCTATAGGCATCCCCAAATACTTAAAGGGGGTTTCACCACATCATAATTTAAAATCGTTGCAAAACAGAGAATCATAATCTGATTGACCCTAACCCCACCAATTCTACTCTTGAGAAAATTCACCTTAACGCCTAATGCCAACTCAAAGCAATTCAAAATAACCTTTATGTTAAACACACTTTTGGTATTTGCTTTGCAAAAAAACAAAGTGTCATCAACATACTAGAGCATGTTTACGTTAACTGACTTTTTCCCAATCTCCAAGCTCTCAACCAAGTCTTTCTCAATCGCAGTCCTAGACACCCCAGCTAGGCCTTCAGCCGCTATAAGGAACAAGAACGGAGCTAAAGGATCATCTTGCCTCAGACCCTTCTTCGGGTTAAACTCCTTAGTGGGACTCCCATTTACGAGAATTGACATCGAAGCTGATTCCAAACAAGCTTTAATCCAAGAGATCCACTTTTCACAAAAACCAAGTCTGTCTAACATGTAATAAATGAAATCCCACCTATCTGAGTCATATGCCTTCTCGTAATCCACATTGAAAAACATGCAAATTTTCTTCTTCCTCTTCATCTCTTCTAATACTTCCTTGGCTGCTAGAACACTATCCAAAAGCCCCCTCCTTCAAGGAAAGCATATTGCCTAACATCGATGACTTTACTAATCACCTTTTTCTACCTGATAGCCAAAATCTTTGAAATGATTTTATACACGCACCCTACTAGCGAAATGGGTCTGTAATCGCTAAGTTGTTGCGGGTTATCAAACTTAGGAATCAAACATATAAAAGATGCATTTGACCCCCTAGGCCACTTACCATTGACCATAAAATCATTTACCGCCAAAACAAAATCTTCCTTAAGGCAATCCCAACAAAATTTAATGAAACTAAAGTTGAATCCATTAGGATCAGGACTCTTCGAGCTATCACAACTCCAAACTGTATTCTTAATCTCCTCATCAGAAACAGCTCCAACTAGCAATGCATTATCTTTATCAGATATGAAATTAAATCTAACATTGTCCAACCTAACTTGGGGCTCAAACATCCCATCAAATCTACCTTGAAAGAACTTTCTAACCTTAGTCTTAACCACCTCTTTATCTTCACACCCATTGATCCCATTTCTCATTCTCCTCCACTTCACAGAGGAATGGAAATTTTTTTTGTTTAATTCCTCTTGTTTCAACCACTTTAAACGTGTTTTTTGTTGCAAGACCGCTTCTTGTTTGAAAAAATTCCGACTTTGTTCATCCAACAAAAGTCTCCTCTCCTCCCTTCCAAATTCATCTAAATCATTTTCATCATCTTTTGCATCCAATTCTTGAATTTTCTTTTGTAATATTTCCCTTGCTTGATTAACGTTCCCGAAAATCTCTCTATTCCAAATCTTCAAATCTGATTTTAACTTCTTTAATTTTTCTTTTAATACGAATAATCCTCCGTCAAACAGCTTATAGCTTTGTCACTTATTGCGGACGAAATCTAAAAACCTTCTATCTCTTTGCCACACATCCAAACTCCTAAAAGGTTTCGGCCCCCAATCCACCGACGAAACTTTAAGCAATAAGGCACAATGATCCGAGACTAATCTACTAAGAACAAATTGTTTACTGCTCGACCAAACATCCAACCACTCCCTAGAAATGAGGATCCTGTCAATTCTAATCTTAACTAACCCATTCGACTTATACCAAGTGAATTTTCTCCCAACCATCAGAATATCCAACAACTTAGATTTTTCAATAAAATCATTAAATCCTTTGGTCTCTCTACTATAATCAGATGCCGAGACTAAATTTTTTCTCTCCTCCTTCCGTCTAATTGAACTAAAATTCCCAACAACGCACCATAACCTATTCTGTTGACCCTTCCTGAGTTCACTGATCTCATCCCAAACCTCCTTCCTTTCTTTCAAGGAGCTAGAACTATACATATTCACTGTCGTAATATGTACCCCAACTCCTACCTTCCAAATCCCTTCAATGACAGGAAAAAATCTCCTAGAAAATAATCTCCCATTAAAGGAACTCGTCATAAACATGTATATTCTTCAATGCCTATATGTTAAGGCAAAAGTCCAACATCCCAAAATTTTAATTAGTGCTTCAAAAAAAATTAAGTATAAGACATTATCACACTTGTCTGCAAGACGATAAAAACAATAAATTATATAAGATGCAAGTTTTTCATCTAACAAAAGATACAATATTGTGCAGTCTTTTCTCAGAGTTTGATAAGGTCTAAAATAGATGAAACATGCATTACATTTCCTAGTTAGTCATGCTTTAATTCTCACCACTCAAGTTTATATTGGCAAAATCAGATGATCTAAATCATGTAAAGGTTTAACATTTCTGTATCACTATGAATAACAATAATAATAATAATGTAATTAATTTTAAAGTAAATTTACTTGTGATTTAGTAAAATAAAAAGATTATGAAACTTGAATAAATCAAAATTATTGAAATTGATTTGTTTAAGTTCATTTATTGGTTTAAATGCAATCCAAAGCCATGTTGTCAACCGTCCTATTAATAATTATTTGTGATCATAGATGACTTAATTGACTAATAAACAAAAGAAGATATTCTTAAACACACTAAGAAACATATATTAAAAAAAAACAAATAAACTAGTGTTATAAAAGTTTAAAATGGTGTACAAATCTATAATTAAAACGAAACGAGTCTTCATTGCTCTGTTGGGCTATGATTCAGAAAAATCAAGCACCTTCCTACAAGTTGGACAAGTTTCACTTCTCTCCTTCCACTCATATATACAGCCAAGGTGGAAATGATGATTGCACTTTGCTGTAATCTTAGGATTTTCTTCCCAATATTCTGTAATATAAATATTGTTAGAATAACCAAAATCATTATATGTAACGAAAGATATTAATCTTTCTACCAACCTCAACTTCTCACCAAATACTAAACAACCAAAAGCATTTTAAAACTTAAATAAATTAAATCTCTCATGTTTAAGAATAGATCCCACATTAAAGATCTGACTAAATTAATTATATAAGTAAATGTCTATAGTATATAAGTAGATCTGCTGCAAATTTTACTTCATCAAATTGATTTGCTAGAGATAAGCTACTCTTAAATATTCAATTTCTTAAAAACAAACCTGGATAACAAAGAATGATAGATATTAATAATAACATGTTTAATTAAATTTTAAGCATATCATAAATTTGGAATAACATGAATATTATCTTCCTTCATCTCTTAGTAGTTATTAAATGAGATTTTAAATGAAATTTGTTGATTAATATAAAATAATAGTGTAATTATTTTGTTTTATTTACTTTTTCATTAATAATAAAAATAAATAAATTAAAATCACTTTAATGTAAAAAATCACACAGAAATAAACAACCATAACCATGATAAAGGTATTGAATAACAGCTTTGAAATTATCAACTATAATAACCGATAAATCATCATCTTTATCACCATCACTACAATTTTTATTATCAGATTTTTTAATGAGAATTAAAATTAAAATTATTTAAATTGACATATAACTTAAAATTTAATTAAATAATAATAATAATTTAAAATAAAATGACCTTCAAAACATGTAGGACAGATATCCTCGTCGGGGGTGGAGGATGGAGAGTATAGAGTATGAGTGTATTCTGAATAGCTCGGACGACGGATGGTTCCACCAGCTTCCGCCGCATATATTTTTTCATAGCCGTATGACTGCCAACAGTACCAAAACAAAAATAATCAATTTAACTGCCCATTTCAACAAATTTTATCAGATATATTCCCATATGTTTCTTCTTTTGAGATTTTAGAAAAGGTAATAAGAAAGAAAATGTGATAGATGAAAAAAGTTATGCAGAAAAAAGAAAACTATGAAATATAGATATAAAAGAGGGACAGAGGAGGTTACAGAGAGAGGAAGTGGGTCTTCGTATTGAGGAAAGTCACTGTGATCATCACTACTCTCATCATCTTCAGGATGTTCTCTCCCCGTAAAACAAGAGATGCAGCAACCCCCCGTAAAAGAAGAAATGCAGCAACCCATTATCAACAAGAATAACAATAATCCAAAAACCAAGAAAAACGAAAGTGTTCTGAGGAATTAACTCTTCATTTAACTACAACACCACTGTATGTATATATATATAGTATGATCACGTATTCTCTATAACAACAGATTATATCTTGAAAAAAAAAAACTATTTTTCTATCATTTTTTCGTAATTTTTTTTAAACCTTTTTTATTCTACCTCTAAATTTAATATTCACAAAACAGCAATCAGTTTTAAAGATTTCATATATAAATAATTTAAATTACTAACGGTTGACTTCATAGTCATCCATTCTATATTGTATTAAAATAATAGTTGATTAGTCAAAATGATGATATATCAGATTTTGTTATCACATGGATAACTATATACCATCATCATGTTCATAAAAGATAAAAATAACTATTTTAAATTTAATATAACAATAAACATAAATGTTGAGAACTTAATGTTTATTAATATAATATTATCTATATATATATATATATATATATATATATATATATATATATATATATAAATGAGATATCTCGTAAATATCATTTAACCATCAAATTAACTCTTCTTATAATATAAAGATTTTATTTTTCTTTTCTCTACTTACAAATGGAACAAAACTACTTTAAAACTAAATTTCTGTATTTAAATATTTTGAAATTAAAAAAAAATTATCTCTTCCTCACCTATTTTGTAATCTTATATAAAATTAATCTTTTATCAAATTTTCTCTATGAGTCTTCTTTTCCTAAAATTTCTTTATTTTGTTTTGTATTCAACTAATTCCAAATCATAACTTTTTCAATTCTCAAATTTAGTTTTAATTCTATTATAAAAAAATCCTCATATTTATTCTTAAAAAGTCAAATATATACTATATGCCTTCATATATTCTCTTAAATTACATATTAGAATTAAGTATCATAAACTGATTTCGAGAATATATATATATACATATATATATATATATATATAAAAGAGATAATTTTAAATTGAGTTACATAAGTTTTGACTAAATTTTCAATATCAAATAAAATATTTAATGTGGAATACTTACAAGTATATTATCAAAATTAATAGTATCAAAATTAACATCTCTAACACCTTACTTTAAAATTAATTAACATCTCTAGCACTTTACTTTAAATTAATTAATAAAGAAAGAAGGGTGTGAGAATCAAATCAACATATTTATTAAATTAAATTTCAAGTATAAAAAAATATTTATTTATTTTATTTATTTAAATTAACGTGAACTAATTTAACTAATATAACATATATTTAATATTTATTTAAATTAATTTAATTAATATAATATATATTTAATATTTATTTAAATTAGTATAGATTAAGTCAATGTTAATGTTATTTATATATTATGATTTTTTTTCTAATATATAATACAAAATCTATATTATTTTGATTCAAAAGTCTATATTTAAATATGATTGTTGTAATTTTTGTGAGTTTGTTTAACCAATTAAAACACACATTTTTTTCTTTTTTCTTTTCTGTATGAATTTTTACACTCATCTCTTTCATTCATTAGGAATGAAGTTTGACTTACTCTTATTTCTCCATAAAATTCTTTTTATTCAATTCATGAGTTTTTTTTCTTTAATGTTTTTTTTTTTAAAGATAATAATGAAAGCATTGAAAAAGAAATACTCTTTTAAATTATTGCCATTAGTATGAATCATACGAACATAAATTAAATTAATGTTTAAAATAAATTTCATTTAACATTAATTTATCGATATTACATTAAATTAATTTTAAAATATGAAAGACGTCAATATTAACTTGACCGATACTAACTGTTTTAATTAAAAATAAATTTAAAAATTAATGACAAATTACTCTTATCTTACCGACACTACTTAAAATTGACAGTCAACACTAATCACTTAACACCCATAATTTTAAAATCCACTATACATATAACATAAATTCGACATTATTAATTAACTAACATCAAATTTTACTTTTTAACATTAATTTTTAATTGATCCTAAATATTTATTTTGTAGTAGTTAAGATATATTGTACCATAATATATAAAATATTGGGTCAATATTTACCTTAAACTAAAGACCAAGAGGATGAAGCATAAGAGGAAGATGGACACAAGAGTGTTTATTATTTTTTTTTTATTGACTCTTTTGTGTAAAGGAAAGAGATGGTTACAATCATATATTTGTATTTGTTCAGATATTACATTAATGGTGATACTAAAGTTATTAAAATATTATATAAAATTCTTAATGGTCTGTTTGGATTGAAGAGGAGATTTGAAGAAGTAGATTTGGAATGATTTGAGAGGAAGGTGAGGTTGTTTGGATTGGGTATGTAAAAGTAAATTTGTGAGAAAAATTTATTGAATTTTGTGAATGATGTGATGGTTGTGTGAAAATTTTTAATTTTTTTAAATGGTATAAAATGAAAGTTTATAAATGTAAGTATATAGTAATTTATTTATTATACTATTATAAATTAATTTCAACAGAATAAAAATAAAAATATAATAATTAATTAATAATTTTAATTTTATTATTATTACTATTATTTAGTTATATTTATTCTTTACAATTATTTTCATTATTTATTATAATTTTTATTTCATAAGTTTATTATTTATTATAATTATTATTTTATATATTTATTAATATTTTTTATTATTTTAATAATAATAATAATAATTTTTTATATTATATTATACAATAATTATATTTATTTTATTATAATATAAATATTAATAAATTAATAATATGAAAATACAAACGTATATATAATAAAATATGCATTCATAATCTTATAAATATATATTTTATTACATATAACTTGAGTTTCTTCGCAAATCTTCACATGTATAGAAAGAACCGTTGCCGAATTTTCCTCGTTTTGTGTATTCTTTGACATTCTTCGCTCACAACAATATGTTGTTTTTCTAACAGAATTATTTTGTTAAGAATTCCCAAATTATTTTTAAATGTTTCCAATTATTTTTGATTTATGATCTAAATGTTTTAACCACTTCTTTAAGTCTATATAAACACTGTTTTATGATCTTTTCAAAAATTCAAAGAAAGAAAGGTTATTAAAAACGTTTTCAAGAGAATCAAGAGCCTTTGGATCATCATTTGTGTGTGAAATAGGAATTGGGTTTTCTATCCACTTGTACTACTACTTTGTAAAGCCTAGGTGTAGAAAGGGTTTATAGAAATTGAGTTGTTGCCAAGGAACGTTGTGTGCTCTTGAGGGGTTCAAGATCAACATTCTTAGTGTGTTTTATAATCTAGTTTTGATTGCATAGTGAATTCTTAGTGGTTAGCTAAGAATTGGATGTAGCTCTTGGTTAAGAGTGAACCAATATAAATATCTTTGTGTGAATCTCTCTATCCCCACTCTTATTCAATGCTTTGTAAAATGTTCTTTGTTTTCTGGTATAAACAATTTTTTGTTTCGAGAAAACAACTGGTTGATTTTTTTATAAAGAACTATAAAACTAAAATTTTATCCAGTTGAACAAGAAATCAATTGGTTAACTTTTCAGAACTTTTCACTCTAATTTCAATCTTAGCGAAAATCTTGTAAAAACAATTCAACCCCCTCTTGTTTTGGCCATACATTCTAACAGGTACGATTTTATAAAAGTGAAATTAATTATATATGATTTTCTACATGTTGGGTGTATCTCTTAAGTAAAATTAAGGTTGTTTTATATATGCTAATTGTTGAACAAGATGCTTTGATGCCTCCAAATTTGTGTGGAAAGCTTGAAGACCTTGCTGCTATGTGTGTGTTGTCTAGTAGTTTTTGACTTGTTAATTCACACCTTGTATTGATCTAAGCTCACTTAACTCTTCATCTCTTTTACAAGACACTTAGTGGTTTTCAAATGTTTTGAAAAAGCCTTGCTTTATTTTGTCTTTGTTGTCAAAAATGAAACAATCCGTTATTTCGATAAAACAACATGTTTTTTTATGAAATCCTTAACATAAAATTTATTTCAATCTGTTATTTTGGAAAACAATCTGTTGTTTTTATAATAGAATTTTGTTAAGAGTTTGAAACTATTTTTAAATGATTTTAACCGCATTTGAGTTATGATCTAACAGCTTTGACCACTTTTTTCAAGAACCTAAGAAAGAGAAATTATTAAAAACGTTTTTCAATAGTTCTAGAGCTTTGGACCATCAATTGTGTGTGGAATAGGACTGGGTCTTTGTATACATCTTTCTTCTACTTTGTAAAGTCCAGGTGTATTCTTTTCCTTCACTTTGAACACTGTAATTCTGTGTATTTGGTGTAAGGCAGTTTCAGAAATTCTGAAAACTGTGGTATTGTCAAGGAGTGGTGTGTGTTTTTGAGGGGTTCAAGATCATCACTCTTCGTGTGTGTTTTGTAATCTAGGTTTGATTACATAGTGATTCTCAGTGGTTAGTTGAGGACTAAATGTAGCTCTTGGTTAAGAGTGAAATAGTATAAACCTTTGTGTGTGAATCTCTCTATCCCTTCTCTTTTACATTGCTTTAATCATTGTTCTTTCTTTGCTAGTATAAACAACATGTTGTTTCGAGAAAATAACCAGTTGAATTTCTATAAGGAACATTAAAAACTTTTTTCCAGTTGAGCAGAAAATCAATTGGTTGATTTTTTAGAACTTTTCACTCTACTTCCAAACATTGTGAAAATCTTGTGAAAACAATTCACCCCCTCTTGTTTAGGCCACTAATTCTAACAATGATGAGGTGTGAGAGAATGTCACTTACGCAAAAATATATGGAATATAATGATGATATCTTATGCATGATGCTTATATTTGTTGTATGCTTTTATACATGTTGTGTTGTTGGTATGATGTAAAATGTGAGATAAATTATATATGCTCTAGATAGATATATGATTAATGATGAATTGCATGATGTGATTATATATGCATGACATAAGCCCTATTTAGGTAGCTCTTCGTGGTTGATGGATCCTTTTTTAATCGCTTATATAAATGTACATGGATTGGTAGATATGTGTATATGGTTTGACCTTGGATGAGTGGTCCTGATTAGGTGATTGCATAGCCCTAATAGGTGATGTAAGAATACCCAGTGTAGTATCAAGTCTTTAGTGGCGATGATGAACACGAAACTCGTGTTTACAAAGGTATATAAGTTTCATTGTCGTCTAGTTATGTAGCAGATAAATGCTTATATATGGCTTAATAGCAGATGCTTTGTATCATCCTAACATCAGAGATATATATCAGCTAAGGTTTCGTGGGTTCAAGATATGTTGCCTATGGTGAGATTTATTTACTATGGTTTTAGAAGTCTACCAGAAAAATACCTCATATTTAGTCATGGCACATGATGTGTGGATAAATGTAAGTTCATATGAATGATCTAGATGTGTGCATGATAATCATGATGTTGTATGTTGTATGTTACTTTATAGTTATACTTGGTATAAAATAGATATAGAAAAAGGGGGAAGTGATTCAACTTTCAAATGATTAGATAGATTTATTATATTAAAGTTTTCATTACTGTGTTTTGAGGATTTTTAAGTCGTGTCGACATATATATTATACAAAATATTTATAGTATTTTATACAATATAATAAGTATGACGTTGGGAGGATGTTACAAAATATAATATTGAAATGATATAAACGAAATTACATCATATTCTTTCTTGTGATGAAAAAATATATATACCACACTATCTTTTCTGAAAAAATGTTATTTTTAATTCTCAATTTTATTTTTAATTCTGTTTAAAAAAAATTGTCATATTTATTCTTGAAAAGTCAAATATATATTATATATGTATATATGTCATATTGTCTTAAATTTTTAATAACAAAATTAGAGTTAAGTATCATAAACTGATTTCAAATATATATATATATATATATATATATATATATATATATATAAAAGATAATTTTAAATTGAGAATATCTAATAAATTAGTGGATACTTACAAATATATTATGAATTAATACTATCAAAATTAACATCTCTAATCCCTTACTTTAAACACCTTACTTTAAAATTAATTAATAAAGGAAGTGTCTGAGAATCAAACTAACATATTTATTAAATTAAATTTCAAGTATAAAAATATTTATTATTTTATTTATTTAAATTAACATCAATTAATTTAATATTGATATAATATATATTTAATATTTATTTAAACTAGTATAGCTGAAGTAAATGTTAATGTTACATTATGAATTCATTTCAATTTGTAATATAATACACAACATATATCATTTTAATCCAAAAGTTCCTATTTAAATATGACAAAAGTGTTGTAATTTGTATGAGTTTGATTTAACTTATCAAAACACATATTTTCTTTTTTCTTTTTTTTTATGTAATTTTTCACACTTATCTTCTTCATTCATTAATTATGAATGAAGTTTAACTCACACTTATTTCTCCATAAAATTCTTTCTATTCAATTCATGAGTTTTTTTTTTTTTATAACTTTTTTGTATGTTTTATTTTTAAAGATAATAATGAAAACATTAAAGAAGAAACAATTCTTTTAAATTATTGTCATTAATATGATCATACCATTAATAGAATCATACCGACATAAATTAAATTAATTTAAAACAAATTTTATTTAACATTAATTTATCGATATAAAATTAAATAAATTTTAAAATATAAAAGACATTAGTGTTTATTTGATGGATACTAAGTGCTTTAATTAAAATAAAATAAAAATTAGTGATGAATTACTATTGTCTTTTACTAACATTACTTAAAATTGGCATTTAAAAATCAACACTAATCACTTAACATCTATGATTTTAAAATTCACTATACCTATAACATAAATCCAACATTATTAACTAACTAACATCGACTTTTACTTTTTGACGTTAATTTTTAACTAATGTTAAAATAAATATTTATTTTGTAGTAGTTAATATATATTGTATCATGATATATAAAATATTGGGTCAATATTTCACTACAAGAAAATAATTAAATAGAAATTAATTTTACAGATAAAAAAATAATTAGTTGTTATATTAACTAAATTAGAGATCATTTTAGAGACTAAAAAAAATTTTGGTTTTTAAATTAGTTTCTATTATTATTAAATAGTTTCTAAATTGGTATCTAATTAGTTACCAAGATTTTAACTATCAATTATTTATATTCTAAATTTGGTAACGAAAACCTTAGTAGCTAATTAGATACCAATTTAGAAACTATTTAACAATAATAAAAACTAATTTAAAAACTAAAAAAAAAAATAGTTTCTAAGATGATCTTTAATTTAGTCAATATAAAAAACTAATTATTTTTTTTAAAAAAAATAGTTTCTATTCAATGAGTTTCTTATAATGTTACCCTAAAATTTCTTAATTTATAGAAGTTAAACATAAATTTTTAACCATTATGTATATATTCTCCCGCAATAGATTTTGTCCTTAAAAACAAAATTGTAGCCTATATCCACCACACTTCAACATCCTTCTTCTATTCACTCTTTAAATGTTGGTTGTTTTTTTCATAGATTTTTTAGTGATTAAGCCCCTTAACTTTCTTATTTAATTGATCAGTTTTCGATATCACAAGATTGCATATTTAATCAATCAATATTTTCAGATTACACAAGATTACATACTTAACAAGATGTAATTGGGTGTTCTTGTATATGGTTTGCTTGATTGATTGTGGTGTGTGGAGAAAAAGAAATGCGGTTATTTTGCAACATGTAAGACTGTCATAATAGAAAATTTCAAGTAACGCAGGGAAAGTAATAGTACTTGTTATTTCAGTTTAAAAGTACCTTCCATATACACACCAGAAACCAGGGATGAAACTACAACTAAAAAGGCTTATCTATGGATTTCTATTATTTTTTTGGTAAGTAACCTTAAATTATAGTTCCTACAAGAATAAAATTTGGCTTATAACAAAAAAACACCTAAAAATTTAACAATCTCCATTCTTTTAATAACATGGTCATAATTTATCATCACTTATCAGTTTAGTGTACACATGATTCAGTTAATTTCTAAAAAATCATTAAATAAAAACTAAATTTAAAGATTACAAATAATTTATTGTTTTATTATTTTAGAAATTAAAAAATTTATTGATATCTAAATTAGTTTCTATTAATAAAATTTATGAATTAATTTTTAAATTTATATTTATTTAGTTGTCAAAGTTTAGCTACCATCTACTTTAGATTCTAAAATCTTAGAAACTAATTTATAAATTTAGATATCTTTATAAATTTAGAAACTACTTTAGATACCAATAGTATTTTTAGTTTAAAAAATAATATATAATTTAATTAATATAATAACTAATTATTTTTTAAAAAAAATAATTTCTATTTAATAATTTCCTAATAGTTATATATATATATATATATATATATATATATATATAATTTAACAATATTTTGGTAAAAAATGTTAGAAACTATAGAGCATGTAACACAATTTTTGTTTTTCACTCTTTATATACATTAGAGCTTAATTTAATTTACATAATTTTTAACTATCTAAAATATTATTCTCACTTGACTTAGATAATAAAATAGTGATGCGCATTTCCCCATTTAAAATCCTAATTTGTTCCATTATCTTAAAAAAAAAAATCACAAACACACATATTTCATGTAGTACTTCAAAAATGTTTAATTTATTGCATAGCTAATTCAAAGAAAAAACTTTTGGATATTCAAAATAAAATATATCTCAAACTTATTTAAACCTATATGAAAAAAAAAAAAAAAAGATGTTGGACCTTCACTGTGGGCTTTTTGATCTTTCCTTTTTCAATTTGTTTCTCTCAATTTGACAGAGGGAATATAATGTGAGCATTCCTAAATTAGACAACCAGGCAAACAATCACTTTTCAAATTGACTTAAATTTTTTGTTGTTTAGAACAAAAGCAAACATTACAAGAATTTAAAATAAGATAAAGATTTTATGAATGTGACACCATAACTAAAATGGTCATTAAAAACAAGTTGAAGTCAGACCTGGTTTCACTCAAATAACCTAATGACTTTACCATTCCAATCAAGAATGGTTTTGTTGTTAAGATGGGAGAGAATCTTCTTTTGCCTTCAAATCAATTGAGGATTAGCATTTTAGGTGGAGAGTCAAACTTAGAAGTTATAATGTAGCTTTCATGTTTTTCCTTTTTCTCTTTAATGTTGGTGTTTAAAGGAGCATGTCCAACATTAATTGTCCAATTTAGTGGCATTAATTTGCATGGACAATAAATAAGCTTAGTTAAGGAACTCCAGTCTCCATCACATGTCACTTGTTCATTTCCTTCAAAATTGTCTCCAAATGAACATTTTCACCTTGGATGCCAAAACTTAGCTCTAGAAAATTTTGCAACTCATAATTAGAGATGTTGGACCACAGAATAAAACCTTAGAACTGTGTCAAATTAAAGATTGAGAATCATCTTTGGTAATGCTTTGATTTGTGTAAGAACTAACTTGGTTGACAAATGTCAGGTACTGTTTATGAATGTCAGAAAACTGCATAGTTTTTCATTTTGGTTGGTATAAGAAAAAATATGAAATGTTATTCTCAGAATTTTTGACCCTTATGAGTGATTCAGGAAACATGAGACTAAAAATATAGATATAAAGCTAGATAGAGTTGAGGAGATATATTTTATTTTTCTTGGATGTCACAGAACCTTTGAAGCTCTCTTTTTTGAAAGAGAAGTCATTGACATTGTTTGAAGGTGAACCTTTACCACATTAATAATTGTTTTATCCTTTTCTTATGAGGAACATGATTCTATTATTAGTATCATCAAAATGAAGAGCATGTAGCGTAGGAAGAAAGACATCTCATAAAATGCAATGGAAAAAGAACTGGTTATAGGTTCGTCATGATGGTTCACAATGTTTTTTACAAGAATTTTTACAATAATTGCAGCCCAAGGTCTCTAATCTCTTTGCCACTGTAGACCTTGTTTTTGTTACTATCACTGATTTGGATGACAGGTATATAATAACCAAAAGCTGCATGATTAGAAAACTATATCTGGAGTGAAGGGTACACAGTTAGCCTTTCACAACCATAGCATGTTAAAGCTGCAAGCATATCCTTTTTTTATATTCATTTTCCAGTTAGATGCTAGCAAAACAGCAAACAACTTTATTTACTTGCTCATTTATTTTGGTTCACATGCTTTGTGGTTGTGAACCTAACAGTCCTTCATATACCATAACTAAAGAAAACAAATAAAGTTAGAAAAGCAAAAGGGAAAGAGAAACATCCTGTAATGATAAGAAAATGGGGGCTTTGCAAATTGCTATCAATCAGAGAACAAGCCTCCAATGAGTTGTTAGAAGGAGAAACAAAGTGGTCTAATAATGAGATTCATTTTTTAACCATGTTTGAAAGGGGCCTACTGCTTGATGAGAAGCACGTTGATGTGGAGCAATTCAAGGCCCCCCCACAAAGGAGAAAATGGAAACAAAAGAAACCAAGAACTAAGAAAATGATAATTAGAAAAGTAAAAGAGAAAGCAAAGCAGAAAATGAGCTATGTCCCGGGCCAACATTTTACAAAATTTGTCAGCCCCAGCAGGTATTATTGTTGCTCTTTCTCTGTTGTTCTATTCATTCTCCCTTATAATATAATTGGTGTCTTTCTCCAACTACATTGCAAGGCATGGGAAAGAGAGGAGCAAGGTTACCAGGCTTCTGCCTCAACAGAATTAGGCCTCATGCTAGGGTGCGTTCACCACCTGTTCAAGCCAACAAGCACGACTACACCACAAGTGTCACCACAATTGATCAGAAAACTGAGAGTTCTTGCAATGGATGTGAGGAGAAATCTGATGAAGGGGTGAAACCAGGGTCTGTGATTGGTAGGAAGATCATGATTGTGGTTGATTCTAGCCTTGAGGCCAAGGGTGCTGTGCAGTGGGCACTCACTCACACAGTTCAGAACCAGGACACTATAGTTCTTCTTCATGTCATGAAGCCTACTAATAAAGAAGGTGCAAAAACTGATCATACCATGGTTTTGTTTTCCCATTCAACTTTGACTTATTTGTTAAGAAAGAAAGTGATTGAACTTGGTTAACACAATGTAGCAGGCACCGATGATGAAGAGTCCAGCAAGGAAATAGCTCCAAGGGCTAATGAACTTGCTTCCTCCTTCAAGAACATTTGCCGAGTAAAGAGACCTGAGGTGAGCTTAATTAGTTCCCTTTAGACTTAGTGGCTTATGGTATATACCATTACCTATAATATTCAACATCCCCTTAGTCCTATCAAAAACCTTGTTTCTAATGTGACTCAAAATGCTACAAAAAGTAGGCGACCCATGTAAAAAATTGTTGAATTTCTTTGGATTTTCAATCAAAATTGCACATTCACAATTCCTTTGTTTGAATTATGATGTTGGAAAATCATCAATGCTAATAAGTGAGGCATGCATATGTACTACTACAAAGTGATGTAAAGTGGTGATTAAAGTTTGAGTTAACTATATGATTCTGATAGGTACAAACTGAGATTGCAGTAATAGAGGGAAAGGAAAAGGGTCAAAAAATAGTGGAGGAGGCGAAAAAGCAAGGGGTGGCACTTCTGGTTTTGGGGCAGAAGAAGAGGTCCACAACATGGCGTCTTCTAATGATGTGGGCAGGGCACAGAGTGAGTGGTGGGGTGGTAGAGTACTGCATTCAGAATGCACATTGCATGGCCATTGCTGTGAGAAGAAAAAGCAAGAAGAGTGGAGGATACATGATTACTACTAAGCGTCACAAAGATTTCTGGCTATTGGCTTAATCAATGAAACAATCCTATGGAGTGTTGTGAGCATCAAGGTACACAAAGTATAAATCATTAATCATGTTTTTGGTGTCTGTAGTCCACAATGTTTGTACATAATAAAGTGTGCAGAGAATGAAAAAAAGAGATTGGAATTATGAGTGGAAAAGTGGCATGGTGTCATTATGTGGGCCATTGTCCTTAATGGGTCCCACATGGTGGCATTGGAAACTTTAGCTTCCTTAAGAATGCTACAGAGGCAGAATCAGAAATGAGGTACTTGGGATGGAAAAGGGCTCACCACAACTACACAAACATTTATGGCTGGAGTAATACATTAAATTAATTTTTTTAATCAATGTACAATTGCTCTCTATGTTTATCACCAATTAAAATTAATTTTTTACTTGTAAAATCTACTAAACTTTTTTTATTTTCAATCAATTTTAACACAAATCATTCAAATTTATATGTTAAAAAGTTACATACTTGACATTCTTCAAAAATTTATGCATGATTTGATCCTTGAAATTCTTAAAAATAGAAAGAATTAGTGAATTAGACAATATAATGTTTGAATTTCACAACCACTACGAACCAAATTGATGGTTGTATCATGAAATTAGAGATTGAATTGGGTGGTGTACATCAAATTACACCAAAAAGACTTATAGTAGTGAAACTCAAGGATCAACTTAAAAAACCATTTAACATTAAGCATGGAAATGATTTTTTTTACCAAATAATTTCCTTTACAAAATTATAAATAAACCAACCTCAACATTATTTACCAAAATAAACCTCCAATTCAAAATTTGGTTTATATAGAATCGAATTTTGAGATGTAAATAAAAAATAAGTGAAAAAATAAGTACAAAATTCAAAAAAATTATCTTCGCATGGAAGAATGTCAAATACAACGAATTTTGTCATCAACCTTCTCACACACGCTAAAATGATGAAACTATTCTCTCAATCGCTATGGTTTAGGAAGAATGAAAGTGCTATAACTGAAAAGAATTTATGTGGGTTCAACTGAAGTTATTTTAAAAAATGAAGTTATGATTCATTTACAATTATTTAAAATTTTTAAAAAGGTTAAAACCAACTTTTCACCATAGGATGCAGAGAGAAAGTACGGAGGTGGAGGAAGAATTTGCCCACAATATTATTTTTGTTGGGCCAAGATTGAACAGTTCCTTGCGCAAAATTGAATGGGCTAATGCAAACTAATTTTTCCAAAAGGAGACTTCGTACATAAGATAAAAATCAAAATAAAAGACTTTTAGAGAAATATATATGAGAGCACTGGTAATTTATACATAAAGTAATATTAATTTATGAAATTTTTTATTTTTTCTATTTTCTCATCTAAAAATCATTTTGGAGAAACTTATTCAAACATAGTTTGATTCTGAGAGGAACAGGGATTCTATTTTTACTTTCCTTTATTTTCTTCCGATTACTTTTTAAAAAACACTTTTTTCCCAAAAAAATTGTTTTGGAAACTTATAATTTATATGTTTGGAGATTTAGTTTCCAGAATGTATTAAAATTTGAAGATGATCAATAATTCAAAATATGCTAAAACTTGAATAGTTTGAAAACCTAAATTTGAGAATGGATAATATTAGGACATGGCACTTTGCTTTGACTGATTCAACCACTGTCTCAATTCCTTCTCATTGTCTCCAGCTACTAGACGTGTATAGTTGAGCATTCACTGTAAATAAGCCTTGCTGGACTTCGTTGCATGACAACTCATTGTTTCTTTATTTTAATTTTGATTACTCTCAGCTTCAAGAAGAGCTACTGCATTGACTTTGGAGTAGCTACTATTATGTGTTTTTTTTCAACCATCATACAGATTTAAATTATTATAAACAAAAGTAAAATTAATGTGAACTTCAAATTTAAACATATAAATGGCAATGAACTAAAAACAAAAGGTGTGATGATGAATGACCACTTAGCAACAAAAATTGTAAGAATTTAATTTGAAATAATTTGGAAAAAAAATGATTACTTAAAAAAAAAAAAGAACAAACATGAATTTTGTTGGTATTAATTCAAGAAGTCATAGATATATGTAAGGGTATTAAAGGAAGAGTAATGCATAAAGGAAATATCAAAGTACACAAAATGATACATCTATTAATTAGTTTTTAATTAATAAATACATACAAGAGTGATTTATAAATTTATAGAAATCATATAGTTAAAAAAAAAGAGCACATTGTAGATATTAGAATACAAAATTCTATTTTTTTCTAAAACTCTGAAGAACATTAATAAGACCATACTATACATATACTAGTAACATGTAACTAACGTTATAAGATAATAACATAAAGTCTTAATTAAATAGTAGAATAACAATGTAATAACAACTAACAAATAAACGCTTGAGTTATAAAGGATAGACACTCCAACTCAAACAATGTATATTTGATGGTATGCTAGAATAAGAAAACATGAGATGACATAGAATTTTAAAAAAACTTCACTGAGTTCCAACTTCAGATTTGAGTTCAAACTTCACATTAGTGCAACCAGACGATTGGTTATAGGAATCAAACATTGAGAGTGCATGAAATTGCTCTTAGAAGCAAGCTTGGTTAAGATATCAATTAGATTCTTCTTTGTACTAATATTCCTTACTTCAACTCATTTTTCTATGGGAAGAAAATGATACTTAATGTAAATATGCTTGGTTTGTCACTTGATCCTTCACCAAGCAAATTTCTTCAAGCTATCTAAACTTTCCCTTAATTTAGTAATAAGTACATAACACCTTTCTAGATAAATATACAAAATTTCTCTAAACTATACAAAAAGCAATTGTTATTTAAAAGGTTTGACACTAAAGCGAATGGATACAAAATACAAACACTAATTATCTAAAGTCAAACTTCACACAAACATGAATGATCTACAAATTAAGTACTCTTTTTTACAAGTTGTATAGTATACGATATTTTTCCAACCACTATACATTTTTTAAAGAATGAAAGAATGAGAGTTTATGCATGTATATGTGTTCGTTGTAAATATTTTCCCATCTTCATGTGCATGACAAGCTTCTATTTATAGACGTCACAAAAATTCATTTTGACTTAGTACTTTGCGTTGTGTTAGAGCTTTTCAACATATATTTTTGGTTTTTAGTTGACACTTCACTATTATACTCTTTTTGTTAAGTAGAATGACATATTGTATCTAAATAGTTTTGGTGACCTTACTGACCGCACTAAAATGAACATATAGTACTTGGAGAGTAGATTGTGTGTGCCAGGATCTTCTTTGAAGTTTGTTAGTACACTCTCTCAAAACTTGTTGACAATATTTTTGAGCATTCAATATACCATTAAATAAGATATTGATTGTCTAACACTTCATGTTCTTGTTGCTTGTTGATGAATTCTTTTCTTTGTAAGATATCCAAACATGTTTTGTCTGACAATTCTTCACAAGACTTCTTATGTTTATTCTTGTATGTCGTTCATTGTTTTAGTTGTTTGACAGTTCTTCACAAGATGTCTAGTGAAAGAGAATTTACATGTATACATTGAAACATCTTAGGTTGATTCACATTTGATAAAATCATTAGATATACAAAATTTGATATTATTGTTATCATCAAAATTTAATACTACTTGTTGACAATTATGTAGACTTGTTTCTAAGCATATGTGTTTTATAGATAATTCATTAATTCCTTGGCACTCAATGGTATCTCTTTTATTTTTCCTATATGTCAATTATTGTGAATATAAAATTATGAGTCACTTTTGAGTTGGAAAAACTAAGTATTGTCATATTTATTGATAGGATAACTAGCACACAAGAATTATTTCTTGACAAACTAGTTTTCAAGACATAGACCATTATAGTGACCATTGGAGAATGAAAAACATAGACCATAATAATGACACTGATTAATATGTTATGACATAATATTTAGACAAACATCAATATAATAAAGTTTCATGACCAAATCCTTTTAAATATTTACTTCACAAATTTAAAAGTATATAAAAAAAATAAACATTTGATTTACTCAAATTCACGTCTAAGTAAAAAATTATGTATTGTGAAAGTTGTTTTTAATATATGACATACGTGTGGTATTTAAAATCTTAATTCAATACTCCCATATATTTGAAAAACATAAATCATGAAATTCCTCCTTTAGCATGTCCATGGTGTTCACAAAGAATGTTAATATTACGTTCGTTTGCCAGATTAATATTGTAGTAGCAAACTAGTAATATTGGCTGGATTTTGGAATATATTTTTAGTTTTTAAATGTCAAAAATGTCATTTTTAGTTTTAAATTAGAGGAGGTGTGGATCAAAATACATTCCAAATAGTATTCTAATATATTTTCATATTTTGATTTTCAAAACATTTTTCTGAATTTCAGAATTCATATTTAGGAATTTTTAGAATTTCTGGATTTTGTTATCTGAAATCTTTTTTTTATTCTATAATTGTTTATCTGGAATGAGATTTTAGTTTTCCAATTCTATTCTAAAATTTTGAACACAAAGATCTATTTCAAAATTTCTTTTCTGGAATATATTTATTAATTTTGGATTTTCAATTATGGAATGAAAAATGATGTTACAAATTTCATAGTTGATTGGTGAAGGTCAAAAAGCATCTGGTGGAGGATGCCTAAGGAAAAAATAAGTTTTACTAAGTCAGTCAATGTTGAAACTGACGACAAAGAAAGCAATCTTTTGTTGAAAAATCAAACTAAAGCATTAGAAATCTAGGACAAAGTGCTAAAGCTGGTTATTTTTCCATTCTCAAATATCTTCGTTGAGACACAAGGTTGATGCAGAGAATTATGAACGCTGTCATATGCTCTGGGTACATTTTTATCTTGTATCTCTTAAACTTACAACTAGTTGCAGTTGCTGATAATGGCAGTTATGTTCCTACAGAGAACATAGTTCTCAACTGCGGCTCTAGCACATCAGAATTTGTACAATATGATGGCAGGAATTGGAGTGGTGACATTGTTTCACCGTATGTTCCCTCTAATGCTGACACCAAGTCCCTGGTAGTGAGAGCCACCAACTCTCTTCAATCTATTCCTCAAGTTCCCTATATGACTGCAAGGATCTTTCACTCTCAATTCACCTACACTTTCAATGTAACCCCAGGTCCCAAATTCATTCGCCTTCACTTCTACCCAGCTTCCTACACGGATCTCAACATCTCAAATGCTTTCTTATCAGTAAGTGCTGCTAACTTCACTCTTCTCCACAACTTCAGTGCTTCCCTCAACGCTGATTACTACAACTTGGCCTATTTCATGAAAGAATTCATTGTGCATGTAAGTGGAAGTGTTTTGCAACTCACTTTCTCCCCATCATATAATGCCTCTCGTGCCTTTGCATTTGTGAATGGGATTGAAGTTGTTTCAATGCCACTTAATTTATACATTAGGGGTGGTGATGATGATCCTCTTCCCTTAGTTGGCCAAGATAACAAAGTTGTGAACATTTATAATGACTCTGCCATGGAGACCTTGTACAGATTGAATGTAGGAGGTGAGCAAATCCCATCCAAATATGACACGGGCATGTTTCGGACTTGGGACACCGATGAAGTTTACATTTTTGGGGCTAATTTTGGTCTTCAACCCTGTAATATGAGCATGCTGGTTTTGTATTCTGATGATGCTCCACCATATTCAGCCCCAGCAGATATCTACCGCACATCCCGCTCAATGGCACCTTTTGTCGATGGACGTGTAAATTTAAATTACAATATGACATGGTTTTTTCCCGTTGAATCAGGTTTCCTTTATCTAGTTAGGCTTCACTTCTGTGAAATTTATCAGTACATAACAAAGATTAATCAGGTAGTTTTTACCGTATTTTTAAATAATCAAACAGCTGAAGAAGTCGATGTAACTTATTGGGGAGGTGGGGAGCCCGGAGTTGCTGTACACAGAGATTATGTAGTGATGGTTCCCCATGTTAATGAGGGAATGCAGGATTTGTGGCTTGATCTGCACCCATACAAGGATGCTAAACCTATGTACTATAATGCTTTCTTGAATGGTGTGGAGATCTTTAAACTCAGCAATTTTGGTGATAAGAGTCTTGCAGGGCTTAACCCTCCCAAAAGCTTCTTTTCAGATGCAAAGGCTCCCCATGTTGCTCATTTTAATAAAAGTTCGACGAAACTCAAATTCATTCTCATTGGATGTGGACTTCTTGCAGTGGCACTACCAATTCTCCTTTGCTTACTCCTATTCAGGTTAAAGGTGATTAGGCTTAGAAGGGTCGTGTCATGGTGCGGTCTCACTGTCCACACACCTAGTCGAATTGAAAAGGCAAAAAAATCGTCACTCTGCACTCAATTTTCGATGCGAGAGATAAAATTGGCGACAAATGATTTCCATGAGGCTTTACATATAGGCACTGGTGGGTTTGGCAGTGTTTACAAGGGTAGCTTCATAGGTGGCACAACTTACGTGGCCATTAAACGTGCCAATCCAATGTCCGAGCAAGGTGTTTCAGAATTCGAGACAGAGATCCTTTTGCTCTCACAACTTAAGCATCATAACCTGGTGTCACTTTTGGGTTATTGCAATGAGGATGGGGAGATGATATTGGTCTATGACTTCATGGCCAATGGAAGTCTACATGATTATCTTCATTTGAGGCGGAGAGATCAACCTCCTTTGTCTTGGATTCAACGTCTTGAGATTTGCATTGGAGTTGCAAGGGGCTTGCACTACCTTCACACTGGCACAAAGCACAGGATCATCCACCGCGACATCAAGACAACCAACATACTCTTAGATCACAACTGGGTGCCCAAAATTTCAGATTTTGGGTTGTCAAAGGCAGGTTACCCTTCCTTAGTCACCACCAACGTGAAGGGTAGCATTGGTTACCTAGATCCCGAGTGCTATGAAAGTCTCAAGTTGTCTGAGAAATCTGATATATACTCACTTGGGGTGCTGTTATTGGAGGTTCTGACTGCAAGGCCTGCTGTAAGTGTAGGTGAAGATGATGAGCATGTTAACTTGGCTGAATGGACTATGTCGTGCCTTGAGAATGGCAATATGGAGCAAATAGTTGACCCCAACTTGAAAGAAAACATAATTAAGGAGTGCTTTGAGTTATATTTAGCAGTTGCAATGAAATGTTTGGTTGAAAGAGGGGCGGAGAGGCCATCCATTGGTGAAGTGCTAGAAAACCTTGTTCTGGCAATGCATCTTCAGAAAAATGAAGGCAATGTCCCAAATGGAAATGAACGCAGAAGTGATAATGTTGTTCTGCAGGGTAATTCTGATTTGACACCTGGGGTTGAGTTCTCTGAAATCATGATGCCTATTGGTCGGTGACTGTGATCTTTCCCCAAACAAAAATGCCTTGATTCTTTTAGACATTAAGAGATTTCTATTTCAAATAATGTGCTGTATGAATCAAAAGCTTGGACTAATTCCTATATATGTGAAAATGTTATGGAGGTTAGACACTACCAGAAATAATTTGTACTGTGCTACCACTGCTACATCTTCTACTTAATATGCAGCAAACTTAAATGAATGTGAGAGAAACATTTGCTGCAATTCTGAGCTCTGTTCTGAACTTTCCCGTAAATAACAGCCAATTGGTTCATACAAATGGCTTATGCAAGTGCTAGTATGTAAGGGGAACTCTGAATGCATTGTAAGGCCAACATCTCATCAATAGATAGTTCAATCAAGTATAGTTTACCACATATCAAAGATCATTGAATATTTAGTATTAAATCATTTTTAACATTGCAATAGATTAAGAAACTATCAACCATTTAAGAACAATATATATGTCGAAAATGATACTAATTGATTGCAAATTTAAAGAAAACTCAGTAGTCATACTCTCTTATTTACGTTATTTTAAACTTTGAATATTTAAATATCTAGAGTGTTAATCAAAATAAATTTATTGTTTGATCTCACAAACTGCGTGATGAAAATAAATTTTCTTTGACGATAAATATAAATATACCATTGTAAACTAAACTCTCAAATTTTTATTCATAATATTCACGACCTTTATATTATGTACTTTTCAATGAGATAAAGGCCTTTCAAATTTTTTTAATTAAGTTGACTACAATATTTTTCAACAAAAATTTGAAAATACAGATTGGGTTTGTAATATCAAAAGGCAGAAAAATTATTACTTCACTATTATTAGTCACAACTCATAAAATGTGAAAAAGTGATTGTTTTTATCATACTTGTTCTGATTGCTAAGTGCACTAACCTAATTAAGGTCATAACATATTATCCATTTTCATATTTGATTATTTAGTCAAAATTTATGTTAGAAAACGCATGTCGGTGCAGCATACTCCAACTAAGAACAATAACTTCACAGCTTATGTAAGGGATTTGATGTGCTTGCAGAATAAGTTCCCTTCTGCATTGTCTATTGCAACATGTCAACACTGAAACTCTCCGCGTGGACAAGGCAAAGCAAAATTAATTAAGAAAGGGCTTAGAGTCATTCCCACTTTACATTTAATCACAATTTCTAAAAATTATTCATAATGGATAAAATTTGTAGATAGCACTTAAGTATATTAGGGTGTTTTTAAAATATTGCTTTTTTACTTAAATTGAAATATTATATTGATAATCAAAGGTCAAATATAATCTTGACTCTTCAAGGGTGCCGGTTGTCTCCAGCTAGAAGACATTGTTGACCTTTCAATACAAAAAAGGTAGACCACACAACAAATTGAGGACACCTTTGCTATATAGATAACATAATTTTACAGATGAACTCATAATATGTGCCTTCACACCATATTCCTGCGTCACCATGATGGAATCCCTCATGATAGAGTCCAGTAGGAATGGTATCACTAGTTGTGTACTACTGCACCTCTTTTTGTTTTTACCATTCATCCATTTAATCACTTGTGATCCAATTAATGTCCCGGACAAAATCCTCCTAAACTGTGGTTCTTATGAAGCATCATCATTCAATGGAGAAAATTGGATAGGAGATAGCGGATCTAATTTCTTGCCCCCAGAGTATGACAAGAGCTCATCTACAGTCTTGCTCTCAAACATAGAAGACTCTGTAGCCCCAAAAGTTCCATTCTCAACAGCAAGAATAACTCATTCTCCATTGACCTACTCCTTCCCTTTCTCCCCTGGCCTTAAATTCATTCGCCTTTACTTTCTCTCATCTTTATATCTGATTATGAACCCCTCCAACAAGGCTTATTTCTCTGTAAAAGCTGGGCCTTACACTCTTGTAAGTGATTTTAATCCATCTGTTTTTGCAGAAGAGCTCAACTCGAAGTTTTTCACCAAGGATTTCTTAGTCAATGTTAGGGAAGACAAACTGACCATTACATTTACTCCATCTCCTTTAATTTCCAAAGCATTTGCTTTTGTAAATGGCATTGAGATATTCCCGGTGCCCAAAAGTATATACTTTCCGGGTTCCAGGGCTCCTGTTCCTTACCTTGGGCACCAGCAAATTTTATTGACTAATGATGAATATGCTCTAGAGATGTTTTACAGAGTTAGCATTGCTGGTGAAGAAGTTAATTCTGAAAATGCTTTTGGAATATGGTTAGATGATTTTAGATACATATCTGGTTCACACCATGGAAGTGTCCTGAATATAAAGTTTCTTACTGTTAGCATGAATTACACCACTTTTTCTTCAAAGGATTACAATTATTCAGCACCATTAGAGCTATATTGGACTGCCAAGACAATGGGTAATGATGGAGATGATAACACGAAGTACAATTTAACATGGTCTTTCCCTATTGATTCTGGATTCAAATACCTTGTTAGGCTTCATTTCTGTGAGATCTCTACGGGGGTAACGCAGCCCAATCAAAGGGTGTTCAAAGTGTACATAAACAACCAAACAGCAGAGGAGAGAATGGACGTAGTTGCTTCTGCCGGAGCACCATTTACTCCTTTGCAAAAGGACTATATTGTTATGGTTCCTATGGAAAGTGGGAGCAGGAAAGATTTGTGGATCTCTCTTCACCCTAACCTGGAGTCAAAACCAAAATATGCTGACGCCATACTGAATGGGATTGAGATCATGAAGATAAGTGATAGTAATCATAGTCTGGCAGCAACGTTCCAACTGGGAAGGGAACAAAGAAAGAAGGTTCAACATGTCATTATTGTAGCCGTTGCTACTTTAGGTACCATCTTGGGACTGCTCTTCACAGTTTTCATTCTTATCCACAGAGCAGGGAAAAAATTGAAGTGGAGAATTTCTCATATACTCCCATCAAATTCTAGTAGTACTCACAAAATCATTCAACCCACAGTAACCTCAGGTCTTTGCCATCAATTCACACTTGCAGAAATCAGCATAGCTACAAGCAACTTCAGTGAAGCTCTTGTCATTGGGGAGGGAGGCTTCGGAAAGGTGTACAGAGGCATCATGCATCATGATGGAGTCATTGCTGTTGCAGTAAAGCGCTGTATTCGTAGTTCTGGCCAAGGATATAAAGAGTTTCAAAATGAGATCAATTTTTTCTCATTTTGTCACATGAATCTAGTCTCACTGCTAGGGTACTGCCAAGAGGGAAATGAAATGATACTTGTGTATGAATACATGGCTGAGGGTCCTCTGTCTGACCACTTATACAAGAAAAAGAAACAGCCATTGCCTTGGATTCAAAGAATAAAGATTTGTATTGGTGCAGCCAGAGGACTACATTACCTCCACACTAGCACAAGGCACCCAGTGATTCACCGTGATGTGAAGTCAGCCAACATATTATTGGATCAGAATTGGGTAGCCAAGATTGCAGATTTTGGGTTGTGTAGAACAGTTCCCTCACTTTACCACTCACATGTTAGCACTGAGGTTAAAGGTACTTTTGGATATTTAGACCCTGAGTACTATAAGAGAAGAAAACTGACTCAAAAATCTGATGTGTATTCATTTGGAGTGGTTTTGTTTGAGGTGTTGTGTGGAAGAGCAGCTGTGAATACTGTGGCAGTGGAAGAGGAAAGTGAGAAAGTTGGGCTGGCCACATGGGCCATGCACTGTTACAAGTGTGGAAGCATTGATGAATTAGTTGATCCTCATTTAGCAGGGAATGTTAGGCCAGAATGCCTGAGGGCATTTGTGGAGATAGGCATCCAGTGCTTGGCTGATAGAAGTGCGGATAGGCCAACTATGGGAGAGGTCCTCAATAGTTTAGAGAGGATCCTTTCCTTGCACGATAGTTTAGAGGAACAAGAAGCTAATACAACTCAGTTTCTAAAATAGCTTATCACTAGTGTCTTCCAAATATTTTATTACTCAATGTGATTAAATTATATGATCAATATTTCCAAATATTACTTTCTCTGCTTATCTTTATATCATATGAATGCAAAATGAATCAACTCATCCTTCACCCACCAAAAACAATGAGACAGGTTTACTTACGTCAAGTGTACTAGCTAGGTTGGTGAGTCAACATCTTAAAAGCATTAAAAAATGTATTTTATCTATAATCAATTTTTCGTTGCCTCTAGTAAAAATTAAACATCTTATCTTAAACTCTGAATAATAATTTTTCTAAGCAAAATAAGTTAAATAGAAAAAATTAACCACATGTGAACATGAACTTATAAATTGATTCACTGAAACTTATAAACTGAAGTCAAACATTAACGTGTTTTGGGGGAAAAAAGTCTAGTTATTCTTATAAACTACACTTGCATACGGCAAACTATTAGACCTTCGAGGTATGGAAGTTGAACTAAACTTTTTTTTGTTCAGCTTTTTTATATTTGACAACCAGACTAGGTTAAACAATATTATTAATAATTATATTTTAAAAAAATAAATTAGATTTGTGAGTTGATCCATCTCAACTCGCTCTTAACTCACTTTCTCCACTAATTAGATCAAATTAAGTTGGCGGATTGCTCCAATCTATCTCACTAAAAATAGGAGTCCTACTTTCCATCACACATTTAATTATTTCTTTTGCCACAATAAATTAGCAGAAACTATTTATCAAATTCATAATTGATTTATAAGGAAGAATATGAATCACTCATACCGTCTCTTCAATTAATTATTTTATATCCATAAAACTTAAACTCAAAATATTGTTAAAATATCTAATCTCAGTTTTATTTAATTTGACACGATACTCCGGATAATGAAAACAAAAAACTCAGTTTTAGTCAAATGATTTTATTTTAGATTTAATTAATTTTTTGAAACAATTAAAACCAACCCTCTATCAATTAAATATGTTTTTAAGGTAGATGGTAAGGACATAGAAAATAGTTTTAGAGTAGAAGTGGTATAATTAAAATGACATTTAGATATTTTATCATTAAAGTGAAAAATATATATAAATAGAAAAAGCAGTCAGATCTCATCTTAAAATAACCACCATATCTCTATAAAAGTTTTTCTTTTCTACTCTGCCTTCTTTCTAGATTTCTAACTCTATCCTTTATCGATCAGGGGCTACCTTTAGACTCTTGGCTAGAGTAAAACTACCCGATTGGAATTTTGATTAGAGTAAGTTCAGGTCTGCTCTTTTTTCCTTTGAATTAGTTTTGAGTTTTTTTATTTACCTGAATAGATATTATTTGCATGTGGTACCTGAGACTTCAGGATTAGTCTCCAAAGTTCTAATGATATGTTTGGATCATTGATCAGGACTCTGTGGTGCAAGTTAAAACTATTCATGCTCTCTTTATGAGTTGGAGCTCTTTGTGATTACGCCTACTTCTAATCAGGTAAGGGAAGTTAGTTTTATCTTTCAATAGAACAATAGGTTAAAAGATCTTAATGTGAAGGTGACATGGTCACAAGTTTCAAATTGCTCTCGCAGAGTTTGTTGTAGAGTGAATTAGAATGGTTTTAGTGAGATTGATTGTGAAAGTACAGAGATAGTAGATTTTGATGATTTGGTAATTTACATGTTGATTATAATGTTGAAGAAGCTCTTGAATGTGATTGAATTGTATTATGAATTGTTTGAAGTGCAAACAATAATGGATGTTGGTTGTTTGAATTTGGAATTTGAATGAATCTTGTTTAGAAGCATGCTAGCTCTACACACCTAGCTCTAGTTGAAGCTTGAACTCCAAGCTTCAAACTAGAGAGGCTTCAAGCTAGAGTAGAAGCTTGGCTTGCAAGTTTCATGAAACTTAGGCTGCAAGCTTCATCTCTTTGTAAATAGGCACCTATCCCTTGTAATTTTTCAGACTTGAACTTGAGTATAGAATTACTCCCAATTTGGTTTTTGCATTCCTCTTTCCAAGTATATGTATCTTACTTTTACTCTCTTAGTGAGTAAGGCTGGAGAATTGTTAGAAGGTTGGCCTAACCTCCTTCCATGCATACAATCTCCTCAACCAGCTCATGGTTTCATCATTGCTCAAAATCACTCCTGCTGCCTTCCATCTCTTTCCAAATTCCATTTCAACTGAAGTACAATGCATGGAGCCTAGGAGAATTCCATCATAGTAAGGCAACCATTGGCTAATCACTTCAAATCGAGTAAGATGTCATGTCCCTCTTCTAAAGAGAAGATGAATGAGATGTTAACAGTTTCTTATTCCTCAACAGTTGGAAGTTTGATGTATGCAATGGTGTGCATGAGGCCAATATAGCTCATATGGTTGGAGTAATAGGCAGATACCTGGATAGGATCACTTGGAAGCAATTAAATAGATTCTTAAGTATTTTAAAGCAACATCCAAAATGTGTTTGTGTTACAGGGGAGTTGATCCAAACTTGGAAGGTCACACAAATGTTGACAGGGTTGGAGATCTTGATGGTAGGAAATCTACATCAGGATACATATACACTTTTGCAGAAGGAGCCATATCATGGCAATCGAGGTTGCAAAAGTGTGTTCTTTACACAATAGAGGCAAAGTAAATAGCAGAAGTAGAAGTTGGGAAAGACATATTGTGGTTGAAGTGTTTTCTCCTATTTTCTACAAGACCTTGGGATCATGCAAAATGAATGCATAATATATTGTGATAGTCAAATTTCTTTGAAGTTGAGTAAGAATTCAATGTATCATTCTCGCACAAGAGACATTGATGTTTGCTATCATTAGATACACAACATGATAGACCAACAAACGTTGAGTTTAGGGTAGATTCACACTGATAAGAATGCAACATACATGCTTATCAAGGTGGTCATTCAGGAAAAGCTTGAACTATACATGATGAATTCCAAGATGTAGCAGGAGGGGGAGAATTGTGGAATAGATCCAGCTACTTTCAACTATAGGAAGCCAAAGGAGCATATGCACTTAACCAATTCATATGCTTAAATTTAGGGTAATAACTATTTTTATTATGAGGTATTAATTCTCCTTAGACTGATATAAATACGTTCCATTCTACGTTGTGAAGTAGTTAGATAGAGAGAGAGAGAAACATAATTATAAATAAGCACGAGAGCTTTGTTATATGTGTTATGTAATAGAAGGGTAGTGTGTAATTAATTGAGTTTTCTTTTTATGATATTTATCAATAAAGAGTTTGATTGTTTCTCCCAATTTGTCTATTATTATTCTTCCATTTCTCAATCACATGGGTTAGGACCAAGAAGAACCCATAAGAAAAAACTTATGGGTGTCCAAATATCGATATGTCCCATTGAACTCTTGTACTCTCAGCTGGAAATCGATTCTTAAGTCATAATGGACCTTGAATTGTTGTTCTAGATGCAGGAGCAAGATCTTCATCAAAGTTAGAATAGCTCAAGAATTAATGAGATAATGTTCATAAGAATCTCTTGAAGCTTTTAGCTTTTTGGGCAATAAGAATGTGAACCTCACTCCCTCTAAAGGGTATGAAGGGATCTCTTAATCGGATGGGGGCATGTGCTTTTCCATGTCATGTTTAATGAAGTTTGAATAAACCAAATTGGGCCTGAGAGATTGCTACTCGGCTTAGATGCTTGAAGCATTTCAAGTGTCTTAGTGAATGTGTAATAAACATGGTTTAACAATTATTCAGCCAAAGAAATAAATGGCTTCCCAAAGTGAAGAATTCAAGTTAAGTGATAATAGCTCGATCGTAACTTATCAATTTTGAGCAAAAAAAACTTATGACGCTAACCAAAAGGTTAAAAATACCACATGTTCAACTTTGAAAACGACAGTATCGAAATCATAACCACTCTTGTTGGAGATAAAGTGACTATATGCTCTTTGACCCCAATCGATTTCATCATGTAGATCGATATTCACATTAAAGGAGCTGATCGTATACCGTTCACCTAATGGTTTGAGCCCAGTGATGGCAGCAACATCAAGTAGTGTGGTGCAATTGGACCATATGGTAGTTCGAAGGCACATAAATTCCTATTTCATTGGTGAAAAAGGGCGAGCAGCATGGACATATTGAAAGCAGACATATCAAACTTACTCAACTTAATCAAATCAAAGATACCAATCTTTTGCCAGTGGTCAACATATATTTTCTCTAATCGTTCTAACAAAGCCCAATATGCTTCACCTTTAGACGCAGGACCATAACAAAACATTTTTGTGGTATTGACCAAAGAATCAATCCTTCCATTCTCTTCATGGACATGGCTTAACCTTTCAGAGGTAGGAAATAAGCCCTTGACAGATTCAGCACTGAACTTGGCTCTAAAAGGACCAACAAAAGCATAAAGTGATTATTTATAGAGAAAGGAAGTAATACCTGTGTTGAGGGGTAACGACTTCAACAACTGAGATGTAATTTACTGATAGTTCGACACTACAAAAAATAACAAGCAAATAAAAGAAGAAGGTATATACAGTTTGCAATTGGGGATTTAGAATCGGTGAAATTACAGACAATATTCAGTGGCTTTTCGAGGAAAAACTACAAGTTGAACATAAGCTATTTTGGGCCTTTCGAAGTTCTCGCTAGAATTGGCACATTTTCTTGCAAGCTCACGCTTACTAGACACAGCGAAAGTTCATCTAATGTTTCATTGATTCAGGGATATCCTTCCCAAATATTTGTTGTTGCAGTTAAGTACAAATGAATTTGGTCCATTAACACATCCATCAGAAGTCTCGGATTCTCGCATTATTATTCGTAATTCTCATCAAGTGTCTCAAGTTTTAATACAATGGGAGTAGTTGAATTCTTCTACTACTACATCAGAAGATTCGGAGGAGATTAAAGAGTTTTTTTCCTCAATTCAACCTTTAGGACAAGGTTGTTTCAAATGAAGGGAGTACTGTAACATGTGAGAAAATAGCAATTCAGGAAATGTGGAATTAAAGGAAAATGTTGAGTGGAGTTAGAATGCGAAAAGGCCATGTGGCAGACTATCTGAATCAGAGGGGTCGAAGGAAAAAATGAGGCAAAAGAGAAAATGTTTTTTGGAAGGACTGTGCAATGAGAGGCTTATGCGAGTGATATGCTTCTCTCTAAATCTTCTTTATGCTTCTTTAGAATATTTCTTCTTCTATTGATCACTCTCGCTTCTTCTCTGATTGAGGTTCTGCTTGCTACCTATATGATTGAGGAACGCTTGAGAATTTTGTTTTCAGACTTCTTTGGTCTATTATAGCAATTTTTGTTATTTCATAAACCATTATACCAATTTCCAGGACTTCGGTGAGGGTCAAAATGTTCTAGTCGAGCTTAGGAGAACCCTAAAAAACTAGGATATTTAGTATGAGTCTTGTTTTTATGTGTATTAAAACTTTCTATTTATAATTGGTTATAATTTTAATCAGGATTTATAATCCCTGATATTAGTTTAGCTATTAATTAGTTGATTATACTAATTATTATGTCGATTTAATTATTTTAAAAACATGGTTATTTTAAAAGCAGTCAATTGAATAAGGTCTTATTAATAGTTCAAATTCATTATATAATTTTTATACCAAATAAGTTTGTTTGACTGTAAGAGATGTTACCAAGCTCTTCAAAATATATGTGATTGTCTTGTAAAAAAAAAAGCATAAATTGTTTTAATTAACAGCCAATGGGCGACCTAAACATTTAACATAACTATGATAATTAGAAGTTCCAAAATTTAATATGCGAAGTGTATTAATTTAACAATTACAGAAACTAAATTCCTGAAGAATTGTGGGTGTTTACAAAATTCCTACACATATTTCAAATGATTTGTCTCCCTCGACCAAATAACCCCAATACTGCTTTAGCAATTAGCCGTCTAAAATCGCCACCAAATTACTAGAAGCCTTGGAAATCTATTATTTCCATTCTCCGATAGATACATGACTATATACTAGAATTAGTTTATTATCTTATTTACAAATGCTTATACTTATTCTATTCGTAAATAATTGCAATTATAACTTAAAAGAAAAAACAAATTGATTATGTTCTTAGTTTTCAATAAATTTTTATCTTTTTGTCTGATTTTCTCCCTAATAAATTACATCAATATTTGAATGCATTTATTGAGAAAAGGAATTATTTTAGTAAATGCAAACATACATTTATTAATTTGTGTAATATATGAGTGGTATAGCAATGCTAGAAAGGCGTGAAGCATGGTTAATGAAACACATTTGAGAAATCCCTGAAAATAGAATAAATGAGGGAGAGAGGTGACATTACTCAGGCTATGAGCTCGAACTGAGATTTGGAGGAGGAGATCCTGACAGAAGCAGCGACATTAAATGCTTCACTTCAATATTCTAAACCAGCAATGGGTGAAACAATTTCAGCAACTTCTGAACTAAGACGCAGTTCAATGGAAAATCAAAATTCAACAAACGAAGGACTAAAGCCTAACCTGAGTATTGTGAATGGACTCTACAAATGGAACAAATGTGGGAACGCTACAGAAGAAGACGGAATCCAACACGCTAACAACACAAACAAAATACATGTGGGATCGAGGCAAAATGGGGAAAAAGCGTGAAGAATATTAGGAGAAAGGTAGAGAAATTGATCTGCCGAATCAAAAAGTGAGTGTAAAAAAAATTAATATAACCAGTCAGAATAAATTAATTTAAAACTTCTATTTATATATATATTCCTGAAAAACATATTTCATTTTGGTCTTTGAATTTTATTTTATTTTTATTTTTTTAAAATATTATTTTTATTTACTTAATTACACAAAATATATCAAACATTTGTCAAAGTGAGGAATGTAGAAATTTATTAATGAGCTTACATTAGGTACATTTAAAAGTGTTAGAAATATTTTTCATAAACCTTTTCAGTCTAGACTAAAGTTCTTTTAAAAGAAAATTGAGACTATCAATATATTATTTCATATACATGAACATGTATTAATATATTGGTAGTATTATATCTAATTAAACTTTAATATGTTAGTTTGATATTCTGATTTCAAATTTGAAAGATAGTATGTTAGAGTCAATTACCGCATTCGAGGTATTGTTCGTTTTGGAGCTCTAAGCTCCATCATAATTTTATCCTTAAAAGGTATCTCGGTAGGTTGGGTTGGAGGATGAAAGAGTTTATAAACGGTCATTAATCTCAACTCTTGATCAATTTGGAACTATATTAACGGTATTGGAATAGTTGACAATAATACGAGTTTTTCAATGTTATATCATGGAAAAGACACAAAGGAGTAAACATTTTTTACTTCGGTTGATTGAAGATGTAATTGTATGGGATTTGAAACAACTTAAGTGACACACATTGAAAATAGACATTTTCTTCACATTATGTGATTTGGACATTTGTAAAACACAATAGTTAGATAAAATTTGCATATGGTGAGATTTGTTGCATGTGGGACAGAGTTTTGAACATTATGTCTTGAAGGAAAGCAAAGTATGGATGACTTTACAACTTGTTGATAAATACACCTTTGAGAAAAACAAAGTATTGACGAGTCATGTTTGTGTGTTAACATGCATGGCTTGTGAGTGACACATGTATGGAGCAACCTCAACCACCCATTACGTCCATAAGCTCAACTACAAAAACTAATGGAAAATAAATCATAATGAGTATCTTTACAAAAATTCAACAAATTTATCTCAATTTCTAAAAATCGTAGAAAATGGAAGAGAACTCCAAATCGAGCAAACCATATGTCCATTTTAAAGAGAAGCTCCCATTATGGCTTTTAAGAAGGGGTGTCGGGGAGATGATGTGCCGAGGGTATTTATTGAAGCAGGCACTTTAGTGTACACGTGGTGAGAGCTATTAACCTCCTATGTCCCCTGCTAAGTATGCAAATTCAAACCTGTTGGGTCTCGAGGCTCCTTTATAGGTACCAAAATCATCTCACTATTCTCGAGTTTTTGTCTCATCCATGCATTTTTCGTTCTCAAAGCATCTATCTCCTCTACATTCTTTCGTTTCAGTGTTTTTAGCTCTTTTTTAAGTTCTACCATCATCGTCACTGAATCATCATGATGGTTCTCAAGTGGTTACCATGTGGCTTTTTTATTGGGTTTTCTCCAACCCACGATAAGTGCCAAAATGTTCTTCCAAGACCGAATCAACCTTTAAAACTCTTGTGATGTCTTCTGCATATATAACTTGATAACGACCTTTAACTCTTGATTTGTCTTTGGTTCCCTTCTCAATGAAGATACATGTAATTATACTTTGATACTCAAATCAGTTCTTGATAAAAAAAAAGTATATAGCAATTACAAAAGATCGATTACTCTTTACTTATTTATATTTTATTAATTACGTGATTAAAATCTTGATTGTGACGTTAATTGTTGGTATTGTTGAGATGGGAATCTCGAATACTTACATTGTACAATGACCCCAACCTGAAGCGAAGATTACAAGTCTTTCAAAGAAAAATAAATTTCTTTATATTGTTGTGTGCAAGCATTACAATGCCCACCAATACTTTTAGTGTTTCTGCCCTTTTATTTTTTTTCTTTAGTTTGGGCTTTGTTTGTTTTTGTTTATCAAGCCCATTAGAGTTTCTTATTTCCTTTTGTAATATAAAAAAATCAAGGGCATCAGCAGATGCCTTACATGTGAAATAAAAATTACCATTTTTACACTCTTTTGATTGCTCTCTCTGCACCTCCTTTCTCCTTTTCCACCTTGCCCCTTTCAATCAAGAAAGATGTAGAACTTCAAGATGATATTAGAGCGGGTTATACTCGCTCTGCTCCACTACCTCTATTTTCTCTTCCTCCTACGTACCTCTACTTCTTCTTTTTTTTCTTTTCCCCTTTCTTGGCTTTTTCTTCCTCATGGCCGCGACACAAGAAAATTCCTCCAAGAATGATCTGCAAAATCCAAGCAATGCAGACTACCGTCATCCAGGAGAAAGTCTAGCGATGGTTTTAGTCACGCCACATCTTGATGGATCCAACTATCATTCTTGGAGTAGAGCAATGAAGTGTGCCCTACTTTCAAAGAACAAGTTCAAATTTGTCAATGGTGAGATACTAGAACGTTCACGTAATGACAATCAATACGAAACGTGGGAGAGTTGCAACGTTATGGTAATCTCATGGATCACGCAAAGTCTTACAGCGCAGATAGCTCAAAGCACTGTGTATATTGATAGTGCAAAAGAACTATGGAAAGATCTCAGAGAAAGATTTGCAAAAAGTAATCACTTCCGTGTTTCAAACCTGTTACAGGAGATTAACTCCATCAAGCAAGGTGAAAGGAGTATCACAGACTATTACACTGATTCCAAAACTCTGTGGGAGGAGTTGGACTCTTTACGCCCTTTGCCAGCCTATATGTGCAAGACAAAGTGTGGTTGCAGGGTGATGAAAACTATAGCAAATTATAAGGATTCTGAGCGGGTGATGTGCTTCTTGAAAGGATTGGGAGAAACATACAACACTGTTAAAACGCAAATCTTGCTAACGGAACCTTTACTAGGTATTAATCGTGTCTTTTCTTTAGTTCTACAACAAGAAAGACATTTCAATGAGAGCATGGGAATAGACACAAAGGACTTGATGAATAGCGCTAATCAACATAGAACAAACAACAAAACCAACAACAATAATCATGGGTGGTGCAACTACAGAAGAGGAAGGGGAAAAAATTATGGAAAGCAATGTTCTTTCTGCAACAAGATGAACCACACAGCAGATGAGTGTTACTCAAAACATGGTTACCCACCTGGATAAAACAAAGAAGTGTTGCAAATGCTTTTGAGAAGGATGAAGAAAATGAAGCTGAAAGAGGGAAATCTACCCATGAAGAAAATCTTAACGAACAGATTATCAAAGTCTTTAGAACAGAACAACTGCAATAACCAGTGGATATGATTCAAAATTCCAAGAATAAGTAGAAAGCGATTAACAACACCATAGGAGAATGTCCAAAAGCGAGCAAAATCTCAATTAAGGAAGGTATAAGTATCTGGATTCTTAATACATGAGCCACAGATCATGTGTCCTGCTCTATTTCTTTCTTTATGAGCTATTACAAAATAAAACCTATGAGAGTTAAGTTACCCAATAATCATACTGTTACTGTTATGTATGCTGGAACCGTGACTTTGTCAAAGAACATAACTCTACATAATATCTTGTACATACTTGAATTTACATTGAATATAATTTCTGTTCAGGGACTAACAACATCCTTGAGATGCCAACTTGTTTTTTATCATAATATTTGTCAGATACGGGAGAAACATTCTTTGAAGATGATTGGTCAAGCTAAAATACACAATGGACTCTACCACCTGCATCCAGAAAAAGGAGACGGGTTGATTTGCAATATGTACAATAATGATGTTTTCAAATATGATAATAAACTTGATATTTGGCATTGTAGAATGGGTCATCCGTCAAATAGAGTGTTGGAAAATCTGGTCAAGAAATATTTTGATGTGCATTTTGATAATATGAATGTTTGTAACTCCTTTTCATTTAGCTAAACAACATAAACTGCCTTTTCCTCTTAGCAAAACTTTTAGTAAGCATGCTTTTGATCTTGTTCATATGGATCTTTGGGGCCCTTTTGGTGTTACTTCTTTTCATGGACACAAATACTTTCTAACGATAGTAGATGATTATAGTAGATATACATAGGTTCACTTAATGAAAACCAAAAGTGATGCTAGGGAACTCTTGCAGAATTTTATCATGTATGTTAGAAATCAATTCAATAAAGGCATAAAGGTTATCAAAACTGATAATGGGAAGGAGTTTTTCTGGAAGGATTTTTATGATTTACATGGTATATTACATCAAACATCTTGCAATGAAACACCATAACAAAACTCCACTATTGAAAATAAGCATCAACATATTCTAAATATCACACGTTGTCTTATGTTTCAATCTAACTTGCCTAAGGTTTTTTGGTCTTATACCATTTTGCATTTTGTTCATTTGATAAATTGTTTGCCATCTCCTGTTATACAAAACAAATGTCTGTATGAGCTTATGTATGAATGTATGCCTAACATTTCTAATATAAGGATTTTTGGGTGTCTTTGTTTTGCTTCTACTCTTGAGCGAAACAGACATAAGCTTGATCCAAGAGCACGAAAGTGCATTTTTCCTTGGCTTCAAACAAGGTACTAAAGGGTATGTTGTTTTAGATGTTAACTCTAGAGAGATTTTTGTATCTAGAAACGTAGTTTTCTACGGAACTTTCTTTTATAACATAAGTGATAGAGATGAGCAGGAAACTGTGCAAGAAAACAATGACTTCATGGGACAAGTATATGATGATCTTCCTGTGCAAAATGAAGTTGAAACTTGTACTCAACATGAAGAATTGAGACATTCAACTAGGATCAAGAAAACACCAACATTCTTGGAGGACTATCATCACCAAATCATGATGTCACCATGTATCAAGAAACTAGAAGAGAATAGAAAGGTGCTTTATCCATTTAGCTCTGTTTTATCCTACAAAAATCTTTCGAAAAACAACTAAACTACTTTTTATCCATATCCTTACAAATCGAGCCACAAAGTTATGAAGAAGCAAAACAATTTCCTGAATGGGTAGAAGCCATGAAGGCAGAAATAGAAGCTCTTGAAGCCAACAAAACTTGGGAAATAATGGATCTTTCTCCTAAAAAAGTACCCATCGATTGTAAGTGGGTTTATAAGATTAAACGCAAAGCTGATGGAGAAATCGAGAGGTACAAGGCGAGACTTGTCGTCAAAGGGTATACAAAGCATGAAGGCATAGATTACATGAAAACTTATTCACCTGTGGCCAAGCTCACTATTGTTCGAACTATCATTGCTATGGCTGCTGCCATGGACTGGCACCTTGAATAGTTGGATATGAATAATGCATTCTTGCATGGTGTTTGCAAGAGGAGGTCTATATGGAGTTGCCCCCTAGTGTAACCAGTAAAAAAACTCAATCAGTCTGTTGCCTAACCAAATCCTTATATGGGTTAAAGCAGGCAAGTAAACAATGGTATGGCAAACTCACTACTTTTCTTCTTAGTATTAATTTTGCTCGTTAAAAGGCAGATAATTCTCTTTTTATTAAAGTTGCTGGAACATCTTTTATTGCTCTTCTCATATATGTTGATGATATATTAGTTGTTGGAAACAACATTAAAGATGTACAGGATGTTAAAAATTCTTTAAATACAACTTTTAAAATAAAAGATCTTGGTCATTCAAAATTTTTCTTAGGATTAGAAATTGCTAGAACCAAGAATGGCATCCATATCTGTCAAAGAAAATATGTGCTCGAAATTTTAGTTGATGCAGGTATGTTGAGTGCAAAGCCAACCGTCACACCCATGACTAAGAAGAATAAAAAGCTTTTTTATCAAAATTCAACAATGCATGACATTGGTACATACCGAAGGATTATTGGAAGACTACTATATTGGGTTCATACAAGACCAGATATCAGTTTTTTTGTACAATTCCTAAGTCAGTTTGTTCAAGCACCTTCAAGATTGCATCACCAAGCTGTTCAAAGAATACTCAAATATATAAAGGTATCGCCAGCGTAAGGTATTTACTATCACAAAAATAATAATGTTCAAATTAAAGCTTTTTCTGATTCTGACTGGACCTCATGCATTACAATGCATCGATCCACCACTGGATTCCTTGTTTATCTTGGAGAATTGTTGTTGTCATGGAGAACCAAGAAGCAAAGTACGGTTTCAAGATCTTCTTCTGAAGCTAAATATAGAGCCCTTGCAACTACCTACTGTGAAGTACAATGGCTCAGCTATCTTCTTGAAGATCTTCATGTGGTAACCAGCAACAATGCAAGCCTTTTCTCTGATAGCCAATTTGCACGTCACATTACACACAACAATAGTTTTCATGAAATAACTAAACACATAGAAATTGATTATCATGTGGTGAGGGAGAAGCTACAACAAGGTCTCTTCCAATTACTCCCAATAAGTTCAAAAAATCAACCAACAGACATCCTTACGAAAGCGCTTGATAAAGAAAGGTTTCATAAGCTACTCTCCAAGCTTGGTGTCTACAATATTCACCCACCAACTTGAGGGAGATTTTAGTGTTTCTACCCTTTGTTTTTTTTTTCCCCCTTAGTTTAGCTTTATTTGTTTTTTTTTTTATCAAGCCCATTAGAGTTTCTTATTTCCTTTTGTAATATAAAAAATCAAAGGCATCAGCAGATGCGGTACATATGAAATAAAAATTACCATTTTTACAATTTGATTGCTCTCTTTACACCGCCTTTCTCCTTTTCCAGCTTGCCCCTTTCAATTAAGAAAGATGCAGAACTTCAAGATATACTTTTGATTTCCAAACACAAAAGTGTAGCCATTACGTTAACAATGACATTCTTTAACTATTCCCAAAATATCATTTTGGAAAAATTACTTTCTCACCATATAAAACAAAACACTACACCTTACAACCCATTTTAATAATATAATAATATATATTTATAATGTATATTAAAATATAAAAGAAATATGATTAAAACAAAAATATTTTGAGTTATGAAATGGGTGTATATTTTTTTAACGGTTTTTACTTGAGTATTAATTATTTTATTTTACATGTAGTCAGAAACATCCATTAAATTTGTGAATAACTAATATTTGTATAAAGATATGTTTGGTGGTTTTGTTTCCTATAATATTATTTTATTGTATACAGAAGATTAAAATTTTAAATTTTTCTCTCAGGCATAAAATCCAGTACCTCTATCATCGAATTATTACCAGTCACATTGCTCACCAGTTATCTCAAAATAAAACATAAAACTGGTTGAAGAACGTAAAACATAATTGATAAACAACATTAAACATAAAACTAGTTGAAGAACATAAAACATAATTGATAAACAACATAAAACACAATTGATAAAAACATAAAACATAAAACTAGTTGAAGAAGCAGTGGCTTCAAATTCCTCACGCCATGTGATGATTTTGGGTTTGTTATTTTAGTAAAATATCTAGAAGCTGCTGAGACACCCATCCCTGTTGAGAAACTGGACACAGTCATTAGGTGGAACCAAATACTCCAGGTAGAGACCATCAAAAGACGGAGTACGAGCATTTTTGGCGAGTCTATCAGCAACACTATTGGCCGTGTTAGAGATAGCAACAAGCTTCACTTCCCAGTCAAAACGGTGTAGCATCTCCCTTATCTCTTGGATGACGTCAAAATCAGGGTGATTACGCTTAATCCAGTTCTCCAACATGCTCACCACGGATTTATTGTCTGACTCAACAACCACTTTCTTAAAGTTCATGTCTGAAACAAACTGCAGCCCCGCGAGAATGGCTTCTAACTCTGTCCGGTGAACTTCCAAAGATGAGTCCAGTTTTTTAGCAAAGCCACCCACCCACTTTCCTGATGAGTCCCTCACAACCCCACCGCAACCTGCAGAGCCTCCGTTGTAATGGTCTCGCGAACCATCCACGTTCAGCTTCACCCAACCAATCTTAGGCTTCTCCCACTTCTCCTGTCAAAGATACCAACTCAAATATTGCTTTCAAAATCCACAAACCAAACAGAAGTGTGAGTGAAGAGAAAAAAAATTACATACCACCAGGGTGCCACCACCACCCATATTATTATTAGCCTGCATGCGCGACCAAGGCTCACCATGCTCACGTTCTGCGCCCTCACGCCTTCCGCCAAACGCTGCTTCCTGCTGGAAGTTAGCAGATGCTGATGAGAGAGCGGCAATTAAACCGCCGGCTACGGCGGCGGTAGCGGCGGCTGCGCCCGCCACTTTCAGAAACCTTGAGGTCCAGCTGCTTCCGTTGCCGTCGCTGCCACTCATTTTGATGCTGCAACTAAATGAGTTTGTTTGGATTGTTGTTTTGATGAGGAAGAATATTAGGGTGGAATTAATACTCTGAGCACTTTCTCTGTTACTTCTCCTTCGAGGCTAAGTTACATTTTTTCCACGGAAATTTTACCAAAATGGTGTAGCTTTTTTTCAGATTTACGTAAATGGCCACATTCATAAAAAATTAGGGAATGGACATTTTTTTTTTCAAAAATTATCATAAATTAAATTCATTAATCCTATTAATCCGACTTGTCTTTTTAATTAAAGTTTATAACAATTTTAGTTTAAATAAAATTGATTGAATGATAACTCAATTAATTCAGTTAGTAAGTTAGTTAATTATATATTTTTTAAATAAATAATAATTAATATTTTAAAAATAAAAATACATAATTAAAAAATATATTTTATAAATAATACAAAAATTTAATTTTGTTTTATTTAAAAATATATATATAATGTTGAAGAATTAAAATGATTATTTTGTACAATAATTTTAAATAAATTGAATTAAAAATATTTTTTTAATAAATTAAAAATATTTAGTATTTTTTAAATAATATTAAAGTTAATAATACACTTATAAAATTGTGATATAATTTATGTATACATTTTTAGATTATATAATATATGAAAATATAAATTATATAATATGTAAAAAGTGATAATATACATGTATTTATGTAAAATAAATGTATTAAAAATAAATTAAATTATTAAATATAAGTCATTAAAAAAAATTCTATCAACTATTAAAATATTTGATGAGAACAACATTACAAAGAATGACTCTATTGTCTAAATAGACAATTTCTTCTATTGTTACTTCATGAACATAATTTCAATTTTTTTCAAAACAACAAAAATATTTTTAATTTTAATAATATTTAAAAATACTAAATATTTTACATTTATTACACAGCCTATTTGAAATCCAACTTAATTTTAAGTAACTTTGTTTTTTTTTTAAACAAAATTTTGTTTAATTTTTTAATATTAATTATCTATAAAAATACAAATTTTCATAATATTCTTATTCTTATTCACTTCATGTAATTTTAAATAATTTTTAAATTATTATTATATACATTTTTTAATTTAAGAAAATATTAATTATTTAAAAAATTAACTAAACTTACCAATAAAATTGAAATTTTCAATTAAAATAAAATATACCTAAGTTGTCAATCTAATATAAAATTTTATTTAAATTGAAATTATCAATCCAATTGAAAACTCTAACTTAAAAAAAAAATAGGAGAGATTAATAAATTTAATCGATACTCCCTAAACCACTGAAAATTTTGACTAAGAATTGCTCATTCTTGTCATTTTTTTTGCATTTCCCATTTAGATAAATCTAAAAAAAAAGTACACCATTATGATAAAAAAAAGCTTTTTCCATGGTTAATGATAAATTAATAATTCACAATTTTTATAAAACCAACTCCCAATATTATTTCTAAATCTATCACATCAGATCAAAAATTCTATATCCAAGAAATTATCAAAATATACTTTTCCTTTTTTCACCTTTACCTTTGTCGATGTACAGGAGCTCGTATTATTCTTTGGATAAAGAAAATTTTTCTTTGATATCATAAATAGTAAAAAACACAAATAATAAAAAACACATACAACTTCTTATAATAATATTTTAAATTAAAAAAATAATAATTAAAATAATAATCTATTAATATGTTAGGTATGTGTTGTAATATTAAAATATTAAGTAATTATTGTTGTTGATCCTATCCATTCTTTATTCAACTCCACTTACTTCTATTATAATAATTTTTTTAATTATTATAATATTGTGAAAGATTCCCAAGATATGATGTTTTCTTTTCATCTTTTTTTTTTCAGCAAAGCTTTTCATCTCTTTCTAAAGTAACGTAATTCGAACAACATAAATTTTTCTGAGTCAAAATTAACTTCCTAAGTTTCTATCCGATGTTGTCTTTTCTTCGTGCCTTTTGGAGAGACAAATTGGGAATGGAGTAAAAATTATATTTTCAATAATTGATTATATATAATTAATTATTTTTATATTAAATTCAATCCTAATTATTTGAATAAATTTTTTAAACTTTCAATTTATAAGCTTTGCAGCTTGAATTGTTTACTTTGCGGAAAATCAGCTAGCTTTATTCTTGAGTAATAATATTTGCAAATCATACCTTTTATTTCTAACCATTTATAAAGATTTTTCCGACTAAGATCAGTTATAATAAAACAAATTATAAAAAATAAGATTTTAAAAAATATTTGTAATATTTGGTTTATTATGATCTAGAATCTTAAATTTGAGTGAAAACTACTTTTAAGATTCTGACCTAAACGATAATACTTAACATATTTGAATATTAGGAATAAATTTGAAATGTTAATTGTTATTAATGTCTGATATTAATGATAAATTATTTTATAAATATGTGAGAAATGAATATTTAAGAAACATCTTAATAATTTTATATGCGAAAAATCAATATAAATGATTGTTATACCGACATTAATATTAATCAAAGGACTTAACATATTGTTATGTTAATCAAAATATAAAAGAGTGAAAAAAATGACACTTAATTTTTATTTTTTCAATTAAAATAACAACTCTTTGACTTGTTTTCTTATTAATTATTGTCTTCATAGCAAATCTCAACAAACTTTTATTAAATCTTCATTTATTATAACAATTCTTGTTATTTCATAAATCATTATATGAGTTTCCAGAACTTCTAGTGAGGGTCAAAATGTTCTAGTAAAGAGCTTAGGAGACCTCAAAAATACTAGAGTATTTAGTATGAGTATTGTTTTTACTTGTGTTCAAACCTCCTATTCATAATTGGTTGTAATTTAGATCATGATTTATAATCCCGGATATTAGTTTAGCTATTAATTTGTTGATTATACTAATTATTACGTTGATGTAATTATTTTAAAAACATGGTTATTTAAAAGCAGTCAATTGAATAAGGTCTTATTAATAGTTCAAATTCATTGTGTAATTTTTATACCAACTAAGTTTGTTTGACTATAAGAGATGTTATCAAACTCTTCAAAATATATGTGATTGTCTTGTGAAAAAATAATAATAAATTGTTTTAATTAAGAGCCAGTGTACAACCTAAACATTTTCCATAACTATGATAACTAGAAGTTCCAAAATTTAATATGCGAAGTGTATTAATGTAACACTTCCAGAAACTAAATTCCTGAAGAATTGTGGGTGTCTAAAAATTCCTACATATATTTCAAATAATTTGTCTCCCTCGACCAAATAAACCCAACACTGCTTTAGCAATTAGCTGTCTAAAATCGCCACCAAATTACTAGAAGCCTTGGAAATCTATTATTTCCATTATCCGATAGATACATGACTATATACTGGAACTAGTTTATTATCTTATTGACAAATACCTATACTTATTTTATTCCAAAATAACTGCAATTATAACTTAAAAAAAAAACAAATTGAATTATGTTCTTAGTTTTCAATAAATTTTTATCTTTTTATCTGATTTTCTCCCTAATAAATCACATCGATATATGAATGCATTTATTGAGAAAATGGGATTATTATAGTAAATGCAAACATGCATTTATTAATTTGTGTAATATATGAGTGATATAGCAATGCTAGAAAGGCGTGAAGCATGGTTAATGAAACAAATTTGAGAAATCCCTAATTTGAAAATAGAATAAATGAGGGAGAGAGGTGACGTTACTCAGGCGATGAGCTCGAACTGAGATTTGGAGGAGGAGATCCTGATGGAAGCAGCAACAATAAATGCTTCACTTCAATATTCTAAACCAGCAATGGGTGAAACGGTTTCAGCAACTTCTGAACTAAGACGCAGTTCAATGGAAAATCAAAATACAACAAACGAAGGACTAAAGACTAACCTGAGTATTGTGAATGGACTCTACAAACCGAACGAATGTGGGAACGATACAGAAAAAGACGGAATCCAACACGCTAACAACACAAACAGAATACATGTGGGAACGAGGCAGAATGGGGAAAAAGCGGGGAAAGTTATTAGGAGAAAGGTAGAGAAATTGATCTGTCGAATCAAAAAGTGAGTGTAAAAAAAATTAATATAACCGGTCAGAATAAATTAATTTAAAAATTCTATTTATTTATATATATATATATATATATATATAAATATATAATAGAAGTTTTAAATTTGAAAAAACGTATTTCATTTTGGTCTTTAAATTTTATTTTAGTTTTACTTTTGTAAAATATTATTTTTAGTTACTTAATTACACAAAAAATATCAAACATTTGGATCAAAGTGACGAAGGTAGAAATTTATTAATGAGCTTACATTAGTTACATTTAAGAGTATTATAATTGTTTTCATAAATCTTTTAAACTTAGTTTAAAGTTCAATGATCCTATAAAAAGAAAATTGAGACTATCAAGATATTATTTCATATAATTTAACATGTATTAATATCTTGGTAGCATTATATCTGATTAAACTTTAATATGTGACTTTAGGTTGACAATAATACAAGTTTTTTTAATGTTGTATTATTGAGATAATACAAATGAGGACACATTTTTTCTTCAGGTAATGATGTAATTGTATGGGATCTGAAACAACTTAAGTGACACGCATTGAAAATAGACACTTTCCTTACGTGTGATTTTAACATTTACAAAACATAATAGTTAGATGAATTTTGCATGGGGTGAGATTTGTTGCATGTGGTAAAGAATTTTGAACATTGTGCCTTGAAGGAAAGCAAAGTATGGATGACTTTGCAACTCTACAGCTTGTTGATAAATGCATGTTTAAGAAAAGCAAAGTATTGACAAGTCATGTTTGTGTGTCAACATGCATGGCTTGTGAGTGACACATGTATGGAGCAACCCCAACCACCTGTTACAAATGAGGCACACCTCCCATCCCATCCTAGGTCCCTTCTAGTCAGCATGTGTTCCCAGTGACGTTGACAAGTTATAACTGTATGTCAACATGTATAGCTTTTGAGTGACACCTTATTAGAACAAAATCCAAGAGACCCCAAGTTTGTTTTGATTAAGTGCTTGTAATAAAGTGTGAAACCGTTTTTATAAACTATCATAACCAAGTACTTTGTCAATTTGACAAATGCAAATTGTTTGTACTAGTACTTCGCTTGATAAGTGAAAATTTTAGACAAACAATGTTAATACACTGTGTTAAGCATTAATGGTATATCTAAAACATTTTAATATTTATACTATGTATTTAGGGAAAGTTCGCTTCTTTATTCTTTTAAAAAGATCTCACTTTAAAGTGTCAACATCAAGATCTCTTGAATAATGTGCTTAAAGTTTTTCCATGCTGACGACTCTTATGTTTCTGGACATTTGTTATGAAAAGACATTCAACCACTTATTTCAATGTCATTCTCGAAGTTAAACACTTTAATATGCTGTAAAATTTGCAATATAGAGCAAAACTTAGGTTGATTATCATGGGACACATATTGATTGTATTCAATCTTTAAAGTTATTCTTGTACAAATTAATTTAGGGGTTTAGGGATTGAAAAATGTGAAAAAAAATTGAAAATGCAATAGATTGGCAAAAACAAAAATCAAGATGGTGAAATGTCAATTCATAAATTCAAGAACTAAACAATTCCTCTAATCAAATTTTTCTAATGATTCAAATCCAAGTTTGAAAAATTAACTGATTCAATCAATCAATTAAATTAGTTATACAAATTGAATCAAAGTATCATTCAACATAATCCATATTTAGCTATCAAATCAAAATTCAATTGATTCCTAATTTGATTTCTAAAATCATAAATGCAAATTACAATCATAAAATGCATATAGGAAATTAGAGAAAAGAATGACAAACTTGGAGTGTTGAACAATCGGTGCAAAACTTGATTCGACTTTTTTTACATTTATTTTGTAAATTGGCCCTCAAGAATTGTTCTCCATTGATGAAGAGCAAAAAAAAAAACACAAATGAGAGAAGAAGAGGAAAAGGCAATTTCGGAATTGAGAGAGAAAAGGAAACAAAGAGACAATTTCTGAAATTGAAAACTAAACAAATGATTTATATATTCAAAGCACATTTAGGCTATATATATGTTCTGAAATCTAAAGTAAGCATGAGCCTAAATCTAGGCTCTAATTACGTCCATAAGTCCAGCTACAAAAACTTAAGGAAAACAAATCAATACGAGTCTCCTTGCAAAAATTCAACAAATTTACCTCAACTTCTAAAAATCGTAAAAAATAGAAAAGAACTCTAAATCGAGCAAACCATATGTCCATTTTAGAGAGAGACTTTCATTATGGCTATGAGAAGGGGTGTTGGGGAGATGACGTGCCAAGGGTATTCATTGAAGCAGAGATTTTAATGTAGAGCTATTAACTTCCTATGTCCTCTGCTGAGTATGCAAATTCAAACTTGTTGGGTCTTGAGGCTCCTTTACCGGTACCAAAATTGTCCCACTACTCTTGAGGTTTTGTCTCATCCGCACATTTTTTGTTCTCAAAGCATCTATCTTCTTTGTGTTCTTTCTTTTAAGTGTTTCTAACTCTTTTATAAGTTCTACCATCATTGTCATTGGATCATGATGATGGTTCTTGATTTCTTCCATAATGGGTATGTCATTACCATGTTTCGCATGATTACCATGTGACTTCTTTATTGGATTTTCTCCGACCCTACAATAAGTACCAAAATGTTCTTTGAGGATCAAATCAACCTATAAAACTCTTATGATGTCTTTTGCACATGTAACTTGATCTAAATTCTAGATCTCGACCTTCAATTCTTAATTTGTCTTTGATTCCTCTCTCAATAAGAATACATGTAATTATAGTCAGACACTCTAATCAATCTCAATCTAATAAGAAAATATATAACAATAGGAATGATCAATTACTCTTTACTTATTTATATTGATCATATTACCTATACAAATGACTATAGTTTATAGATCATTTATAGATCATTTAACGTGTTATATTTTACTAATTACGTTATTAAGTTTTAATCTTGATTTGGGACGTTAATTGTTGGTATTGTTGAGATGGAAATCAGGAATACTTAGATAGTGACCCAAACCTGAAGAGAAGAGTATAACTCTTTCAAAGAAAAATCAATTTCCTTTTATAAACCAAATGTTGTCGCGTCCAAGCATTTAGAATGCCCAACTATACTTTTGTTTTCCAGAGACAAAAGTGAAGCCATTACGTTGATATTGAATTATTACCAGTCACATTGATCACATAAAACATAAAACTAGTTGAAGAACATAAAACATAAAACTAGTTGAAGAACATAAAACATAATTGATAAACAACATAAAACATAAAACTAATTGAAGAAGCAGTGGCTTCAAATTCCTCACGCCATGTGATGATTTTGAGTTTGTTATTTTAGTAAAATATCTAGAAGCTGCTGAGACACCCATCCCTCTGGAGAAACTGGACACAGTTATCAGGTGGAACCAAATACTCCTGGTAGAGACCATCAAAAGACAGAGTACGAGCATTTTTGGCGAGTCTATCAGCAACACTATTGGCCGTGTTAGAGATAGCAACAAGCTTCACTTCCCAGTCAGAACGGTCTAGCATCGCCCTTATCTCTTGGATGACGTCAAAATCAGGGTGATTGCGCTTAATCCAGTTCTCCAACATGCTCACCACGGATTTATTGTCTGACTCAACAACCACTTTCTTAAAGTTCATGTCTGAAACAAACAGCAGCCCCGCGAGAATGGCTTCTAACTCTGTCCGGTGAACTTCCAAAGATGAGTCCAGTTTTTTAGCAAAGCCACCCACCCACTTTCCTGATGAGTCCCTCACAACCCCACCGCAACCTGCAGAGCCTCCGTTGTAATGGTCTCGCGAACCATCCACGTTCAGCTTCACCCAACCAATCTTAGGCTTCTCCCACTTCTCCTGTCAAAGATACCAACTCAAATATTGCTTTCAAAATCCACAAACCAAACAGAAGTGTGAGTGAAGAGAAAAAAAATTACATACCACCAGGGTGCCACCACCACCCATATTATTATTAGCCTGCATGCGCGACCAAGGCTCACCATGCTCACGTTCTGCGCCCTCACGCCTTGCGCCAAACGCTGCTTCCTGCTGCAAGTTAGCAGATGCTGATGAGAGAGCGGCAATTAAACCGCCGGCTACAGCTGCGGTAGCGGCGGCTGCGCCCGCCACTTTCAGAAACCTTGAGGTCCAGCTGCTTCCGTTGTCGTCGCTGCCACTCATTTTGATGCTGCAAATGAATGAGTTTGTTTGGAATTGATGGTTTGATGAGGAAGAATATTAGGGTGGAATTTATACTCAGAGAAACACTTTCTTTGTTACTTCTCCTTCGAGGCTAAGGTTACATCTTTTCCAATGTACAGAAACTTGCATTATTTGATTCTTTACTAAACCCCACTTACTTGACTCACTTTTTTCTTTCTTCGAACCTATCTATTAAAATATATTGCTTTTATAACAAGTTTTATTTATTTTTTTGTCATTATAAAAAAAAATTACAAAACCTTTTTGTCAACTAGTAAAAAATTATCGTTAATAATTACAATTTACAGTGTAATTTTAAAATTATTTTATTTTAATAAAAAAAATTCTGTAATTATTATAATATAGTGCAAGATTGTCTACTTATCAATACCTTTATTGATTATAATATGATGTTTTCTTTTTATCTCTTTCTAAAGTAACATTATTCGAAAGACATAATTTTTTTTTCTAAGTCAAAATTAACTTCCTAAGTTTCTATCCGATGTTGTCTTTTCTTCTTCGTGCCTTTTGGAGAGACAAATTGGAAGGCATTATAATAAAAGAAATTATAAGAAATAAGACTTAAAAAAATATTTAAAATAGCACTTAATTTTCTCTATCAGAGACCTCTTTTCCTTTTATTCGTCCGTTCCCATTCCAACTACTTTACTTTATTTTTTGCGTAGTCATTTAAGTTTTCTTTATTCTTTATCTCTTTCATATTTAGTTCTGGTTGACCATTATAAGTGGAAGACATAACAAACAAATGAATATTTTTAAAACAGTGAATGGAAGGTCTCACAAAAGCGAGTTACACAACAATTTTTTATTTGATCTAGTTTTTTTATGTTCAAATTAAATTAAACCAAACCACATCATTTTTATATTTTTATTTAAGTATATTGTTACCCAAAAATTGAATTAAATCACACTTTTATATGTTATTTTTATGAGATGATCAACTTATAATATCTTTAAGTTTGCTTCTATTACAGAAAAACTAAGTTACTTGTTAACTGTACCATGAATACTGCTGACATGCGGTTTCAAGTTTGCCCAACTTCCAACATGCACGGTTGTTACGATTTTTGTGTAATTTCCCAAACAAATTACCAAATAAATAGATTTTTTAAAAAAAATATAATAGTAGATAAATCAAGTTTGGAATTTACAATTAAAAACTTTAATTTTTGAAATCATATAAAAATTATGGCAAAAATAATTTTGATTAATCTTCTTTTTATACCGAAATCATCGTGTACATTAAAAGATAACTTTAAGTTAATTATGTGATGCGTTGGCTTTGATTGGGAATAAAGGAGACACATGAAGTAAAATGATATCCGATGTGACGAAAGTAGGATGTATCCTTTGATCGGGTACCCTCTAATCTCTAAATTTATGTGATTTGTTGTAATCGATCTATATTCTTAGCGAAAGTTTTGAAAACTGATTAACCTATTCAAAAGAAATTGAAAATCGTTCTTTATCATTCCATATTACTTGGGAAATTTGAACATATAAAGAGAAAAAAATATTTAATGAAAAGAAGATCAATTTCTTTTACTTATTTGTGCTTGGTTCACGCATACGTATCCAGAAACGCACTTGAATCAGAACAAATTCGTGCCCATCGTGGAGAAGGTAAAAGTTGGTCTTGCACCCACATAGTTTCAAACAAGCACCTTTCCTGAAAGAAATTGCAACAGAGCTATGAGAAACCCAAGACATGTGCTCCAGTCGAAGATGGGAATGACGCACCCTCCTTCTAGCAAATTATGGAGACCATGCAGGAACTTTAGCGTTAAAACATGGAATGTGCGATAGTCACATCGGAGGTTGTGCTCTTGCTTTCAATCATCTGAGCTGACTACTACTAGCCAACACTGAAGGAGGGCAACAAGGTCTACACAAAGAAGTGGGACCAGTGTCAAAAATATGTCGATTGACATCACGCTCCCGCTAAGGAACTCCACTCAATAATTAGTTTGTGCCCGTTCCATACATGGGGAGTTGACTTTCTAGGACCTTTGCAGTTAGCAGCTCGCCAACTAAAATATTTAGTGGTTATAGTCGAATATTTCACTAAGTGGATTGAAGCGGAGCCGTTGACAGTAATGTCGACGCAAAAAGTTCAAAGTTTCCTATGAAAAAATATGGTGTGTATTTCTTACATCCCCAAGTTCTTGATTTCTAATAATAGCACCCAATTCACCAACAAGCAAGTTGGACATATGCGCAAGGACCTTAGAATTTGGCAGATATTCACGTTCATCGAACATTCACAGACAAAGTGGTAGACCAAGGCGACAAATTGTGTAATCCTCCAAGGAATAAAAAGAATGCTACATTTGACCAAAAGAAGCTGTCCTAACGAGATCCCACACATCCTATGGTCTTACAACACGATCCCCTAATCCACTACACGAGAGACGTCGTTAAGCTTGGTGTATGGGATAGATGACATGATACCCATCAAGGTGATGTAACCTTCTAACCACGTCTAGAGTTTCTCTCCCAAGGCCTCAAAGGAAGGTATCCGAGCAAACCTCGATATGTTAGACGAATTATGGAAGGTTTCTTAGATCAAATTTGAGGCCCTTAAAAGTTGCGTTGAAATAAGACACAAGAGCAAGGTCATCCCCCCACAATTTAAATTTTCAGATCTAGTCCTATGCAAAGCACAACTTAAATAAATGGAGAACAAACTATCACTCAAGTGAATCGGGCCCTACAAGATATTACAACTGCTCAAAAATGGGGCATACCAACCAGAACTTTGAATGGCGGTCTAAGTCCTCAAACGTTGAACGCGACAAGTTTACGATTCTATTTCAGTTGATTTATTCATTTCGGTTAACATTTGATTATGAATGATTAAGAACATGGTGCGACACTCTTTTCCTTAACTTTTTTCTTATGTTTTGCTTAAAGGGTTTTTATCGACGTCGAATTATGTTTTGTTTGTGTTTGCTATTGCTACGTCCCAAACTAGGGTTACCACATTTACATTGTTGAATTTTAAATATTATATCTAATTTTAAAATATTATGATAAAATTGTTTTTGATTGTTGACATTATTTTTTATTAGGTTCTAGAAGACAAGTATGTTATACAATATAATTGAGTAATGATACTCTCAATTTTCATTTACATTTAACTTACAACTTCATAAATTATTATTTTTTTAATTTTTATTTTTATTATTATAATAGAATGTTTTGTTATGAAAATGGTAGTGTCAAAGAAAAATTTCCCAATATAATTTACCTTATAGCATGATAAGCTACTTTTTTTTTCTCTTTTTTTCACCTTAAATCTAATACAAATAAATTCACACAGATAATTTTAGATGACATGTGTGTGTTTAGTCACAAAAATATCAAGTTAATAATTCATAAGTAATTAATTAACAACTATATGGCAATTAGAATAATAAAATAGCATGAAGTTCTTAAATTGTAATCACTATTGAATATTATAAAGAGAAAAATGATTATATATAAGAGGGTTCACCTAGTTATAGTATTTGAGTTGGGCTTTCTATCGTACGAGTGGTTGAATTAAGTCCAATAGAACCCGATTGTTCCTTGCTCATGGTTTAGGGCTTAGGGTTTAGGGTTTACAGGTGCTTATTGCGTAATGACTCTTAATGATACTATTAATTAATTTGTGTCACATGGTAGTGGGTTCATGAGAAATTTCGAGTGGTGCTCGACACCCAGTGTTTGGAACTCTGCACCTCGGTAGTACACTTGTCCCCCAAGCTTGAGCATGGTGAAGAGTTTAAATTTGGTAAGGAGGGTTGTTCTTTTGGTTGGTCGAGGTGTAGCATTCACTTTGTTGCGTAGCTTGGTTTGCTGATATTCCATTATGCTGGCAACTAACTATTCGTCTCCCAACTAATCCAAAAAAGAAAGGGAAGGGCAGGTAGAAGGAGAGTCAACATGGCAAATTGATCCAACAAATCAACTGCGTTAGCATTAAAAATAGATGTTATGGCTGCATCTATGCATTCTGGTTTGCTAGACGATATTGGTTTAGTAATACCAGCATTTTTAGTGCAAATCATATCATCAAACAATATGCATTCTTTAATCTCAACACATGCTTGACAAATGAATGACACAATACATGAATCAAAATTAAATGTATCATTAAAACATGATAATTCAAAATCTCATTAAAATTCAAGTAAATTATCATCCTTAAAACCAATAAGTTTGTTAATACAAAGAGTAGAGTGATTCTAGACTGCCTGTTTCATAACATGTAAGGTAGTCGTAGACGTTATTGGAACGATAAACACTTCAATGTTAGACATTCCATTTAAATTAGTGCCTACACCTGCGCATGTATTAGCAAAATCCTCATTGTCAGGAGCAGTCATATGCATTTTAGGAGTGTCTAGATAAGGGTTTATACCTCTAAATGAAATGGAAACTGGAAGCATGACAGAATTAATCTCAACACACATATCAGCATCACAAGTATAACCTGTAGCTGATTTTAAAAAATTTGCTAAATCTAAATTAGGATCATGAATTGAATTCAACTTTTTCTTAGAAAAATCTTCAACCTGTCTACCTAATTGGCTAACTTTCTCTCCAATTTGTATAGAAATAGTTTGTGTTCTTTTTTTAGATTTCGTTTCATTTACAATCAATTGCCTCTTACGTTCCTCTAAAGATGGTTTTTCAAAACTAGAAGGAGTAATATTAAGTTGCACAAATTGTTGAAAGGGTTATTGGTTTTGCTCATATCCATCATAATAATATGGCTCACAGGATTCCTTGAAATATGGCTCATAAGGCTGTTGGGGCTGCTGAAAGTAAGGCTCACTGTGTTGCAAATGATACTCATAAAACTGTGAAGGTTCCTACATATATGACTCACAATGTATCTCATAGTTGTATTGTTTATCATTATGAGATGAAGGTTAATTTCCAGATCAAAGATGGGTCACACTTTGCACATTTAAGCATGTGCTTAAATGTGTAAAGTGTGACTAAAAGCACACCACACCTAGGGTATTCTAGAAGATAGGTTTCATCTCCCTACTTGGGCCAAAGGGAGGCCCAAATTATTACATTAAAACCCTACTATAAAGAAATAAAAGAGAGAGAAAAATAGTTGTTGCTCAAGTCCTAACTTTTGTGTTTTGCTCCTAGTGATCCTCTAAGGAATAGTAGGTCCTAAGTCACTGATTGTCTGAGGTATTTGGTCTGGCCCTGAGTCCTATGTCATGCTCTTGGTCATCCTCCTAAAAAGTTGGGCTGGCTTATATGGTATTGGTGCATTCATGGTTTCATCACAGAGTGACGAGAAATTTTTAGTGTAAGAACCTTCCAAATGGCCATTTATCCTTTTGCACTGCTTGGCTAAAGGTTGGGGCCTATGTACTTTCATGATAGATCCTCATCCAAGGGTCGAATTGTTTAAGAGTCGAATTAGATACACAATAGATTGGTTTAGGAAAGATAAGGCATTACCAAGTTTATAACCGATATTGTTTCCCATGATCTCCCTAAGACGAACTTTAAGGGGTCTCAAGGGATATCTTCTGAGGCAGTTGGCAAGATTTTTGGAACGTTATTATGTTGTTGACAAAGCAATATTTCAAGCCTTCACCTTTTATCCTCAGATTCACATTAAGACATTTTTCCGATACTCAAGGACCTTTCCAAACCTATCGGGAATTCTCTCTAATAAGTAGCAATTCTTTATAAATATCAATGAAATTTGGCCAAAAGGACACGAGGCAAAATTAACATCAATACATTGATAAACAAAATCATTGGAAAAGAATAAGCATGGGCAATACCTAATTTTTTAAATCGATGATGTACATATTCTCCCTGTCCTCATTTTCATTCTCATACTTGTTATAGTTTTAAATTACTAAAATAGATTAGTTTATTGAGTAACCTAAAAAATATTTTTTTCATTATTCTCTTTGGTCCTTGGTTTCATTTCATTTGAAGATTTCTTCACCCACTACAAAAAAAAAAAAAAGCATTCTCTTTAAACTATTCGACTCTTTTGATATCTATCAAGTTCACTTGATTCCCTAGATGCATTCTCCCTCATCACAATTTCAATTATACATTTTTTTTCTTTGTGTGACTTTTTAAACAATGTATTGCTTTTCAATAAATGCAAACCTCAATTTCATCAAATTAAATCACTTATAAAATACATGTTTGATCATTTCTACCCCTTTTAAATATTTTTATTTGTTATTTTCTTTTATCATATGACAATGTCTAACTATCAATTTCAAATGTTCAATGCACAAACTCTTAGTTTATTAAGTAACCTAAAAAATTTATCTTCTATTTTCTCAGTGGTTTTTATTTATTTTGAAGAATCATTCTTATATTTTTTCATTCTCTCTCTCAACAATTCGACTCATTTAATATCTACCAAATTCACTTAGATTCCTAAAGTATTTTTCCTTACAATGTTTGCAAAAATAATTGATGTTGTAATTGTCATGGAATTTCAATTATTAGTAATTTTTACTATTTTTTTTATATTTACTTGACATTTATTTAATACTTTATTTTAAGATTTATGAAAAAAAAATCTTAATATTTGACAATGGAACAAATATATTTATTATTTTAAATTGAATCCTTGTTAATATCCTGTTTCTTTCAATATAATTTTTATTTTTTATAGAAAAAATTTAATTAATATTTAAAATTGTAAAGAAAATGAAAGTATACTTACACGACATAGGAAATGATAAACAAATTTTATGAGAATATGAATAAGTGTGAATTTTTTATTTTGAAAACGATAACGAAGACGGGTTTACTCCGATTCACACCTATTCCACCTTTTTACCATTCTACTTGGTGTGGTTCTATAAGAAAGCTTGTATGTAATTAACTTTTTTTTGTGCTGCATCGTATTTCTTTTTCTGAAGTATGTAAACGCATTTAATAATATATATTAATTTCAAAGAATTAGAATACCATTATTTAATATACTTGCACAAATTTCCTTTTTTTAAGGTTAATGCATTTATTTTGCATAAAAACAATCATATTGTATAAAAAAAACATAGCATTTATTAATTATTTAATTAAATACTTGTTATATATATATAACTATTTTAGACTTTCTAATATTACATACAAAGTAGATTAGATCCAATCCATCAACCTGTCATCAGGTAGAACGAATTAACTTTTTGAATCTGTCAATCCATATTGATCCAATCCGTCTAATTCACCAACCCGACAGACTAATAATGGATTAAACCAAAACAGGACGACTGAACTTTTGCCATCACTAATAACACACAAAAGTTATTTCTCCATAATTTTTTTTAGAATTGAAAAAAAAGTTTGAGAAATAATTAATATTTTATATAATTAAAAGTTAATGTCATTTTGAAAAATCATAAAATTAGGAATAAAGTTGTCAGAAGACATGATTTTATTGAATTATAATAAGATTCTTAACAGCAATACAATGTAGTTATTTGAAAGTACTAATTAGCATAGAGATGATTTTCAATATTTTATTATATAAAATAATTTCCATTAAATAAATTTAATATAAACATTAGTATTTTTATTATTAATATAAACTTCTCAATGTATAAATAGTTTATTAATGCCTTACATTTTGTTTCCCCTTTTCAAGGGTAACGTGTAATGTATTTAATCCACCTTCATGGTTCCCTTTTTTCAAGGGTTAATACATAATAACTTTTTTAAAATTGTGCATGTTGAAAAAGTAAATGCAATAAATATGAAAGAAATTGCCAAAGTAATATTTAGCTGGGTAGAAAAATTTATATTATTTGCTTTGTAAAAATAAGCATATCCTTTGTCTTTGTAAAAAGTTCACATATATTTTTTATATTAGTGAATAAACAGCTTTCTTTACATATGTTATATATATATATATATATATATATATATATATATATTTTAATAGAATATTTCAATATTAATAAATTTTTAATATTTAATTATGTCAAATTATTCTTACTAAATAAATTAAATATAAACAACTATAACAATTAGTGCTCTAGCTGCACCAACACAAGTATTTAAACCAAATGGTAGCTATGTTCATCTATGCTTATGTGACTTGACCGCTCACAAGATAGACAAGATAGTTTAATATTTTTCTGACTTTCTTCATCTCTTGAGTTAATTATGTTTAAAGTGGCTTTTTTCACAACAGTTGAGATGGCCGAGTTGGTCTAAGGCGCCAGATTAAGGTTCTGGTCCGAAAGGGCGTGGGTTCAAATCCCACTCTCAACAATTTTCTTTTGTGTTTTAGGAGCTCACAAAAATGAAGAAGGCTTCAGCGGTGATTGTTAAGAAAGATGGGTCTGAGCCCATAAATACTTTTGGATGTTTCTTCAAGAGTTTTTCTTTCTATAGCCCCACAAGGCTTGGTCTTTTATTTGAAAAGGGTATCATGGATGAATGAATCGATCTGGAAGTGAAAATATGATTTACAAATTTACTGTTTTGTAAGCAAAGCTTTATATTTTTGAGATGAGGGAGTTTTCCATATGTAATTTTTTGACTTATGAATTGTTGTATCTAGAAGCAAATTTTTAATTACGGATTACTGGATCCGGAATACATTTCAATTCGGATAACTTCTAGACACACTCATCCGGGAAATTTTTGGATCACTCAATTCGGGACTATGTTGTGGAATCATGATTCTAGAAAACAAAAACAATAGGGATGAGATGAAGAAACACCACTGAACCACCACCAAGTCACTAGAGACACCACCAAACCACCACCAAGTGAAACGAGCCTCACAGTTCTAGTGTGATGGGATGAAGCCATTGTGCGCAGAGAAAGACAAAGAAACGTAGGAAATGTAGGTTTGTGGTGTGCGTAAGGAAGATGAAGAAAGAGTGTCAGTAGTGTGTTTTAAGGTTTTTAGAAAATAATAAGGATAATTTTGTCTTTGTATAACATTGTGGGGGTGGAGGAAGAAAAACGTAAAGGTGCAAAAAGAAACTCCCTGTTTCTTCATGCACCAAATTTCTCCGTGCACCCTTAGGTTTTGGAAATTCTGTTTTGGAGAACCTTTTTTGGGAATATATTTTATGAATTCCAAAAAATATGTTCTAGAAACATTTTGGAAAAAGTATTTTGGAAGTCATTTTTATAAAGGGTAAAACAAATTTTTCCAAAATTGATGGGGTGCTGGAAGAATTAATGGATACGAATTGGGCACCTTCTTTATGAACTTCCAGATTTTCTTACTACTCTCCATACTTCTTAAAATACTAGAATTATCCTATAATTTGAATTTTAGAATTCAGAATATAAAATTTGGTATTCTGAATTTTAAAATTTGGAATACAGATTTTATTATATTTCGAATTCTAAGAATTCAGAATACAAAATTTATTTTGCATTTTGAATTATTCTGAATTCCAAAATTTGGAATACAAATGTGTATTTCGAATTGTAGAATCTGAAATACAAAGTATAATTCGGAATACAAAGGTCACTTTGAATCTATCTATTATTTTACCTTTAGCCTGCTGATGTTGATTCTCTTGGCATTGGTTAAAGCAAGCTGTCCTATTCTATTACCATACATAATTGGGAGAAGCTCGTTTGACATAAGAGTTGGGAACGCCTTATTTCGTTTCGCTCTTGTTTTGCATTTCCTTCTTATCAAATCCAATGGGGACTTCTCATATTTAGAATCTTCTTGTGGTGCGCTCTGTTTACTATTCTTTTGTACTCTTTTCTCTTTACCACGCAAAAAGTATGGACGAGTGTGGAGAAGGAAATGTCACTTGTGGTGCATGGACAAAGCGGAGAACAGAAGATGGTGTGTTGCAGGGTTTTGTTAAGGGTCAAAATGATAATTTCACCACCCCATTGAGGTGTAGGAAGAAGGAACCTATGCAATGTTATTACTCGACCATGTCCACATGGAGAATATTGGCTTTGGGATCTTCCATTATACACCCTCATATTTTAAACCTACACTCCTATATAATTATAAATTTAACTTTACCTTTCCTAAATACATATTTTTTATTTTGGATTGTACAATCAAGAATTCAAAAGTTATGAATTTTTAATATTTTTATTATTTTTTTATATATATTTTAATATAAAATTTGATATATTTAGTGGTGGTTGTTGAATATAATGATATAATCCTAATTGTGGACCAAAATGCTAATGAAATAGATAAGTTGTCTGATATGGATGAGTCAAACATAATGAAGTTTGTGGCATCTTAAGATGAATTGGTTGGAGAAGACTATGTTCGACCATTTACAAGATATGAGGTAAGTTAATTGCATTTATTTGTGTAAGGAATGCGTGACATAAGATATACTTAAGTTGTAATGTATTTGTGTAAGTATTTGGTACATGAGATGACTTACTAAGGTAGCCTTTGGACTAGGTTTTGTAGTTGTTATTTTGAAGTTTGACAAAGCAAATGGACAACAGGAAAGAAAGATGTATGTCTAGTTAGGTTGTGAAAAGGGTGGTAAGTATAAAAAATACAAAAACAATTTGGAAGTTACTATGATTGGTACAAGAAAATGTGATTATCCTTTTAAATTGCAAGGCAAACCAGTTTGTAATGGAGAAGGTTAGGTGTTGAAGGTAATATATCGGAGCCATAATCATGAATTGGTTAATGCATTAGTTGCTCACCCTAATGCTCGCAAATTAAAATCGAGTGAACATTCCATGGTTATTGACATGACTAAGAGTATAGTGAAGTTAACAAACATATTACTTAATTTTAAATAGTACAATGAGAAAAAATTCACAACAATAAGGCAAGTATATAGTACTAGATATGCATATAAGAGATCACAAAGAAAATCCAAAATTGAAATGCAACAATTAATGATGTTGCTAGATCGTGACAATTATATTCAATAGAGTTGTGGTAATGAGTTTACACAGGTTGTTACAGATCATTTTTAGACACATCTCAATTCGGTTAAATTGATGAATGTATTCAACATTATGCTCTTGACGTCCACAAGATTGACTTTCTATGCTCCTTTTGTGTTGATAGTAAGTAAGGGAGAAAACAACTTTTTTGGTCCCTCAAAAGACTTAAAGGGTTGTTTTTTAGGATGGATGTGTTCCTTGAAGTAGTTATCAGTGACATAGATCTTGCTATAAATGCAATTAACATTATCATTCCTGAAATTTCCAACATTTTGTGTCGATTCCACATTAATAAGAATGTTAGAGAAAAATGCAAGATGTTAGTGGACTCTATGTAGGCTTGAGAAGTTTTTATGGATGCATGAGATTTCGTGATAGATTGTGCAAACTGTGATGCATTTGTGGGATATGTGAAATGTTTTGAAGTTGTTTATTCGTCATGATTAATATTTTTTGACTATGTGAACAACATATGGATCATTCCACATAAGATTTTTTTTGTAAAGGCATGGACAAACAAGGTGTGCATTTGGGAAACATAAGGTTGAATAGGTATATTATTTTGTATGTATTCATTAGTTGTTGTTAATAAACCAAAAAACTTGTTAATTCCACATTCATAAGTTATTGTGTACTTGCATTTATCATGCTTAATCATAGGAAAGAATTTGCTCATTGGAACTTGAAGTGAGTACTTCAAAATAGTATGAGAGACTTGTGTACATGCTGGGACACAGTCAACAACATCCTAAGATTGCAACATAATGAAATTAAAGCATCATTTAAGAAAAGTATGCATGTTGTGAGCCACACTTTCAATATAAGTTTAGATATAAGATTACAAGGGTTCGTATCTAAATATGTTTTGATACACATTGTTGAGGAGTTTGATCGGGTTAGACATGCTGGTATTGATAGTGAACATTGTGGTTGTCTACTCAAACATACTCACGGTTTACCTTGTGCATGTGAATTAGCTATATATGACCTTGGTTGCATACCCCTAAATAAAGTTCATGTTATGTGGGCCAGACTAAGCTTTTATGATATGTCATCATGTGATTCATCCTCCAAGTTGTCTAATAAGAATTTAATGTTATTTTGAATCATTTTAAAGAAGTGAACATTGCAGGCAAACTGATAGTTAAGAGCAAGTTTTGTGAAATTGCATACCTATATATTAATGTGTGCATCAATGGATAAAGTGAAAATCAATGAATCACAAAAAGTCTAGCAAATAGATTGGTGAAATCTACAAAGCGTGAGCCCTCATATTTTAAGCATATTGATGTCATTCATTCTATAAATGATAGTTCTTCTACATGGAGGTCAAGCAAGGAGAGGGAAAAATGAAGTTCCCTTTAAACATTAAAGCAATTTTAGTGTTGGACCAATTTCATGCCAATACTTACTCTTACATAATTGATGTCATTGATATGAAGGTTGATGGTCATTGCAGTTGTCAATCTATAGTTGCACAGTTGGGAATTGGGAACATGGTCGCTTGTTGTTGAAAGAAATTTGGCAGTGGTGTGATGAATATGCTACATTGTTGGATAGTTATGGATGTGTATACCAGCTAAAAATGTCATTACTGATGGATGCGATGTCAATGGTAATTTATGGCACACATTACACACTTTTTTCCAACATCTACGCTACAATGATAATCCTCTATTTGAGTCTTCATAGGCTAGTATAAAGAAATGAATGACTATGTTTGATGAGATATGTGATTATTAGTAGATACAATGTTGTTTTAGTGTTTATCATTATAGCAAAATATGACGATATTTCTATTACGAAATAAGCCTCTCATAAATATTGGTCTGCATTTATATAAGACATGTTCACAATTCACATTTTGTTCAAGTATTTTCATACATGTATGGTCATGTTTTACATTATTATTCCTAATTGCTCAGTGATTATACTATATGTTTGAAAATTGTGCAAAAAATTGTAAGATAGTTGTCTCATATCAACTCTAAACATATATCGGTCTGCATATTATTATACAATAGCTAACTTATGATTTTCATTCTATGTTAGTAGGACACAAGTGTTTACCTAGATATTAGAAATTACATGCACATATGTTAATTTTGTAGATGATTGACTTTATTCATGCGCAATATTAATTTTATTTTTATATATGATTCGGATTGTATTCAATTTCAATATTAATAAACTTACTTAAAGAAAAGAAATACATTATGAAATGTAGAATTCAAAATGTATTTTCCATTCAGAAATATATATCAAATAAAGCAATCCGAAATGCATTTTATCAAGAGCAATTTTAACATTCAGGTTTAAAAGATGGGAATGCAGAATGCAAGAGCCTTGGTTTTGACTTGTGGGAGAATAAGGTTGGCAAAGAAATTCTAATTCGTAAATATCCACTTCTACTAGGCTAAACTTTAAAAGAAAAGAAATAAATATCATTTTACTCTACCAAATATACAGCCCCCACACATTAACTTCTAAGTAAGAAATTTATAGAAAAAGTTTTTAGAAAATAACTTTTAGATATTTCATGTGGATATTTAATATCACAAACAATAGTAGGCCAATTATCCTTCTATAAAAGACAAGTTATTAACAACTATCATAATTTTTCGAGATGAAAAGTTAATGAATGATTAAATAAAAAATCACTAACTTTACAGACTAAAAACATTCTAGTCTATTTTAGTTTTTCTTTACTTAAAGGCCGAATGTGATAGTATTTCGTATTTTTAGAGTGGCATCAGGAATCCATGCTCTAGTGCTTGTTCGCATTTGGAAGGTTGAGAAAACTGTGGAGGCGTTTTCCAAGGACCATGCAGATGTTGGGGTCTCAACAAGCCTTGACCCTGCCAAAACCTTAGCTCTACAGTGGGTCTCTTCATCTGATTCTTCACTACTAACATTCTTCTTGAAGAAAAAGGGAGAGGCCAAACTTGGTTATAATTTTGTTGGTCAACATGTTTTGGTAGGTCAGAATAAACCAGTTCGTCTTTTGGCATCTCTAGGCACATCTTTTCCCGATGATGTGCATTCCTCAAACTGACATATGATTTTCGTCAGGATCAATTTTAATGCACGTATTTTCCTTGAAAAAATGTGCGCAAATGATTAGCAAGATGAGGACAATAATTATCAATATTACTGTCCATCCGGAAAATATTGCACTTTTTAATCAGAAAAAAAATCTTCACATGTTTATAGTCCATTAACCTATTATCTGCTGTAAATTTTGGAGGGAATAACGGGGGAGACTAATAAATACATTTAAGATATGAATACCAAACAATGAGCTACAATTCTATGAAGCAAAAGCACTTCAATTATAACACCAAATATCGACAACCATATTGTTAGCATTTAGTGACAAGAAGTCAACAGAAACTTATCCTTCAAGCGTGAGATGAGCTTGAACTTCTCCTCAGCCTCAACCTGTGCCCGGACGTCAGATTTTGATGCACGATCTGGATGAAACGTAAACAAGGCACGTTTATAGGCTGCTTGCACCTGAAACGTCCATCAACAGACAAATAGCATCTAATACAGCATAGGGCATTGGATAAATCAGAAGTAGGAACCACAATTATCTGACATCCATCATCATCATAAGACTACAACACTAAACTACACATTGAGAAGGGGGCTGACGCAGACATAAGATGTTAAACATGTCAAGGTTTGTACATGAAGTCACATGTGGGAAAATGAAGCTATATATGTATGGGTGTGTATAACCAAGATCCTAAAACCTTTATTACCTCAATGTCAGACCCCATTGGTACTCTAACCCATGACCAAGTACGCTAGTCATTATCTAAAAGATCAACCATAACAAGAGATCTCCCAGGATTCAAATAATCGTAAACAACTTAAATTAAAAATCCACTTAGATATGAATAAAGCGAACAAACACCCTCGAATTCTCATGTCCACGTCATACTCTGGCTAGTTTTCCATGACCCAAAAACATGATGATGCCCAAAAAAGGGTAACGATAATGGAATTTGTAACTTTTAGTACAACCGTTTTAAGGGCAGGGTTAGCTTAAATTTGATTGCATCCAAAGCATTAGTGAAGCAAAAAATAATGTAACTTGCATAAAGATGAGATTTTTTGTACATATGCTCTCAGGGAGTATTAACTGACAAGCTTTCTTAATAGAAAAACATTTAATAGCAACCATGATCTCAAGAATTTACTCATATAAGTAATTTCATTTGAACAATGGATAGTATAAATATATTAAATAATTAAAAAAGTGTATAGCATAGCATTCAAACAATATGGACTCTAAATTATCAAGTGTGATAAAAAGAATTATATATTATTAAAAGAAATAATATATAAACACAACTTGCCTCATTGGGCAAAGGGGTACAGCTTCCTCCCACATGTATTCCCAGGCCACGAAGCAATGAGGTCATATCATGGCATTGCATCTCCAAATGATTAAGCCCCTTCCTTATATCAACCCGCAGTTGCTCTTTCAGGTTCATAAATTCTTCATCCTGAATTTGGCATAATGTCAAATTAGAAAAAGAAATAACGAGTTGGTAAAAAATTCCATGGTTTATATTATGTCCACACTGAGCATCAAAGGAAACATTCAAATGATCATACATAATTAAAAGGAGAAGGAATTTCTAAAAGGTAAAGTGAAGGATAATTAACATAACAAACACTTTCAGGTGTAAATTAAAGAAATAATTGCAACCTTCTTTTGGGACTCTCTCACTTCTTCAATGCGCTCTTTTTGCCTTCTTTGCATATCCAGTAGGCGCTTTTCAGCCTTTCTTCTTTTGCGTAATATTTGTACTTCCTCTGCCTGTAAAAGAACAAGCACACGTAATCTCAGTTTAAGGAATCGCATGACAACATCATAATCGTAATAGCAAGTTACCCAAAATATAAGTATATATAAACCAAGTATAGTGCCAACATCCAAAATGTAGAAAGTGTTCCAGTGTAAGAATAAATTTCATAAGGTAGAAGTGACCAAAGATTATCAAATGAAAACTTCTGCATTAAATTTGACCATCTGGACCCACTTTGATAGCATAACATAACTTGCATCCAGTTGTCTTCTTTTGCAGAGGAAGAGGAAAAGCTCTCATGTCTAGTTCATGTCAAGAGCCTAGATTTCATCAATTATGGTTTGTCAATTGTCTTTTTTCCCAAAGGAAGAGGAAAAAGCTCTCATGTCTAGTCAAGAACCTACATTTCATCAATTCTGGTTTGTCACCATCCAAAATGATCAAGCGCTTCAAGTACAACTTTAGGGAAACAAAAGAGGAACAAAGGAGATAACTAACAATAGCTTAGAAAATTGTAAATAGGATGAGGATTTCAGTAGAGAAAATACCCTTTCATAGAGCTATGGGTTAGCCAAGATCTTCATTATTGAGAGTTGAAAGATGGGTAGATGGTGGTTAAGGACTCATAAGGTAACATTGAACCAGTCTCTTGCGTTTTGCATTGATAAGTGATTAAGAGTGATGATGATGCTTTTGGTGGGCTTAGAGGAGGAGAGGGACAGTAAAAAGTTAGTTGATTAGTATAGTAAGGTCAGGAGGGGGGATGACAATGGTTCAACAAATGGGATAGGTAAGACTTGTTGCACAGAACTAGTAGCTTGAAAAGGAAGGAGTCTCCTAAAAAAATATCACACTTGCAGACATGTAAAAGTATTTAGTTACAAGAGAATAACATCAATACCCTTTTTAGAGATGACAATATCCTAGGAAAACACATGTGATAGCTCTTGCAAAGAGGTTACCCAACCCGAAAAACATGAACAAA